>JAUBNQ010000026.1:21722567-21734750 GCA_032353495.1 Ctenopoma kingsleyae | reverse complement strand
ATATGTATCTTTCTTAAATGGTATAAAATGTGTTCTCAGACGTCACTCACGTCCTCCATAGACATCCTCACAGGAAAACTACAGAGCTGGTCAGCCTCTTCCCAGCTGTCACAGGTAAACAAGGGAGGAGATGTGTCTACACCAAAAGCATGTCAGCTGCGTTTTTATGACAGGGATGTATATAAGCTCCTATGCTGCTGTCTGCAGAACCTGCGTGTCAGCTCGTGTGACATGCCATGTCTACACACAAAGCATAGCTTGGGGGTTACCCAGTAGCTGAATGGTTACGGTGCATGCCATACAACTGCAGCATCCTGTGTTTGACTCCAGCTCAGGATCTTTGCTGCATGTTGTACCTCAACTCTCTTTTTGTGTTTGCTATCTCCTCCTCTTCACTTGACTCTACTGAATAAAGCCAGAAAAATATCCTAAAAAAATCATGTGGTTTGGACCCAAATGCATCCTGTGTAGACACACACACAGGACCAAAGCCGCTGCTAACATGCTTCTCATCTTCCTCTGCAGACACAACACAGGCAGTGTCTGTGTTTGAGTGTTCAATTCTAAATGTACAAGTTTATCCACTATTAATGACATCCAAAAATCCCCAATTGAATAAAAAAGTGGTTTGTGGCTTGTGAACTAACTCCTCTTATCACTTACAAAATTAAAGTTGTGCGACTCTACAGGTAACAATGATTAGAAAATGAAGACTGATTAGTAAGTGTTCATTATCTTAATCAGTATTGTGTTTGGAGTAGTGAACGAATGAATGAGGGTGATTTCAGACACAGCAGGCTTATAACCACACTGAGGTTGTACTTAACTCTGCTTACAGTCATGTTAAGCACAGGTAATGTTTTACCATGTACATGTAAATGTATACTATTACATTTCCTTGTGCCTTCCCTACATTTAAATATCTCTTTGTTCCAACTTGACAAACGCCTCCAGATGACATCATGAGGAGAGGTTTTTCAGTTAGCAGAAGCTACATATTTTTACAAAGGGAAGGTAGAGGCCAGTTACACTATTTATATGGATGCACTCCACATACTAGAATCACAGAAAGCAAGATGAAAATCTGTGAAGTTCCCCTTTAGGTTTTTTCAGTCTGGAGCAATGACACAGTTCTAAAATATTGCAAGAGACCAGCATCACCATCCCTCGAGTACCACTGCAAACCACCAAAACATCACACATGTTGGTGTACGGAGAGGTACAGAGAGCAGAGGCGGTTCAGTCTCCCATAAGAGACAATTTAACTCCAAGTAATAATGATGCTAGAAATTGTGAAATTGTGATGATTCATAAAGAATGCGTCAGCCCTTTCATTTTCTTTAATAATTTAATGAATTTTAAGGGGAGAATATGTGGAATGAATGAAAATGGCAGACATTAGATTTGGTGGTGGAAAAGAAACTCTCAAAGGAGTGAGCAAGCACCTGTAATCTTAGGTGTTTCATCTGATGGTATTTACATTTCTGTAAAATGCAAGATCTGAAAACCTGCTTTAATTGGCAGCAGTAAAGAGGATGGATTATGTTGTCTATTTAGCAGCATTCAGGCTGACTGCCACAGATGGCAATGTGTCTCCAGAAGTACATGGGGTTTCCATAGGCAATGCCACCCTGTCTCTTACATATGAAATCCCTTATGCCTGGTGTCAAACATTACTGAGTTAGACCGTGGGCTGATCCTGCTGTTCATCTGCTACCCCTCCAGCAGCCTTGAGCCAAGCACACATGGGTCAGATGACTGCCAGGCAAGCTGGAAGGTGATAACCAGATGAATGGTAAAATCCTGTCATGACATGCACAGTGTGTGAATGAGGAGGCAAATGAATGACGATACACATAAGCCCTCTTAAAGAAAGTACGTTAGAAGGAGCTGCATAACATTCTGCTCGCGTCAATGGTGTCACAACTCAAATCCAAAGTTATAATCTTCAGTGTAGTAGCTAAGGACTGTACCTCCATCATGTACTGGTCCACAATGTGCAGCTCTGTCACAGGGCCTTTGTAGGATTTGTACATTTCCACATCATCCATGGTGGGGACATACCTTAATCATACAAACACAACAAATGTCATTGTTTTTGCGAATTTTATAACATCGAATTGGTCAGAAATACGGTGTAGACATTGTTCGTATTGTTATCATAACTGGAAATGTGTGGTTCTTAATGGGATGTGCAAACAAGTGTATAGAGGTCCATCACCAGCAAAAATAGTCTGAAAAGGAAAGTTGTATTTTCTAAGTTAAACAGTGTAGAAGCATAGGCGATCGGGAACTCTATCTACCATAATAGTTTCAGATTTTTCTTCTGTTGTAAAGTTTTTCATAAATGCCTGTGCACTGTATGCATTTTGTATTTCTTTGTGTTTGTTCTAATCTTCCACCTGTCTGAGACTGCACTTAATATGTGGCTAAGAATAAACACAAAAACTATCATAAATGTACATGGTAACCCTCAACATAAAGAACGGAGAACAGCTTGGCAACAATCACAAAACTAGAAATATTCTGTCCAGAGCTGATGTCTGTAGATGCAATGTGAATATTTTATTGCTAAGGTGAAAGAGGGTTTGTTGAAAATATAGAGCTTCCTCTCACAGTCTGTTGTACATAGAGTTATGGATGAGATTTCTAACTGATTTCAATCTACTGATTCATAATTTTCAAATGATGAAACTACAATGGTGCTTGATTATTTGCAAACCCTTTAAAATGTTCTGTAGTTCCGCATAAATATGACCTAGAACGTGATCAGAGTTTGATGTGGCTTTAGTAGTGACTTCCTCATTGCAAGTCTGCAACAGTATTTAGTATTATTAACAATGGCGTTGAAGGTTCACCATTTGTATACGATCGGTTTGACGGTTGACTGAAGTCCACACTCTTTAGCGGTTCTTTTTCGTCTTTCCAGCCTGATGAGCATCAACAACCGCTCTTCTAAGATCTTTAGAAATCGCCCTTGTTCAATCCACATGTTAACACATATTAATAAATGTTAAGCCATTTTACAGTATGTTTAAAATTGAGGACCAGGACCTAAGGTCTGTGACTGATAGTGAACAGCTGCTTGCATACAGGCACCACTTCTTACAATTGTGAATTTAAAATACTGTATATGGTTCTGCTTATTGTCTGTGTGTTTGACATTAACCGTTTGTCTTTAAAGACCAGAAAGCTTAAATCAGTCCATGCGCAAAATATCAGTCAGATGTAGTTGGATGGACATAGCCCTATAGGTTCATGTTAAAAATTTAAGTCACAAAGTTTTTTCATATTCTGTCCCATGTACTTTCCCATTTTAACCCTTGCCCCTTTGTGCCATCATCTCTATCTCCCTTCCTTGAACTGATGCCATTAAACTGACTTTCAGTGGCCTTTAGAAAGGCAAGTGATTAAAAGCCAAGTAGCGCTGATGGTCCTCGTCAGCTTCTATAAGACACCGAGACGCTGATGGGAACAGCCATTTACTTGCTTGCACTGAATTTGAACCCCTGCTCCTCTTAAATTGGACTTCCTGCTTGCTGTCATTTCCGTGCGGTTTGACCTCAAACCAGAGACATTCACTTTTTCATGAGCCAGGCTACAGTATGTGCCACTAGAGTAGCACCGGTCATTAATATTGCAGCACCTGTTGAGAGTGCTTCTTCCAAGATTGTATTCCTCAGGCCTACGCCACAGCGCATTAAAATATATATTACATTTTCATAGAATAAATAAAAACCTCCACATTGTATATTAGATCGCTAACCTTCCAGGGGGTCAGCATCCCGTGTCACTGAGTAAACTGCAGGTAAGAATCACGAAGCATTTTACCCACTTTCAGTGTTATATTCCTGAGGGCATGTCAATAGTTTCCATCTCCATGAATAACCCAAGATGAAACTTTTATTAGTAAGCTGCTCTGGTAAAAGGTTCTGGCATCTGCTCTTTAGTATTAGAACATTGTTGTGCAAACTGTGCGTCCCTCTCACATGTACCGGCTGTGGTTTCCCCTGATTCATGTTGTCCTAACTGTCCTAATGTTCCCTGTTGTTGCAAGTTTCCAAAGGTTTTATCAGTGAAAATTAAAACACACATCAACTACCCACAGACTCGGGCTCAAAAAGTCATTTACCTCTCTGCTTTGGTTGTGACATTATTGGGGAGGAATACAAATCAGTGTTTTTTTGGCACAAAGTCATACCTCCTTAGAGAGGTGATGCGCTCATCAGACAGGCCTCCATCTTCCTCATTAATGATGAACAGTTTGTCCTTCAGTTCTCCCGGCTGCACTGGGAAACTTTTGAGGAAAATGTCTAGAAGAACAATAGGATAGAAAAAAAAGTCAACACACTCAATGGTACATGAAAGCTTCCCTCTTGACAGATAGTCTTCTTATCCTGCGATGAAATGACTCAAAAAGCATTGTGAAGACAAAGGGTCCTTTGCTTAATTACTTTCCCTCAATGCCTAAGGGAAATGCACAAATTTGCATTCTACTGAGTCAAAGCTAATGTGTTTTTTTTTTTTTTAGTTTGGTTTTACAGAAAATGCCTCTGCATAATTTAGGAACTGAAAGAAGCATTCGTTAGGAGTCAGGAATTTTAGTCATGTATGTAAAATACATGGTGAATTTGAAAAAATACAGTTGGGCCAGTTAGACACTCAGACATTGATTGGTTGACACAATTTTCTTTTACTTCTTTTTCACATCTAATGTTTTTTGTTGAGTTGTGCAGTTGTCAAATAACTTGCAAGGGAAACTTTGTGGAGCTCATAAATTCCTTACATCAGATGTTCTGTCATGTACGTCTCTTGGTCTAAAGCAAACATGCCAAATATGTTTTTATTTGTCTTCTTTGTCAGGAGTTTGAAGAGAAGACACCACTTGTGTATATGGTAAATATGGTGGATCAGACGACATATTCCAGTCCCAACTCAACCCATACTCAGCTTGAACCAGAAATTATTATTATTATTCCATACTCAACCCAAGACCCAAGCTAACCTGGCTCTGTCTAGTTACTGAAGAGAGCAGAACAAACAGGACATAACATGGTAACTAGTGTACTTTAAAGGTTCTGGTAGATAGTTTTTGTAACTTTTGGAAAGAACCGGGCTAATAAAGTAATCATGTTTAATGAGAAGCATTTTGGAGGTACAAAGCTGTAATCAACACAGCTCTAAATCCTTGACATTAAAGACCTCAGACAGTAATTCCCTCGCCAGGATCAACAGAGGCTTTTGTGTCACTTTTTCAAACGAGGAATCACGACATCAGAAACAATGCTGAGCACTACTAGTGTCCTCAAGAGTGGGAGCTAGGCTGTCTCATCTGGTCCTAAAGAACACACACACACGCACACATACAAGTGCAAATCAAGCCCTTTGTTGACTGGCACACAGACAAACTGGGCATTGCCCTGGCAAATTAAAGTATGGAGATGGAGAGCATATCCCACTGGGCACAAGAAGCCACAGGTGCACTTTTAATTAGGAGTGCGACATTTCCAATCATTAACTAGGCAGCATGCACCGAGCTCTCAAGGTAAATAACCACGTTAGTCAGCCACACATTCTGAATAGAAAGAGTTCAGTTGAAATACATTGAAAAAAAAATCGAATTTGTGGAGCAGGAATTTGCTTTGTTCTTTCGTGCCCCAGTAATCATTTCACAACCCTGCAGATATGTTTTGTCACCTTTGGGAGGGGCCCAAGCCTTTGGTTAGGGACCTGTTATAGAAAACTAGCTCTACATCAACGGCCTTCGAGTTACTATAATATATCATTAAATCAGTAAATATTGCTTATGAATCATATTGTGCTGCTTAGACTTCTAATATAAACCAGTGAGATCTTGAATGCAGAACTTTTTCTTTTAATAGAGTACTTAGAGTGGTACTTGAAAGTCTGTAAAGCTTTTATTTTCTCTATTTCTTTATAAATATGACCTAAAATGTGTCCAGATTATAGTGTGGCTTTTGTAATGGCTTCCTCCTTGCAACTCTTGACATGCACATCACTGTTCAATGTTGTCCTGAGGGTAAACTCCTCCCAGCTCTCAGACTATTACACACCTTCTCTTGGTGTAATCGTTGTTGGCGGACCAGTCCTGGGGAGGGTAAAAATGGTGTATGTAAATTAACGCACACTCTGCCTGACAGTCAACTGGTGGAGTCCAAATTCTTTAGAAATTCTCCTTTGCCTACATCCACAGAAGATCTGTGGTTAGATCTCCATGATGTTTGGAACAACCTAACAGCCAAGTTCCTCCAGAAACTGTGTTCAAATGTACCTATAAGAACTGATGCTTGTTTGAAGGCACCAAATATTGATTTGATCAAGAATTATATTTTGTCACCAATTAACCTAACTGCATGTCTTTGGATTGTTGAAGGAAGTTTGTGGGAGGGAGTCGCCCTGAGGCAACAGAGCTAAAAGGATTCTAAAAATACCCCTTCAAAATGAACTGATAGCTGGTCACATACTTATATGTGAATATGTAAGCTTGGATCATTTTACACAATAAATAAATGAATCAGTCTAATATAAACCAGTCGTCTTATTTGTTTAACGTGATTCTCATTGTCTAATTTTAGAACTTGCATGACGATCTCCAGGAAAGATCTCCGATTCTAAAGAGTTCACAAACTTTTAAGTAACACTGAATACTTCAATTAAAGTTAATAATTCTTCCATCAACAATTTCATCTAAGTTTATTAAAACTGTTAGTTTATTAGAACTGATAAACATTGTGGTGCCACACTGAGAGGAATCTGTATCTATTGGGGTCTTACAGAATCTCACCACCACACACATCTGCACACAAGCTTTGTATCTCTATCTTTCTTCTGCTTTGTTTGTAGGTATTTTTCTTAAGAATGCAATCAAAAAAAATCAATAGTCGCTACAGTCTTGTTTTCAAAGGTCTTTTGGATTCTTGCACAGCATTTAAGGTGCTGTAAATAAGTACATGGATCATTACAGCAATGTCCTATTGACACAGTCTTGTTTGCCCACAAGGATCATGTTGAGAGGAAACCGCTTGAAACCGCAGCACAACAGTAATGCAACCACCTGCTCAACTTCTGCATCAGTGTGTAAGTGCAAATAACGTAATGCTTTTACAGTCCCTCTGGATACAGTAAGCTATATACCTGATGCTAATTAACACTTCTGAGTTTGTTCGTTAATTATTGATCACATACTTGATACGTATAGGTGAGATTAACTGATGGAGGTGGAATCTGACTGTCTGCTGAGCTGTTGCTATCTTTGTGAAAACAATGCGAGATTTTGCAAGCAGTGTAATGGAATCAGATGAATAAATAGTGTGGCAAAGAATGAGACATGAGCTGAATAACCAGCACAAATTTAGGCAGGTTGGTGGTGATAAACATGCAAACAAGTGCAGGGAGGGCTTGTGTGAGTGCCTCTGCATGACGGATGCCAAGAGATATTGAGAGATAAGAAGGAGATGAACAGAAGTCCTATTAAAAAGTGGATTTTTTTTATTTTTCATATCTGGCTTCAATGAAAACTGAATCCTGCGGGAGCACTGTGTTTTTATAGTGTAAAATATCAGAAATCACCTCTGGACTAATTATGTTCGGGTTTTATTGCAAGAAATGCTCTTATATTGTAGATTAAAACATTAAAACTTAAAGTCAGATCCAAACTTCAGTTGAGTTGAGTTAATTTATTCACATATTTTACTTAAATGTGTAGTGTGTAAGACTTAAAGGGATCTATTTGCACAAATTAAATAATAAAAAGGGGCCTTTTATGTGTTTCTCAAACTAAACTGTTTCAGATCTTCAAACTAAATCTAACATAAAACACGTACAACATTACTAAACACAAAATATACATTTTAAGGCTGCCATGTTTCTACAGTAGCCCAGAATGCACACTGGCTATGAAGAGGGATTCTTACAGTTCTAATGTTGAAATCTTAGCTTGAATTTGGGGATGCAGCAAGAAGAATGCAAGTATCTAAGTGTCATACTTCACAAAGTGCTACTTGATGAGGTGGTAGACGATAACATGGAACTCATGCCTGGAAAGTGAGAGGTGGTGATCTCTAATATTACCACTAGATGCCACAAAATCTTACACACTACACTTTTAATCCAAAATTGAGGTAATTGTGATACTTTTGTATTTTCATACTGTAAGTATATAAAATATACTTACTACATTTGCGCTATTTATACTGTTTATACATGCAAAATGTAAAAAAGTATGACTTTTTTCGCATTTTTATGAGGATTCTTCTAATCCTCAACAATTGAGACAGAAAGGTTTTACTTTTTACTACATTTGTCAACAGCTATAGTAAAAATATATACAAAACATAGAGCATGTAAAATATGGTGCTGTTTGATGGGTTCAATTCATCAACAGTGATATAATAAATAAATATTAGTAATAAAATAGGTCAATTAGCTTAATTGTAATCAACTACAGCTATTTATAAAAAAAAACTAACATAACCTAACCTAACAAACTGAGCAAACACAAAATACAAGTTTTAAATGCAAACTATTTCTATCCAATATCTAATACACAAGTGTGATCTCCTGAATTTAATAGCTAGTTCAGTTATTGAGTTTGACTAGGCCACTCCACAACTTTAATTATATTCCTTTTGAGCCGTTCAGATGCCGACTTACTCCTGTGCTAGGGATCACTGTCACAACACAGTTGCACTCGAACTTCACCTCACTGATCTGATATTGTCCTTTAGGATTTTCTGGCAGAGAGCTGAATTCATGTTTCCCTCATTTATGGTAAGTCATGGTCCTGAAGCAGCAAAGCATCCCCATAACATCACACTGCCACCTCCATGTGTGACCACAGGTCTGATGTTCTTTATGTGGGATTCTGTTTTTTGGTTTACACCACATGTAACGGGACCTGTCCTCCAAACAGTTCAGCTACTGTCTCATCAGTCTACAGAACATTCTCCCAACAGATGTGAGGGTCATCTCAGTGTGTGGTGGCAGAATCCAGATAGTGTCGCCCCCTGTGGATCTAGAAACAGCTCTGTAACCCTTCTCAGACTGATCAATGCAGTTTAGTAGTTTTTTTATAGTAACTACTGCATACTTATGTTTGCCAAAGGCCAAGTTGTATTATGTATACACTTATCATTAACATTTAAAACTTGTATTTTGTGTTTGGTTGTTTTATGTTTGAAGAGCTGAAGCAGTTTAGTATGAAATACACACAAAGAGAAAAGAAATCTGGGGGGGCTGAATATTTTATCACAGTGTTGTATATATGTATTATGTCACTACAGGTAATTTCTGGATTCAGAATACTTTTGTTTGATACTTTAAGTACTATTTATTGATACATACTTTTACTAGATGAAAAGTATGCATGGCTTTTACATGTAATGGATCATTTTATTTTGGCGTATTGTTACTTTACTTAAGAAAAAATATTTGACTACTTCCACCACCGCTGCTCAAATGTCACTTTCAATATTGGTGTTAATGGAACCAAAGCAGCAGAGACAGCACGACACAGTTTCCCTTGTTCTTCAAATGTCTATTTTTTTCCACGGCTTGCAGCAGAAAGATGCATGGCCTCGGGTTGCCTGCAGGCTGTCATCACTCCGCTCCTGCTCCTGACACAACCAAAGTTTTCAGGTCAGGGAGAAGCTCAAACTCTGAACGCGGTGGTGTTCTGTATCAAGACAGGAAATTGCTGCTGTTGTCGCTCTGATTGCTTATTCAAATTTTATGAACATGTGAACTCTAATTATGTCGCCAGTCTGCACTCTCACATTGATTGGATTTAGCAGCCCGCAGCCACCAGCTCCACCACCACCACCACATCTGTATCACTGTATCACAAGGTCTGTGCCTCTTCTAGGACCTGTGAGAGGAAGCTTCTGAAATGTTCTCCCCTGGCTCGGGTCTTACTGAACAACTACACAACTACACAAGCCACATACACTCAGTTAATCAAAACTGAAAAGCCATTAGATGAGAAGTAGAATATGTTCCACCTCACAATAGCTTTGCATATTGCATGGGCAGCTGTGGTACTGCTAGACTGGTGATACACTGCCCCCTGCAGACACACACATCGATTACCCATGCATTTGCTTTACAACCAGTGTGATATTGAAACAGCCTTAACCACTGTTTAAAGCAGCACCAACTGGTTGTGTTTATAGCCCACCCACCCCTAACCCCCTAAAAACAGTTCTCAGGTCAGCTGCCTCATAAATGGAAAATTAAAGTCTAATTTATGAAAATTAAAGAGTCTGACAGCACCACTGCAGAGATTCTCTTTCTATGTGGTGCTTCCCCCTGGTGGTGACTAAAGAGAGTGGGCTTATTTAACACCTTTTAACGTCTAATTCACTGCAGGAACAAACCCTTTTATTTAAATCTTATGTAAATCTGGAAGAATGTCTTTTCATTACAACATGGAAATTCATACTTATTACTTTGCTGAGAAAATCTAATCTCCTTCTGAAAACGCTGAAAATGATCTGTTGCAGCAGATAATATTTATGAGCAACTTCACCACTACACATCCACTGTTGAGCTACTCACTGAAGTTGTGTGCAATCTTCTGGTTGAGCATAATGTGCTGGGTATTACTCAGCTCAGCCGCACCAAACTTCCCCAGATCTTTGATGGCAAACTGCTCGCTTAAGCGCGATGCGTCGATTTCAGGCCTCGCGGTGCTGTCTTGTATCCAAAAAGATTTCGCAATCTGCCAAGAGACAAATGAATCCAGTACTGAAACAACTCTACTTTATGAGGAAATCAATGTTGATATTACACAGCAACAACTCTGGGGAAGCAATAAATGACAGAGAAAACAAATAATAATTCCCAACAATTATGCCAAAAGAACAATAGATTGAAAATAAGATGAAACTGAGCTTTCTGTGTTTGTCAAAAATAATAAATCACAGCTTTTAATTCACACACATTCATTAGGAATGAATTAGCTTTGAACTTAACAGTGACAATATGGTAATTTAGTGTCTTCTGGTGAAGGTTAAGTAAAAGTGTTACCTTCTCTGAACTGACAACGTCCCAGTGGAAAGCCTTGGTGCGTGCTTTGCTTGAATTTGTCTTTGGTTTGAAGAGTAAAGGTGGGGGAGGCGGGGCACTCGGGGGTGAAGGCCCTGTCACAGCTGATGAGCCTGGTTCGTTGGAAACAGGCTCTGGGACCGTGGGAGCAGTTCGGTTGGGTGAGGGTGGAGGGTTGGTGGGTGATGACAAGGCAGCAACACCGGGAGAGTTCGGTGATGGGGTGGGAGGCAAAACATCAGGCGCAGCAGCCCTCTTCCCACTCCTGCGAGGTTTAGGAACAGGCTTTGTATAATCGGCTGAGGGATGACTTTGACTCGTGTCACTGGCTGATAAACGATCTTCACCACCAGAAGTGGGATCTGTATTTGCATAATGAGCTGGAGGATAAATTACAGTCATATTTCCACCACTAAATCCACCGTTTGACTCGAGGCCTGTATCGTTGTTCTCTGTTTCTTCAGCTATGCTGAGATTTCGCTGAATCTTTGTTTTCGTAAACACGTGTTCGCCCTTGTACTTATTCTTCCAGTCTGCGCACAGTTTGTCAATGGCCTGGACCCAGGCATCCCGTTCACTCTGAACACCCCCTGGAGCACTTGTTTCCTCTATTACAGGCACCTTGAATCTGCAATAAATAAAAACAATGTGAGTCTCATAAGTAACACTTTGGGTCTATAGTATATAACTTTATCACTAAGAAGGCGGCATCATGACAGCTACAACGCAAATAAACACACTGCAGAAGAGAAATCACACACTATTACAGTGATGGAAAAAGCATAGCTGTTGTGATAGGCATTGATATTCTGCTTGCTCTTGTGTTATCTTCACATCTTAGTAATGTCCCTCACTGGTACTCATTTTTGTGGGTGCTTAGGGTGAAAAGGTCAGATCCTTGAGGCTTCTGTACACTAGTGTGACCATCTGACAGGTGAATCACGGTGGACTCGGGCACCAAGGACGTCTTCTCACTGTCCGCGGGGCTTTGAGCGCTGAGGGGGACCAGTGTTAGCTGGCCTGGGTGGAGCTGTGCCTCATATCTGGAATGAAAAAGAAAAAGGTAATAAACAGGATATGTAACAAGAGCACTAATGGACGTCAATGACATGAAATGCT
>JAUBNQ010000026.1:21698992-21710759 GCA_032353495.1 Ctenopoma kingsleyae | reverse complement strand
TTAACCCAGGCCCCTTGGCACAAATCACCCCAACCCCACCATTTTGGAAAAAATGCATCATCCAGCAGTTTGGAGCTGCACAAAGGTGATGGAACAATGTCACTAAGTTTTAAGTCTAATAAACGCTGATGACACCTGCAGCAGCCCAATACCGAAAACGCCTGGTTTAATGGAAAACGCTGTGGTGTAGTTGCGCTTGATTTCCTCAGGGGGGTGCTGCTCATTCGCGTTAGACTGTCTAGAGTTCTCACTGCTGGATACTGTACTTTTGAAATTGGAAATAAAAGAAGCAGCCTTAATCAAAATGAGACGAAGTCGTTCTAAACATCTCAAGATTATATTCTTTTGTGGCCTATTCATCAGTTTGCTTTAAGGGGAAAGAGGCAGATAAAAGCTAATCTGCCCTGTGTGTGTGTGTGTGTGTGTTCCTGTTTGTAGGGATTTGCGCAGAGAAGTGAGGGCAGGAGACAACTGTAATTCAGGGCTGTTGCTCCCTGAGGCTTTCTCATTATCCATGGATTAATGGAGGTACGTCCCTTTTTTGAATTTACATGGAAACCTGGGCGATTGATGGAGAAGGAAAAAGAAAAAACCCTGAGCACATTAACACATTAACACCTTAACAGAGCCCACTGTGGCCCGCTGCTGCTGCTGCTGCTGAAACTTTTATACCTGCGGTGAAAATGGTTCAAATGAGGCCCTAACATCATCTGACACTCACACAGGGGATTTAAGAACCAGTTTCTTCTTCTTTTTAATTTGAGGTCTAAAATTCAAAGGTTTAATGTCAAGGATTACTGGGCCAAAAATCTGTTCTGGAGGATTTAATATGCTTTCATATGCAAAGTAAGGCCAGTACTTTCTTTGTAGCCTTTCAATTTACATAGTTAAACCGACTTCTCATTGTGGCCTTAGATATGATTTTACTTGATATTAATGAAAATGCTGCTTTCCGAGTAAGACTCTTATCATTACTTGTACATATAGTCAGTGAGAAATTATTTTTTTCCATTCATGCTGTCTGTATTTATCATTGCGTTAAAGTGAACTACACAACAGGAAAGAAAAAACAGAATTTCGCTACAAGCTGGACTTTATTTAAGCAAAAATATTTCTTCATGGTTAGACAAAGGAAACATAATTTACAGGTCGCTGCTGGAAAAATACATCTACATTTATTTACAATAACACCACATGTTTGAGTCTTTGGCCTCACAACAGATTTTCATTGCATCGCAAACTCCAGGAACTAGCATCACATCCCTGAGGTTTGACAAGTTTAAAGTGCAGAAGATACGGAAAATGTCTCTAGCTCGTGTCTTAGACTATTTCGTGTGTGGTATAACACGACGGAACAAACAGTCCGGTTCGTGAAGCCCATTCAGCCCACAGTTTCCCGGCGGGGTGGTAAATGTGGTCCAGGGGTTTCTTCACAGTCTCTGAGGTGGCGGTCTCTGCCAAAGACCAGATTTTTGGTTTCTGACTGACGCTTTCTTTACTCTCCAAAGTGGACGGCGTGTGATCGTCCGTCGTTTCGACGTTCTTGACAAGTGCGTGCTCTCCGTCTTCGCGATCGCCGCTTGGCTGCTGCGGCATCTCCAAGCGCGCATCCACAGGTGCTGAGCTTTCCAACGCGCTCACGACGTGATCATCGGCGTCTGCGTGGACAGCTTGAGGCTCTGCATCCTCCCCCTCATCCAAATGACATTTCTGCAGGGAAACGTCGTCTTCGTCGCTCTCTCCCTCCTGCTCCTCATCCTCTTCATCTGATTTGCCCTTAGACGCCCAGCTGACCCTGTTCTCCTTCTTCAGGCGTCGCCTCGCGTTGGCGAACCAGGTGGAGACCTGTGTGAGGCTCATTTTGGTGATGATGGCGAGCATGATTTTCTCGCCCTTGGTCGGATACGGGTTCTTCAGGTGCTCGTTCAGCCACGCCTTGAGCGCTCCGGTACTCTCTCTCGTGGCCACCTTTGCGACTCTGCTCGGGTCCTCGGCTGCTCCCGGACGGTAGGGCGGGTAGAAAGCCCCTCCGCGTGCCAGGAGCGCGTGATGGTAAGGGGAGGCGGCTTTCAAGTCGAAACCGTTGTTCTGGGAAATAAAGAGAAGAAATGTAAGAACAAGCCAAAATCTCGCTTTTGCGCAATTACGCACGGAGTGCACAGTTAATTTGTAATAGACATTTGTACATATAAACACAGTACAACTCACTGTATGTGAGTCAAATCTTTAAGGAAGTGAGTTATTACTGTAATGTCAGTTATTCAAAAGCAGTCAGGTTTTCTCTAAAAGTAGGAACTGAAACAGTTGAGCTTTTCGTGTAATGAGTAGAACACTTGAATTCTGAACTCACCATGTGTGCCATGTGCCTGTGGTGTGGATAGGGGATAAAGTTATATCCCTGTAGTCCTGAGTATGTTATGGGAACTCCAGCTGCCATCGCTGCCAGATGCTGAGCCTGCTGCTGCTGCACACCCGGTGGACATCCCAGCACCGGGATCTGATATCCAGCCGGCATGCTGATGTTCCTCTCCAAAAAGAAGTTGCCAAATCTAGTTTGCGACGCGGGCATCTTTCCTATGTCCCAGCTATTCGAGTTTGTGTGGCAATCCAACCTCCTCGGTCTATTTATACGCACACAGCTGCCAGCGTGTGTGTGTGTGTGTGCGTGCGGGTGTGGGAGGGGTGGGGGTGCGGGGGCAGGGACGT
Source organism: Ctenopoma kingsleyae (assembly GCA_032353495.1). Lineage (NCBI taxonomy): Eukaryota > Metazoa > Chordata > Actinopteri > Anabantiformes > Anabantidae > Ctenopoma > Ctenopoma kingsleyae. The sequence goes on along the minus strand of JAUBNQ010000026.1, from coordinate 21,708,053 downwards.
CCCACTGGTATTGACTGACAGCTACGTTCAAAAGACCCGCAGCTTTTACTGACAACAAATCCCATCAAAGAAGCCCTGCGCTGTTCCTTTTAGCGTTTTCGTGGAGAGCCTAAACATGCGCCGCTCAGCGCAGCGCAGTGATTTTCTGGAGAGAGTTTAGATTCCAACTTCAACCTTTTCTTTTGAGAAGTCATTAAAGACTTAAAGAATGAACGAGCAGCTCAACGTAACACGTATAAATGTCACAGTTCTCTAGCTTTATGTCGTTACTCTGTTGTTTTTCGTATATGGCTCAAAATAGGACTTTTATGCTCATATACAACAGGCTAAAACTTTTCAAAACAACAAATGAAAGCAAGCGCAGTTTAGAGCAACTATTTGTATACTTTGCGTTTGAAGAACGTTTACACCAGCTTGATGTGATTTTTATCTAACACTTCTCATGTCTGGCACTAATCGGCGGAGAGGTTAGAAAACGACCTGAATTCGGTTAACAACATCCTGCCAGTCTGTACTGTCGCTCCTGACACGTCGTCACCTACAGATCTGTAGTTTTGTGAATTAAATTAGCAATTTCGATGGCGTTAAATTGTCTTAATAAACAAAGAAAAAAAAACATTTGTACGCACGCGTAAACGTGTTGATTTGTTCTGTTCTCCAAAATAAGTTCTTAATAATAAAAAAAAAGCAAATAATGCAGGAAAATGAATAAATTGTGTCATTCAGGTCTCCAAACCTGCGAGCTTTGTCTTTTAATTTGTTAATTTATTGAGAGAACCATAACAAACTGGCCTTTTACGCGTCGGATGACTTTGTTTTGAGTGAAGCGCAGCGTTTCAATGGCCCTAATTAAACGAGGTTAAGTGAAACAGGTGTTGACTAATGTATATGATAATTGTGAGATAACAGATGCTTGTGTGTTTGTAGATGGGGGTTGTTAGAGATAAGAGGGGAAGATTACACTTCTTATTTCAATGCGCCCCCCCCCCCTTCCCTTAGCCCCAAGTCCTTCAAAAAGGAGCTCAGTGTTTGTGTTCAAAGGAGCCCCTCTTCTTATCTTGCATACATTTTGATTATTATATTAACAGCATTAAGAGGTGTTACAGTGGTGGTGATATCAGTGTCAAAAGGTGCAGGTTTGATGTCTAAAGAGCTGAATTATTTCTCACTTTTGATTATTTTACCTTAGTTTGCACTTTATTCAAAACCCAAACTGTAGAGACACATGGCCAGTTTGTTAATTACTATATAATTTGTTCCTTATTTATTTTTCTATTAATCTAAAAGCTCCTCAATGTAACTAAAACATGTATATACAGTTAAAGTTAATCTAAAGAGCTCAAATTTCTTTAATTTCTAAAATCTCGGCCTCATTTGTTAGCTCACACACTTTATTGATTGTGATTATGAATCTTCCATACTTTCTAACTTTAGTTGTGTATTTCTGTCCATTTTTTTTTAACTTTATTTACTAAAGGATAAAATAAGCTTGTGAATTTAATAAGAAAATAGCTCAGCTATGAATAGTAATGTATTCCCTGGTTGCCCTGGATGTCACACTCATTACACACACGCTGAAACTGCTGCGACCGTCCTGCTTCATTCAGGTGTTAACGTTTGGTTTTTGTTGAAACTGCTGCAGAGAGGTGTTGATTCCACTTGAGCTTGATCACTTTGACAGCTGTCGCTTGTGAACTAAACACATACACGAGTTGCATCAGTGTATTTTAATGTGTAAGCTGTAGAATGGTGGATCAGACAAGGGCAGCGAGAGAATCAACATCTGCACATGATCTTTCCTTTTGATTTTTACAGAACAAAGTTTTGCGCACAACAGTGAAATGTACCCAAGTACATTTACTGCAGTACTAGACTGTACTTCTACTTTACTACATTCCTAAAGGCACCTTTTACTCTATTTCTTAAGATGAAAGATTTCCATAAGATACATTCCTAATTAAAATTTGACATGTATCCATTAGTGATGATAATACTTGAATGTGTAATAATATGACACAGAACACAATAAAACAGCACAATATAGGACAGCACAATTTTTGCCAGACAGAGCAAATGCTGCCGATTAGTCCTTCAATTCATTAGTCGAACCACAGAAAAAAACTAGTTTAGATATTTAAAGATATCATTTGACGTTCTGCAAAGTTGTCGTTATTATTTTTGTTTGACATGCTATAGATTTAAACAATTAGTTGTTTACTGTTTAAAAGTGCAAGTATTGAGCCTAGAATACTCCATTACAAGTAAAAGTACTTACACGACTGAGTACTCGCTCTTAAATGAACTCAAAGCACTAAGAAAACAACATATTTTACATACTGTTGAACGTGATGCCGTTGATCATGTACCAGTCTAGTCCTGATTTGTTTAACAAACTTTCCAAAGTGGAAAGAATAAATTATAGTAAATGGTCTTTTTTTAAGGTGATTATATTTTGAGAATCAGCAAATCACTAAAAATGGCAAATAAATGTCATTAAGTAAAAAGTACATTATGTCCCTCTGAACTGTAGTGGAATAAATGTAAAAACTTCAGTGCAGCACTTAAATAAATGTACTTACCACCTCTGAATCTATCTATTAACTCATCAGGGAAATAAAGGTTAGTTGTGCGTTTTACCAAAGCCTCAGAGTGATCTGAGGAGGTAATTGTCATACTTAGTTACATTACTCAGTGTCAGCGACAGTGTCACCATTAAAAGAAAGCTGCTGGGGGAGGGGGGGTTGCAGGGAACGGAGGAATTTATTTGGGTGGGGTCCACGGACCCTAGAGCAAATTTGTACAAGAGCAACAATGGGCCGACTAGAGTGCAAAGAGAAGGAGGCTTATTCCATCAGTGGTATACATCTCACAACACAAACAGCTCGGGGCACCAGCCTTTGTCCCTCTTGTAGAACTTCTTTATATTCTCTTCCTCTTTTGGCAGCTCCGCCACAATGCAGGTGTTGGCCCTGCTCTGACAGGTCGGGTCTACGCTGTTTGCTTTTAGGATGTTGCCTGTTTACAGGAGGGAGAAAAGTGACCAAATGGAAGATGATTGTCCTCAGCACCAGGGGAGATACAATACAAGATAGCAAATAATCTTCACCTCTGATAACACAGTGATCCCTCTGTATTAAAAACAGGACTTCATATTCTCCTTTATCTGCAAATCTTGTCCATCACTAAACAGACCGTTAGGTTGAGTAAGGCCCTGGTTTTTGGATAAAATGCACAATGACAGCAGAAGGAGCTAATGAGCAAGTCAAGACAATGGGTTTAGGTCTGACCTCAATTACAGGCTATCGCCTACCTGCCGACTGACAAAGGGACTACACATGCAATTAGAATAGCTCATGGGTAGGTGTGAACAAGACAACAAAAGCCTAAAGAGAATCCACAGAGTCTTCGACACCTATTGCTTGTTAGTTTATATTTACAGCACTCAATACTGGAAGAGGAGAAAGTTGAGACTCATATTATAGAGATAAATCCAGAGAAGGGGAGAGTTTTATTTTTTAAATGTATTCTGTACAAAGAGCACCGTAGATGTTAAATGAAACTCTATATTCAAAGATTTTTTTCTGGAGCATTTTGTATTAGGATAGAACCACACATCATAATCCACAGCAGGCAACGTTTAATAGCAGATCTTTAAAAACATTAAAAAGCACAGAGGGTGATTTGGCAGCAGATAGATAATGGCCTCCAGACCAGAACTCCATTTTTCCTCCCTAATGGGATTTTCCTGGGGCACCAACACAAATGGAGAGATGTAAGCAAAGTGTGAATGTTATCAAGCTCTCCCACCTCTTATTATCTGACCCCCTCTTCCCAGACCCCCTTCCACTCCTCATCCTTTGTCATTACTCTTATCAGGACCATTCTATCATTCTTTCAAAATAGTAGTGGCGCTGAAACCGCTTGCAAATTTAAGTATGTCTTTGTTTAGGGCCGGGCAGTGGCCCGCCTCCCAGCTCCCTCCTGGGTGCAGGCTGATTGATGGCCCTCTGCTGGGTGAGTGACAGGCAGCGTTGGTTAGGCACTGATGTGCTGGTTTGACAGCTGCTGTTGTTGCTGCTGGTGCTGCTGCTGGTGGTGTCTCCCTGTGTTGGGGCCCCCAGGATCTCTCAGCTAGAGGCCTGGCCCAGTTTGCTGGAGCCCAGTTGGAGCAGCTCCCCGGTGTGCTCGTTGTTGCAGAGCAGCTTGTTAGCTCGCTGCAACCTGTTTCTCCACCTCAGCTTGGTTACAGTGTGTGTAGGACCCTGTCATGAAGGTTTTTCCTGAGAGCACCGCTGATATAAAGTTCCAAGATTTTCCATATTGTACTTTTGCTATAATGTACAAACATCTATTGCATGTCAGTCTGGAAGAGGGATTCCCTCTCTTCTGTTTGTTTGTCTATTGTGCAGTTGTTCACAGCAGAACAAGGGTCAGAGGACAGAGCGTGTACACAAACACTTAATAAACTGTTTCCCTATAAATTAGCTATAAGCAGCTATGACCAGTCTGGAACTGTTTATGCAGTTTTTGTTTTTGACTATGAAGACATTACTTACAGTGTCATAAAAAATTTTTTAATGCTACATGCTGTTTCTCCACCTCAGTTGCGCTCATCCTGCTCATACGTAAAGCAGATGCCATTTTTCTTCACCTAAAGCAAAAACCGAACCAAATGACATTTTAAGAAGGCCTTGAATTTATTTTGTAATATACAGATTTTTTTAGTTAGTCAGTTAATATCCTGTAAAACAGGAGGTTTTGAGGGTAGCGTCACCTCAGTTTAACGCACAACCTGAACAAACTGAAGTTCATGCATCTATTATTTTCTCCCTGTAGCCTCACAGAGAGCAGCTAATGAGGTTATTGGACATCTGTGACGTGACATCTACATTTTGGCCTATTTGTGAAACAATGGTAACAAGGAAGCCGGGGACATTGGGCTCTGTGTTTTCCAACTCAAAATAACAAAGCCAAGCAGGCGCTGGTGGGAGGCTGTGCTCTCATGGAAATGAGCAACCGAACCAACAATGTAGCGCCTAATCTCTTCAGAGAGAGGAATCAGTTACACAGCAGTATGCACCCCTCAATGCTTTTCATTAGAGTCAGCGTGCTATTGAAACAGTCACTATACTCCCCCCACTCACACACATACATGTGCGTGCACACACACACAGACACACACAACCCTTGTGTGAAGCCTCATACATGCACTAGATACAAGGTAGCCCCCCAACAACATAAGGGGTTGAAATAAGTGGGGCAGAGGGTGGGATGGGGGTGCAAGGCCTCAAAGCATCGGATTAGAGTTAATGTGCCCTCCCTGGGTTATAATCTCTTCAGAGGGGGACTTTGTTTGAGGGGCTTGAGGGCAGTAAGATAAGTATCTATTACAGAAACTCCCTCTTATCCCCTCCCCAACATCCCCGCTTCAAGAATGAAGCACAAAAACACTTGCCTCTGTTCCCCTCTGTGTCGTCTGATATCCAAGACCTAAAAGCAAGTGCTGCCCTTTTCAGCTAATCAGGAATTAAGGTCTAAAGCCGTATGGAGAGTTAGCAGGGCCCATATTTACTCCATCTGTAGCCCACAAAGTCAGGTAGTTAAAGTAAGATCAAAGGCAGCTTAAAAATAACAGGGTTATTGTATGGGGGGCGGGGGGGCATAAAAGCATTATCACAAGTTGGAGGAAGTGGAGTGAGAGCAGCCAAGTTGCTCAGTCCAGAGACAACGAAGCTAACGCACCCAGGACATGATGGTACCATACTATGATATGTGAGGTACAGAAACAGTGTGAGAGGCACAAAACAATGGTAAGAGTTAGATATAAAATACAGTTTAATACCAACATATGACAATGATATAAATACTGTGCAAAAGACATACGGAAGGCTGGTTCTTTAGATTATACAGTTAACTGTAGCTTTTATAATTCATGAACAATTAGTCACACTGAACATCTTTCAAATGAACTGAAGAATAAATTCACTATGTATCAGTGCAAAAGTTAAAAAAAAAAAAAAAAAATCACCTCTTTTTCAAGCGTTTTCAGCGACGCACAGCTGCACAGAGGCCTGATATTGGATTTAACACGTCAGCGTGGAATCATGACAGCAGACCGCTGTATTAATGTTAGGAACTGAGAGACCTTAAGAAATGATGTAGCGTTTATTTTTCCCTTCCTCCCGCTTTTTGGAATGTCTCATTGGCTCATATTTAAAGGAACATTGGGAATTACAGCTTCCCGCTGAATGGATCACGTCGTGATTTTAATGGCACATGACATGACACGAGTCTATATCAGCGGCTGTGCTGAAGCTGGCATCAGGCCTGTGGTTTGTTTTAGAAAGATGGTCAGCATCAGTGCATTAGTGAGCAGCACTGTTGCTCTGGGTGGCACGTTCTTTCTTTGAGACGAAGATCAGAGATACTGGAAAATCATCAGCCTTCACCTTCAAACTCCTCACTGACCATTAAAGTGAATCCACACTGAGTGATTGTCTACTTGTCAGAATTACGCAAGCATAGGCGAGTTAAAGGAAGATGCGAGGCACAAGCTGGTTTTAACCTGGAAGGCATACATTAACACTTGGCAACATTTACTAAAACTGAAAGGCATAGCTTCACCTAGAATCACCTGTGTTCAGTGATTTGATGAGGTGCATCAGCAAGCTGTCTGTATGAGCATCCTGGCATGTACCCATAATAAATATACACATACAGTATTAATACTTCACGGTATGTACACGTTGGTTTACATCATGTGTGGCAATATAAATGTAAGTAAGGTAAAGAAAGCTAGTCGGGTCAGAAATCGTCCCTGTTTGTCCTCAGCGAGAGAACTTTCTGGGTCTGAACGGAGGCAGAGCGAGCTGATTTGATGCCGTCCTCTCCTCTTCTATCGGAGCCAGCTCCTCTGCTGAGCCCCACTTCTTCTTGGAGTGGAACAACGACACCAGCTTCCTGTTCTTGTTCCGCTCTCTGACCTGAGTGACGTGAAACTCTGGAATCAAAAGAAACTAATGTTAATTCACTGGGAAAAACGTGTAATTGCCTTAAACCAAGTTACTGTGGACTTTTGTCTGAGCAGTTTTAAGGTTTGTACTTTCTCAATAGCAATGCTGCACTTTTTCAGACACAGTAATGGTTTAATATACTTTTTTTTTTTTTTTTACTTTTTTTCCAGTTTCAGAGCGTTACAGCTTTCAGGCCCAGTAATAAAAAAGACTGGTTTGACTTGCTGAGACTTATCCCCCTTCACTTACTTGTTGATAATTTAGATGTAAAGATATTATTGATACCAAATCAGTAAAGTGTTATCAAATCTAATCTGCTCAAATGTATGTATTAAAATGTTTAATTATCAGCTGTTACAAACACTTTGACTTTAACATTTTAACAATACCTCTAACTAATCAAGCAAACTTTGAGCTCATTTTCCAAACAAAATGCTAAAGATGTGACTTCACGTTGCTTTTTGAATTAAGTAACCTATATTTTTTTATGGCATATTCCCAATCTAAATGCACATAAAATAAAATAAAAAAAAGTATCAAATAGCGATATTAAAAGAAGACATAAAACCACCAGAGCAATACATTACAAAATCTCTTTAACATTAATACAGCTGATGGTTATTATCCATTAAATCATTTTTTATTCTGCAGCAAAAGTACAAGGCACCCACGTAGCTCGCAGTCTTCCTCTGGAACCTCTGGTTCTTTTACGTTCAGGTAATGCAAGGCAAGACGGCCGCTGTAGTCCCTTAAATTTTCCTTGGCTCCTGATAAGATAAAATAAAATAAATAAAAACAGAACTCTGAAAACTGAGCCTACTCATAAGGTAAAGTAGTGACGCCTAAAACCGAAATCTTCAAGGAACAATATGAGATTAAAACCTGCTGTAGCTCTTAAACTACTTTTATCATGTAAAATCATGTGTCAAATAAGTAGAAAATCAAGATTAAGCTTTTACCATATGTCCCTATGAGCAGGTCTAGAATATGCTGGTGACCATGTAACGCTGCAATGTGCAAAGGTGTGTACCCCTGTAGAACAAAAAAAAAAAAAAAAAGTACAACAGAAGAAAAATATGCTTAAAGAAAGAAGCATGCACAGGGGTTTTTAAAGTATTTACTTTACAGCAACACTAGTGATGAAATCAGACATGGAAACACACTCAAGACACTCACTTGACTGACACGGAAAGGGCTGAGGTGGTTTAAAACACTCAAGAGAAAAGCTGTTGAAAGGGTTTAGTACCTACCCCCTAGAGTTTCCCAGGCCCAAAGGCAGCCAGTGAAAACAGCATGGAAAAAATATACAAATTAGCAAAGGTTATGGAAACACCAGATAATGATAAAAACATAATTGCTCGGTAATTCACTGAAAATTGCATAGTTTTGGGGTTATGCACGCTAGTACATAGACGCACTGTTTTGGGAAACAATTAACATGACATGACATGATTTATTAGCAGAGCGCCACTGCAGCCCGACAACACGTACTGCCGTAATACATTTGCACAGCTGGATCTTCATAGAGATCAACTAAAGGGAGCGTTACATCGCCGAGGGGCACAGCAGAACAAAGCTGCGGCCGTGTTGTTGTCCTTACTGTACATACCCATCACATGCTGTTTAAAGCCTGGTTACTCACGTGCTGCAAGCAAAAAAAGTACACAATGATCAAATCAATGTTTGTGTATGTCTCACAAAGCAAAACAGAATGAACCAGAGACTTAAAGGGGCACTCCACACTTTACTCAGTTTATTTATTATCAGGGGCGCTAACTCAGCACAATAACAGTTCTATAGTAGCTTCTGATGTCATCAGTTCATTTGCAGAACTTCCTGATTTTAGTTTCAACGGTAAGAAAACCTGGTTCAGAATCACTCTGACATTTGAACTAGCTGTGTACAGGATGCTGATTCTTGTCTTGTGCCAAAGTCATATTGTGAAGATTGTATTGCCTCATAGAAGCCTGCGTGACTCTACGAAAATGCTACTCAGTTGCATTATGGGAAATGTAGGAGCCTAAACTGAAAGTCTTTGACCTCTGCTG
>JAUBNQ010000026.1:21677990-21692133 GCA_032353495.1 Ctenopoma kingsleyae | reverse complement strand
CCTGCATTTGAGATACTGTCAAGCATTTAGAAAATAAAAGCACAACTTACAACCTGAGGTGACGTGAACCAGCCAGGTAGCTTCTGTAATGTCAAACAACTGTCAACACAGAGTGTCCCAAATTCAGTTCAACGGTGTGACTAATACCTTAAGCAAACACACTTAATCTGATTGCAGTGCTATATTAACACACTCTATTCACACTATTAACACACATATTTCATCTGTCTATTGTGCAGACCGTCAGTAAAAGCCACATACTGTATCTGTCTCTGAGCTCAGTTCCAATCTCTTTAATGGGCACAAATGATTATTATCGTTCTAATGAGTTCCAACATGTTGCTGCTTAACATAATAACAGGGAGCTTAATATAAATGCAGATTTTACCCCCTTCTCCCAGGACAGGTTCTCCTCCCACTCAAATTCAACACACAGTAGGTTACAAATCCAGGTAATTTCCTTAGCACCACCTGGTGGGTACTGGAGGAACCACTGGAGTGTAGGTAGTGAACTGGAGGTTTTCCTCTATTGGTGGTGCAAGAAGTAATCGGATGTCCTATATTAAAACTTTTCACTTACTGTTACAGTACAAACGTATAAAGATCAAAAGTAAACTCATTAGGCAAAATTTCCCATTTCACAATACTACTAAACAAGTACTGTGATTAGGGATGTGATTCATTTCAGTATTGATTCTTCTGCAGTTCTTCTTTTTTATTAATTAAAAACAAATTAGTCTATGAAAAAGATGCCATTACAATTTCACAGAGCTGAGCTTAATGTCTTCAGATTCTTTCTTTAAACAACAGTCGTTGGACCCAAAGATATTCAGTTTACTATTAAAAGTGAATCATCTCATTTAAGAAGCTGAAATAAGAAAATGGCTTTTTTTCACTGAAACTATTCATTGTTTAATCAAAATATTTAAATAAAGAATCAGTTTTATATAATCAGTTATTCTATTACTGGATTATGAGTATTGAGGAATTCATGTATATATGTCACTTTAATGTGGCTGTTACAGCTGGTGAATTTCACTATCTCACAATTAATTGATTATATTTTATATTATAACCCTAAATCTGACAAGTAAATGGTAACTAAAATTCTAAAATAAATGTATGTTTATTGAATAAAAATCTGAATATCTCCCTCTGAAATGTAGTGGAGTAGAAGTAACAGCACTTATACTATTACAAATGTAATGAAAGTAAAGCACAGATACCTCAAAACTGCACTTGAATAAATGAACTTGGTAGAATTCTACACATGTTCCTCATTCACCTACAAGTCGTGTCCTGTGTGGAGAATACTACATCATCATTTCAAGACTGGAAGTTTAAAAACAAAGAAAGCATAACTAGAAAGGTTGATGTGCATATAACAAATTATATCAATGGTAAAAACAAAGCTGCACACTCATATCAGATTATTTAATCCATTTATATTTGAAAATGTAAACTTGAATCAGTGATTATATTTTTGCCTACTCTGAGCATGACCACAAACTGTCATACTGTGTAGCATTATTTTGTCAACTTTTATTTCAATATTTAGTCTTTTAAATGGATATTTCATCATATTTTTTGACTGTTCATATTATAATACATGAGTCTGTATTTCATCCTGTTCCAGATGTGCTCTCCTGGATGGATTTTGAAGTGGATGCTACTTGAAATTATTAATTTTTAAAAACAAGATGTGACAATATTTTTAATAAATTTGCAAACAGGTTTAGTTTTGTCCTTATCATTCATATTGAATCTAGGTCGATGGGCAAAACTAGTAATTTTATCCATTTGAAATTAAAGTTACCACATAGTAAAGTTGGAAACAAGTGTAGGGATCTGAACATTATACTTACCAAATTAGTACACCACAATTTTTCCATCTACGCCCTGATGTATAAATACTAGATTCTAGTAAATCACCCTGGAGAGACCTACAAACACAACATGCTATGTTTTCATGTCAAGACTATTGCTAAAATATTTTCAAAAACTCACTATGATGAGTTCAAGACCACATCCACAAAAACCCTGTTAAAACAATTCTGCCAGTGCACCCCACTATCTGACAGCCCTATAATAATACAGTCTCCATGCAGACTACTGTATTATTTGATCAAATACCAAGAGCAAAAACAATAAAATGTCAGAAAATAGTAAAAAAAAAGAAAAGAAAAAAAAATTTCACAGTGGCCATGATGGTGTCCCAAAAACCCAAAGATCAGAGAATCAGAAAAGTGGTTGAACTAGTTACTTCAAACTAGTTAGTTTGTTAACATTTCTATTATGTTTCTATTTAGAAAAAAAACTTAATAAATAATGAATCTGTCACCAAAATTGCTGCAGATTAATTGACTTAATTGTCTGAACTGAACCACGTACTGCAGTGAACGTCACAGCATCATCTCTCTGTTTGGTCAGAAAAGCAGCAAATAAAGCCGTTTTCTCAGGTGAACATCAGACATTGCCTCGAGCTGCCCTTTCATGCACTGATTGCTTTGAACCTGAGTTGCCGTATTCACACATGGACTCAATCAAACATGACTGAGTTTGCACTAGGGAGCTGGTGGGGTGATGTGACTGACTCATACAGCTCCTCCGGTTAATGTCTAGAGAAGTTCAGGGTTCCAGTGCATGTCTGAAAACAGCTTTAGATTACAGTAAATGACCTGCAGTGTGTCTGGTACCTACATATGTGACACGCTGCTGCTACTTTATACCAACCAGTACAAGCTCAGTGTTTAAATGCTGCCCTCCCTATTAGCCAAACTGTCACCTTCAACCCTGAATCTTTGTCCAGCTCGTCCTCCACATTGCTTTGACGGTTCATGGATTTGGATGATATACTGTAAACGCACACTTTCTCTGATCAGAACGTGTGACGTCAGCGTTGTGTAACTATCTCATCAGCTAGCACTTGACACTTAACTGTGCTTGCTCTTTCTTTCCCCTCACCATGTGGGTGTGGACAGTTAGTGTTTGTTGTCGTGACAGTTTGAGCAAATGATGCAAGAGAATCTTCAACCAGCAGAATAAAATACACTAAACCAAACCAAATGATCAAATACAAGTTAACTGCAGGAATAATGTGTGAACTTCCAGAAGATTACTGTGCATTAGACCTCACATATATATGTAGCACAGCCTTGTGTTTCTGTGCACTAGTGTTAATCAGCTCTGCCTTTTGTGTAAAGACATAAGCCCTTTGACCTTCCCTTTCTTCTCTGAGATTTGTCCCAATGTCCCTCTGTGTAAACATCCACCCACAGAGCACACTTACAAAGACGGCCTTGTTTAGAAATAAATCTATCATTCACATGCACCCAGAACTGCTAGCAAATCATGCTGGTTTGTTCCACAGCTTCTTCCACACACAGAAAACCAGACGAGTGAGCTGCTTTTAAATTTCACCTCTGCAGCATTGTCGGCCTCTCTGCACGACATCGGCTCCTCCTGCTGCTGCTTCTCTTGAGGAAGGGAGGCGTCTGTCGTGTCCCACTGAGCGGTGGCCGGTGTTGATCTGGCCGGGCCGGCACGTGCCTGTGTGTCCCCGTCTGTCCCGTTATGTTTGGCGTCTCGCTCATGTAGCAGCTGCCTGTATTTCTTCTTGAGGACGAGGTACTTCTCCCCCTGCAGGAGACAGTTGAAACGTAGATCAAAAGTTTCCATTAATAGCGTTATTTTTACAGCATATTTCAACGTTTTATATAATGTACAACTTGTTAATTTGTTGACATTACACATATGTGATTTCAGTGTGTGAATGTGTTTTCTGCAGAAGAAAAGAACAGAGATCTCCACTTAATGCTTATTCCCCAACTTGCCATGAATTTCTGTGAACTAAGTGTGAACCATAACACATTTCAGTGTTACTCAGCAAAACACATTGTGTGTATCCTTAAGGTCTAACAAGTGTGTTTCCTTCCTCATAAACCGCTTACAAAGCCCGAGTTTAAGCTTTTTCTTTCCTGCATTGTTTACATCCATGTCTGCTAGGTTGCTGTCTTCCTCTTCCTACCTTTGTTGATGCACAGTTCCTGGTGCAATGCAGCTATTATGTAGGTCATTGTAATATTGTAATAAAACTACTCCTTTAAAATAGACTCTGAAGCTTAAATCTAATTTAAGTTTGTTAAAGTTGTAGTTTCATTGCATGCTATGAGTGCACCCAGCCAAGAAATAGTTCAGCACATAACTCTCTGTAAAACCCCTGTTTGCTGTTTTCCATTTCTGTTTGTGGGCATTTAAATGATCATCATTCATCATCTCATCTAACTTGCTGCCAATGTGTGAAAATATTACGTCAAACATAAACTGTAGTTTCAAGAAAAGTGAAAACTGCAGATGCAATCCCTTGTGGGGGGGGGGGGGTGGGGGGGTGCAATAAACTGGAACAATGACTGTTCACTGTGAAACAGAGAAAACTGATACTGAATACATGAGAGCGGAGCTTTTTCCACATAAGGTAAAAATATTCCAGTAGTTTACTTACATTCTCAGACTTCACCACAGCGATTTGGTCGATAATGAGCTTGAAGTCCTCCCGGTATTTAGCTGCAGGGAAAAATATTTGATTTGGAAAAACTGACAATAAATATAGCTAATGGTTGCAATGCATAAATATCAACTGCAGGCAAAATCAGTCAGCTCAAGCTGTTTTATATCTGTGACAGAAATAGACCTTTTGAAAAGAGTCTGAATTAAGTTTGATTGATGAGACAAAGTATTTCCAGATACAGAATATAATAGTGTCTGTTTACAATAGATTTGTGGTTTGTGAGTGACAGTCTCTTTTTCTTGATCTGAATTATGAGAAGGTACAAAGGCGAGCGTCAGCACACACTTAGCTGAATAAAGCTAGATGCAGCTCACGCTGCTCATACAAAAGCCACTGCAGAATAAGCTTAAGAGGAATAAGATCCCTCCAGCATCAGCAAAAAAAACACAAACAGATCACAGTACATGCCCGGAGGCCAAACCCTGAGTCACTGCAGATCTATGGTAACCCTTTCCTGTGGGAACTAAACAAACGGCAGTTGACGAGCTGATAGAGCTGATCAGATAAAGCTATCAGCCTTCGTTTACACCAGTGAACAGACATTCAGACTGTTTGATCAAAAGCTGACTTGCAGTGCAGCCCCCCCCCCCCCCAGTTAGCAAGCAGCCGGGATGGCTGCACAAGCACCACATTTTCCAGGCGTAGGTATTCCATTCATTCCTTGGTGTACATGGGCATGCATCTCAGGACAATTGAAGTGTTTCCTTTTCCTGCTGTGCACAGAAAGAATATTTATAGTGAGACAGTTGCCCAGCTCACATTCACAACAACAGGAAGTAAAAAGGAAGCTGCCACTTACATCTGTCTCAACAACAGAATTCCTCGCTTTGCACAAGGAGTAACACAGTGTAAGCGCTAGTTATTTATTAGCCACAGGACTGCACAAACAGGCGAGTAACACATACGCACACGTGTGCACATTTTCCCAACATGGGAAAAAACGAGGCCTTTAGACGTCTACGTCATCTAGTCATGCATGTGGACTTAATTATGATTAAAACACTATCATCACCGTCACGACATGAAAAAGCTGCGGCCACATGCTAATGACAGGCTTTAAATATGTGGGAAGCACTTTTCTAATTGGACGGCCACGTCAGATGGCCGAGTATCGAGGCAGCTTTCTAAACCTCTGTCAACAACTGCAGAGCTGACATAGCATCTGGACAGTACACGCTGGCAACAGCAGTACAAGGTCACTTTGAATAATCATTCAGAGAGGTTACAATATGTTTGTATTTCTTTCTGTGTCAAAGGTAAAGACACAGTCCAGGAGATGGATAATGAACCATTATTTGTTTTCTGGCTCAGAAACATTGAGCTTTGGTTTTTGGATTAGTAAGTGATGTCTGCTTTATCTTTTGGGGGGTTTTAATGGGACGAGCGCCAAACTCAAACAAATGCAGCCTAATGCAACAGTCCTGCAGTAAATCCTGACCCGTCTCATTTCAAAGCTAAATTATGTAACGTCTTACAAAGAAAATGTGGAAATCCAATATTGCACAGTCAATGCGCTGCTTTATTTGCTCTGATAAGACCGCTTCCTTCAGATGCTTAAAGTTAGCTAACAAATTGTAGACACTTCACATCATTGTTGAACTAACACACTACTATCACACTTAAATCATTGCGCAACATTCTGTAAACCATCCAAGCAGGCAACAACCACGAAGAGGCACAGATTGACTACACCACGCCGACATGTAATACAGCTACACAGAAATGCTAAACCACTACAAAGAGACATTAAACTACAACAATATTTATATTAACTAATTATTAATTAATTAATTGATTGATTAATTCATTATATATAAACAACTACAAAGCTACAGAAAATAGCTGAAAAGAGATACATCTACAGAGACTGCAATGACTACAGAGAGATGCACAATGACTAAAAAGCAAAATGATTACAAAGAGACAGATGCTAAACAACTACAAATACACAGCACAGTACGTAAAGTGACTAGAGATGCTGAACAAACACAAAGAGGCTAATGAATTAGTAGATGTTGTGTGTCTGCTGCAGTTTGGGGATGTTTTACATTTCTTTGCACAATGGTCTTACAGTGTCAACACACCAAGTGAAGTGCTGTTCTAGTAAAGCCAGCAGGATGTACTGCAGGGATGTGGTGTTACACTGCATGACTTGTAGCTGGGTGTAACCAACAGGAGAACCAATAGTGTAGCGGTGCTGCAAAAAAGTGCATACAGACACATTTACTCCCCAAAATATTTGTCAGTAGGAATACGAGAAGCATTCTGGTGTTAGCAGTGAGTCAGGAGAGATTGCATAAGAACAGTAAGTGGGTGGAGAAGGAAAAAAAAAAAACATTTATAACATGTTTCCAGTAAATACACTGATCCCTCACTAAAACAGCAAGAAACAGTGAAATGAAAAGTGTGAGTTCTTTTAGTGAGGGCTCTGTCAGGGGAGCTTCAGGGGCCTTCATGTGACACTGATCCAGATCCTGAGTTCAGTTACAACCGGCCTGAAGGAGGAAATGACACAATTCCTGCTGAAAGTGTAGATGTAGATGTTCAGAGGGGCTTTTAATGCAAACCAGATGTCTGCTCCTCGACACAGCACAATGAGACGACGTAAAAGTCTGTTTGTTGAAGCAGACTGAGGCATGTCCCAGTACGAGGACGGTCAGGCAGTGGATGTCCGTGCCATCCCACACCACCGACCTGATGCCGCATCACATTTCTCTGAATGTCATCGAGCTGAATTCATGCAATGACTCGCTACTTACCACGTAACTGCGAGTCACTGTGGCCAATAAAGGGCTTATACGTCTTCAGTATGTCTGCGTTTCTGACTCTGCCTGAACTGCCTCCGCTGTAGTAGAAATAATCCAGCAGCGACTCTTCGCTCACATCACTCATCTCAGCTCAGGGTTTGTAGCTTCTCTGGAGCGACCTGCTTCCTGCTGAGCTTCTTCTTCTTCTTTTTTTCTTTCTTCAAACAGATTTTCACTTCTCGGCCATAATGCGGTTCTCTTGGCTAATTTGTTAACAGTACATGTCTAAACTTCACTCCACCCAAACGAGCTGACCACTGCTGCGCCTCCTCCTGTTAACCCTTTAAAGACAGCCACCCTCTCCACACTCTTCTCCTTCTCTCCCTTTCTCAGAGAAATGGAAATGCTATTTACCCATTACTGAAAGAGCTCGTGAACGTCTCACACGCACAATATTAAAAAGAGTTCTGTTGTAATAGAGGTATAGTAAAGTAAAGCATAGTGTAGTATAGCATATAATACTAGACTATGCTATATAGTATAATTTAGTATACAATAGTGCATATAGTATAGTATAGTATTGTGTATATACTGTAGTATAGTATAGCATAGGTGGTAACAGTGGTGGTCCCATTGACTCTAAGGTTGCCAGGTTGCAGCCCATCTCCTCCTGGCTGCGTGTTAAAGGGTTCCCTAGACAAAACACTGAACCCTCAAGATGTCCAAAAACCCAACCCACCGAGGCCGCACAAGCCAGCGGTGCCGGTTCCAAGCCTGGTGACATAAGGAAGAGCGTCCTGAGGATACCAGCCACACTTTCCTCCATCGGTTGCACAGGTTTTGTATTTTGTTGCACACGTTTCCATAACTTACAGTGGCAAAGCATATTATATAGTTTCAGGACGAGTGTGAAGAAAGTTACTTTACTTTAATTTGCTTTATTTGACAGACGCTTTTATCCAAAGTGACTTACAAGGAGAAGACACCAGCAATTACCAAGTTAAAAAAATGATGATGATCTATCCGTTAAAGTGGAGATCACCAGTCTGACGGTCTTGGTACCAACATCAAGGACTCTGGCAGAAATAGAACCTTTAGATTCACAAACCAAAGTTACTTCAGATCTGTCTTATTTGCAAAACTGAAACATATTATTTGTTAATATCCAGATGTTGCATTTGGGTCACCAGTTGTAAACTAGTCAACAGCCCCTGCAACTCCCCACTCCTGCTTCTCCCACCCCCTGTGCACGGGACTGACAGTGATGGAGGGCCAGTCAGTTCAGGTATTAAATACAGAACACATTGTCAGATTAATTGTGTGATTGTTCAGTAAATATTAAATGTGCCCGACTTACACGTTAATCCCTCTGTCCTCCTCTGGTATAGCATCTTTTTGAATGAGTTTCCATTTAATTTAGAAATGAGTGATTTGTATTTCATGTTTCGGGGCTGCTGCCCTGAGAAGACAATATTGTAATTACAGTAAGCTTCTTATAAGCTGATACAATTATTGAGGTGAGGAGTTTGTATTGTCGTGCGGAAGTGGGACCTTGTGCTCTTTCATTTTAGAAAACAACACAACTTTTACAAGGATAAAGAAATTTGATCCTCTGGCATATGCCACGTCTTTGTGGAATGAATTTATGTCAGAGAGCAGCTGGCAATACATTTATCACCTTACCACTGCTGCTGGAATTGAGCTGCTAGTGAAGAAAAAAAAAAAAGAATCAGAGCATCAGCTCTGATTCAATTTGTAAAGGCGTCCAAAGAGACCACAGATGGAGACGTCCTTAAAAGAATTAATGCACAAATGTCAAAAAACGCTCCTTAATTTTTCTATAAAAATAGAAAACTGTGGCCAAATGTTAGATTAGATTCTTCTTCTGAAGAAAGTACACTTCACGCTTGTATTTTCTAATTATTTTAATTCTAATCTAATTCCTAAATGGTCACGTTAGCAGCATTGCTTCATTTAAGTTTGTCTTCTGTCTGACATGTTTCTCCTAGAATTCACAAGGAGAAATAGATGAGACAGAGAGTCACCATAGAGACGTAAGTTTTTTCTCCTTTGGAAAAAACATTTTCTTCTTGGTAGTAAATAACATATATTTAAACAAGTTTAACTTGCTGGTGGTTCAACTGCTTTCATGTTTGCACAGTGATTTGAGTAGTTAAATGACTTTCTTGACATTTTTTGTGTTGTTAACTCCTGAGTTTCAGAGCTGGGATAGTTCTGTTAAGGATGGGTTTACAGGTTTAAGTGTCAGGGATACCCCAGGACACTGGATTGTAGCTGGATTATAGTTTCGAAAGTTTGGAATCTGCATGTGCACCACGTGAAGGTCACAGCCACCTGTCTAACGGCAGTGCGTGGCACTGATCGAGGGCAGATGTTCACAGGGTTATCCATTCCATATGGCTGCCACTCGTCCATGGGCCTTTTCACAGCACGGCACTTGTAAACACGCTTTAGTTTGCTGTTCGTTTTTTTTCTGCCCCTGTAAAACATGTCCCAAATCCAATCACCTCGTCCCTCTAAATGGGGATGATGTTGATGAATGGGAATGTGTGTAGTGGTACTAGTGACCTATAAGCCCCTACTGAGATTACAGGCAGGCAAGCAGCCTGCCAGCCCTGGCCAGGCCGGAGCACCGGGAAGCAGCTAGAGCTTAAAGAGGGATTGTTTCGATAGACAATGGTGTCTACCTGGTTTTAATCCCCGCTCCAAAAGAGTACAGGGGATTGGCAGAGTTTAATAAATCAAAGTGCTCCCATAATCAGGATTTGCCAAAGTGCCCCTTTGTGTTAATCGGACATTTTTTACAGCATGGTGTTTGACATCTGCCACAGTGACTGGTGTTAACCCCTTGCCTGCCCCAGCTGCATGCAGGGTACATCTCCACCAGACCCCTGCAGAGATATGCACAGAACATGTGACATATTTAATAATATAAAACAAACGACCTGCAAAGTGTGAACATTTTCTCCGCTGTGAAAATCTTAAGGAATTGAATGAAAATCAGGATTCACAAACTAATAGGGTTAATTGCATTTTATTCTTTTTACATGAGAGTCTGATGATATTATCATCAAATAACCTAGCACAGCCTCATTACTTACTTAGTAAAGGCTAATAGAAAAAGGATGTGTAATTACTTCACTGCTAAAATAGAAAGCTGCATTTTAATAATTAAAGTCCAACGTATCAGCTGTAAAGCATAATAAAATTGTTTTAGAATCAAGGATTACAACAGTAAATCCAGACAGGCCAGATGTGAGCACGGGAGGGGCTGCTCTATCCTGGGACCAGATTAAATCAAAAATCCCACAGGACCACACTGTCTTTTTTTTCTGCAGCTTAGGGGTTTGTGTGGGCTCAACATGCTGTAATCCACCGATTAGCTGATATAATCACCTGTAAATACACCTTGGCCATGAGGTTACTCTGGGCTTTCTGGGCCCCGCTGCTGTCCTGCATGTGTTACACGCTTTACTATTGAGACGGGTCTGATTTGACTCAGCTGAACATTCTGAGAACGATAAGCAGACAGTCGAGAACAGACAGAGATGTACTCGATATGTGATCTGACAGAGTTCCCAGAAACTAAAATGCTGCTTGCACACAGGACTTTTACGTCCTGCATTGAGTGTTCTTTCTTTTTTTATTGTGGCACTGCTAATTCTTCCACCACTGCTCTTTTCCAGCCCACGTTTTAGTGATAACTGGCCTGATGTTACACTCACTGTTTTGCTGATCTGACCCAGCACGGCATAAAATGATGACGCAATGAACTACTGCCACGACCTCTGACCTGTGACTCAAACCTTCTTTCACCACCTGCCGTCTGTCTGCCTTAAAAACACCAGAGACGAGAGCAGCGCGCCGGTTCACGTCGTTCTCCTGCGATGTCATTCACAAGCAACCTTTCTCCTCAAAATCACTCCATTACAAAGGATTAAGCCATTACAGCAGGGATGGTAAAGTATTTGAGCCTTTTTTTATTCTGTAAGACACTTTAAAGTCATTCCTGAAAGAGGAAACACATGATTTTGGAACATAGCACATTCATCCCTGGCAAAAAAAAAAAAAGACTACATCCAAAAAAAAAAAAAAAAATGACAGAAACTGTTTTAGAAGCAAACAATATAAACAATATCTTATATATAAAACATAGCAGGCATAATAAATATAACACATAAAACAAAATAAACCTAAAAGTAAACAGAATGAACCTATTTGGTTTGGGCAAAAGTTTGGAAACAGGTTATACATCACTGATGTGAAAACTTTTTTTTTTTTTAATCTCCTGGAAAAAGCTGTTCATCTAAAGCCAGCTGTGCAGATTCACTCCTTACAGAAAACATCCAAACTAAGCTCTTAATAATGTCACCATCACAACGAAATGCAATGAATGAAACACGTCAGAGAAAGCTGCTCCGACAAGGGTGTGCGTAGACTTCTATACGACCACGTTCCCGCTGTGCACTTGTATGTGTGGCGTTAATACGTGTAGGCCTCAAGAGGTGAGTGCACACTCAAGCCGTAACACAGTATAATATATATATATATAAACTATAGTGCAGATAAATCCTCAAAACAGCTTTAGTCAACCTTATTCAGTCAGTGTTTTAGAAAATCAACTCATCTTCTCATTAGTTCCACAACCAAACGATTAACAATAAAGTCTGTCTCCATGGTAATGACGCTGTTTTGTGATTAGCTGTAGTGGATCGCTTCACTGTTTGGTTGCAACTTTTTTTCTGTCGGGAATCTGCATCTTTGGGTGTGTTAGTGTATTCACAGGAGATGGGAATCTATTTTGGTTCAGTCAAAAATCGAGGACTGTGTATCATTTGAATGCAGACATTCTTTTTACACATCCACCCGCACACACACACACACACACACACACACATACATGCACCTGTACACAAACAGATGCAAACACCAAACAACATGTTCAAATTCAATGTGTGACTGTTAATGTAACTTCACTTCATGAAGTGAGTCTTCTACATGACAAAAATAACTGTGCAATTGTCATTTTTTTTCTTTTGTTGAAGCAAATCTAGAGTAGTACAAATATCAGGAGGACGTCTTAGGCGCTGTTTTGGCCCCCCACCCACTCCATGTGTTGAGCGCATTTTCAAGACCTCCTTTATATGGAGAAGATTCAGCTCCACCTCCAATGCAGTGCAGAGTGCAGTGATGTGGTTGGATGTCCCCGCCCAACCCACCCCACCCAGTCCACCTTAAGGTTCCAACCCTCATAATGCTACTTCCATTTGCAAAGTGCAAGCAGTTGATGTCTCTCTGCCTCTCCCTTCCACTCGAGGTGTGGAAAACAACAAAGGTTTGTTATTATTGTCCCTGTGTAAAAATGGTGGAGCTACTGTCCCAAAAAACCAAAAAGCAACAGGAAGGGAGTGGGCATCAAAAGAGAGCGAGAGTGCATTTGTGTCTTAAGAAATTCAGTCCATCCACGCAAAACAAGTGTTGTTCCTCATAATGTCCACACGCCACTGATCAGCCGGCTTGGAAGAGTGGTTATACCTCCCTGAAAATGACAGAAACAATGTTAACACACCTTCTCTTGAGTGAAATCTGATCAGATCATTAATACATGTATGCACTGAATATCAAGCTACAACCAGTAGCCACTAACTGTAGCTTAACATGAGACTGGAAGTAAGAACAGCTAGGCTGGCTATGCTCAAAGGTAGCAAATCCTTTACTTTACTCCATAAATTGCTATTCCAGAAGTAATGACTTACGATGCAGTGAGTGTGGAATTTAAGACCAGAGTGGTGCGTATCCTGTACAGCTGAGCTAGCGTCAGCTTCTTGTGCTGCTGGGCTGGAGATTTCCTCTTTTTTACTGGCATTTCCCCTGAATCGCCCGCAGCCGTTGACTCGTTTTTCCTGTCAAAGCAGAGAGATGGAGCCGTTTCACCGTCTGAGCTGTTGCTTTGGGACTCGTATTGTCCATCGGTTGCCCGGTGCCTGGCCTCCGCGCTTCTCAGGCTGTCGTAGAGTTTGCCCGACGGCAAGCTCACGCTCAAGCAGTCCTCAGACTTGTTGAGGTCGCTGGAGAGCAGCTCCACACAGTTTTGCCCAAGCTCAGAGAGGCTCTTACTGTGCGCCAGCGATGACGTGTCAATGTCCCTACATTGTGATTGGTCCTGCCCCGCAGAGTTGAGCGAGTGTTTGTGGGATACGGAGGTTTTACCGTGGAGGCGCTGCAGGAGATTGTCCTCAGAGCGGGATAAGGCCAGACTGGACAGCTTCTGGAGGCACTGGAATCGTGGCTGAACATGAGGTCGCCGGCGGGGTTTAGAGGACTGGACTACTGACAGCTGTGATCCCACTGAGGCATTCTCCTCCTCTTCCTCCTCCTCTTCTTCTTCTATCACCTCTGCCTCTTCCCGCTCCACCTCCTGGCCCTCCACATCTGCCTCTTCCTCCTCGGTCTCCTCTCCTTCACTGTGGCCGGGCTGCGACTGAAGTTCTCTCAGGAGGGACTCGGGGGAGAGGGTACCGTAGGCGCTGTCCATGGAGAGAGATCGACACGGTTGTTCGGATTCCTTTCTTTCACAAAGGGCGGCAACGTCAGAGTTAGAGTCCATCTTAGTGGTTTCCTCAAAGTTGGCGTTGGAGGCTGGAGGCTCTTGGTGTTCACTTGGCTCATCGATTTCCATCACTGACAGGGTCTCAGTGGAACCATCTGATTGACTGAAAGAAGACGTTTGGTTGGTTCACTGGACAATTAGGCTAAAAAAAACAATGTAGAGCTCTCAAGACAAGATGTATGGAGAACAATCTGTCAT
>JAUBNQ010000026.1:21613672-21629370 GCA_032353495.1 Ctenopoma kingsleyae | reverse complement strand
CTTGGTGTCATCTAAAAAGTTAAGTTCAGGTGAATAAAGAAACAAGTGTTTACTAAGGCCACTCAGTACTGCTCTACTGCTCTACAGGTGAATGATTTGGGGCCTGGTGAGCAGCAGGTTGCAGCTGTTTCTAATGCTGAAAGTTCAGTGGCAGCGGGGCCAGGAAGAGGCCTTACTGCTTTATGTTGTTTTTACCCCCATAGTGGTTCAATCACCACACATGTGCATCACACACTCTCCTACCCCCAGCCTCCATGTTTCCCTCTCCTCTGCCACATCTGAGCTAACCCAAAGTCCCTATGTATAAAACTACAAACCACAGAACAACAAGTGTAAACTGTTCCAGAGAGGAGTGGAGGAGCCGTCAACTATTTTCAATTTACAAGATGGGGAAAAAAACAATATGTGATTTTATGGAGTGACTCATTTTGGCATTACTTAATGACAGTGAACATATTCACCATCCTCCAGTCTCTCCATGCATGATGGTCTCAAATCTAGATGACCATTTCTGTAACGTATAGGATTAGCAAAAACCTCAATCCCCTGCCATGATGTTTAAGAGGGGTCATGATGAGGATTACTGCATTGCTTGAATTTTTTAGGGCATTTATGTCAGTACAGTAACTGGTCAAGTACAAACTGATTATTACATAATAGTGCAGGCTTCTGTGTCAGACTATTGTTTTTAATGGGCTTTCTTGGTGCTAAACTCAACCCATGGTTGAATATGACCTGAGGAATTCCAGTGTGTACTTGTACACTGAGGATATTACAGACTGGCCCGCTGAGAATAGTGTAAAGCAGGAATGTAGAGAAAGATCAACTAAAATTGCACTCAAACTGGAGGTGTACTTCAGAGTCTTGTGAAAACTCTCTCGATTCATCACTATAAGTACTGCTTTCACATTACACATATGCATTTTAGTTTGATGCTTGCAACACACTCAAAGAAAGTTGGGACAGAGGCAAAAATACATTCAAGTAAGACCATTATGGATAATTACAATTACAGGATATTTAGTAAGAGATGAGGATATCATGATTGGGCAAAGTCAGCCAAGTTAAGCAGCTTGTTGTTTCCGGCAAGAATGGGTAAATAATCCACTTGCAAAATTGCAACAATTAGTATCCTCAGTGCTCAAATTATTAAAAAAATGTAATTAAAAGGAAACCTGATAACCTGTAACACAGTAGAAAACTGTCCTAACTTGTTTTGTTTCCTGGTAAGCTATAAGAATTGAAAGGACTATTTTCTGTTCTGTTATATTTTGAAGACAGGGACAGTGTCTTAAAGCTGAGAAGCTCCAAGTCTGAGTGCTCCAACAGAGATCATCCATGTTTTCAGCCTGGAGCTTAATTACAGACATGGTGAAAAGGTAAGGATCAAAGCTTCACTGTTCCCTCTGTGGCATTCTTCTTTAAGGTCTGTGCCAAACAGGTCTGCCTCAGCAGGCACTGTTCTTAAACCGATCAGAGAGCAGCCGGATTTCCAAGAGGCTGGCTGGCAAGGAGGAGAGGATGAAGAACATTCCTCCCCAGCCCTGTGTTATCGCTTCCCTTTCACTAATGGCATAAGCCGGGCAGCACAGCGGAAAGCGAGTGCCCCTGTGCCACGTCAAAAAATGCACTGAGAGGAGACAGGGAAGCATTTCAGTTCAGCTGTGCACCTCAGCTTCAGTGGTAAATATTTTATCTGTGGAGCTGGTCTCATCCGCTTTTTCCTTCTCTTCTCACTCATGTGAGGTTGTCTTCATGCCAGCTCACTGAGTGTTTTCCACTGAGGAACAGAGCAATGGAAATTGATTTTTTTTTTCCATGATGGGGCTAAAGTCCTCAGCTCAAAGTGAACCAGATCATTACATATAACAATGTGAAGCAATTCTGCCTACTTGCTTCTACACGCCCGTCACATATGTTGTCCCACCTATGTGGTGATGCTCCACCTCCCTGAAGTGAAATTTAGACAAGATGCTAGTTGATTACCAAATCTATGACAAGTATTGATATAGAAATATTTATAGAAAAGTCTATTAAATTATCCGCTTGATTTGAATAAACAAAAAAGACTTGCATTTACCTATTGTTGGGTCTGGATTCAGATCCACCAAACAACCTTTAGAATTAACCAGAAATTGCATAATCAACAATGGATATGTGAAAACAAACCCAGTGTCCTTTTTCACTGTGAGAAAACTCACACACAAACATAAATCCACCACTTTGTCAGGTGATCCGGCTTATTGCCCAGCTTACCACACAGATCGTGGATGACGTCCAGGGAAGAGGACCAGCAGAAGCGCTCGATTCCCACTTGAGTGAGAGAGGATGGCAGGGCCTCCAGCTCGTACGCTCCACGCTTCTTCCAGTACAGGAACATCGTCGCTTCTTTAATCGGCTTACAAGTTGAAGTAATTAAAATAGCTTAACTGTTCAAATCAGTGATCTAAAACCGATGTTTAGATCTGACTCATTACACATTGGCACTTGTTGAACTGATATGCACAACCAGCCGCTGACCTTCCAAGGACTTCTGCAGCCAATCAGTATACCTCTCTCGCCAACCATCTTTATAATATAAAACTTGCCAGGCCAGCTCAACTTTAAACTCTGCCAACTGCCAATATGTTAATAGTGTAAAACCTCCACCTGTACAATTACCTCACCCAGCTAAACCACAAAACCCTTTGAACCTTCTGTCCAAGTCTGATTCTACCTCAAGGCCAGTCCAAGAGAGCTAAGAGATTTTCCTTAAGTACAATCCATTACATCTCCAGGGGACCATATTATTGATTCTAAACCTGGAATAAGCTTTAGTGCTGCCATCCAGGTTTTAACAGTCTTACATCTTAAATAAGCAACAAGTGATATTATTGACCATACTTCAGTCCACCAAGCAAAGTCCTGATGTCTAATTGACTAATTGTTTAATATCTAAATGGATTAAAGTCTCCGAAAGTTCTTTTCTCTTTCTGGTGATTCTGTAGATTTTTCCTCTAGTCATCCTCAGAAAGCCACCCACCAAAAGCTGTCAAACACCAAATGCTGCACTTTCTAATCCACTTAACTGAGCTATTCCTGACTAAATCACAGACGTCCGACTGCTAAAAGGTGTAGGAAATTTATCTCCAGCAGCAAGTAAAACATCATCTGCAGTCACCTTCACAGAACCTCGATTTTATCCGTGGCAAAGTTTCACAAACTGTCCAAAAGTTGCGTGTGAGGCAAGCTGCTCATGTTAAAATCCTGTGTAGGATCTCCTGGCAATAGGGGGGTTTTCTGCCCACTCCATCAGACAAGTGTTGTATTCATGCAGAAGTGAGATGCATGCTGGGACGGGCAATCTGGGCCAATGGGTTTTGGACTGGGTGACACAAAGATCTCTTTTAAACCTCCTCCTACATCCAGAGTGGACTGTCTTTATGTTTTGCGCAAAACTGTAAAAGGCTGACATTTTTTTGCATTAATTAGCGCCCGCACCCTTTATGTCCACTGAAAGATTTATTACTTTTTATGAACGCACCAGCTCTGTGGTGAATGAGCTCAGTTATTTCTGTGGAGGTACAATGGACACAATGGCCTCTTGGAGATGAGAAACACCAGATGAACGAGAGGAGTCCCATTATGAGATGTTAGCTGAGACAGTGTGTTCCACTTCTCTAATATCCTTGAACAGCTGAAGGGTTAGAACAACATGCAGTTAGATATCTGAAGTCAAAGCATAATATTTTCCCCAGTGTTACTTAAACGGCTGATGCACTGCTATTATGCCTCTAAAACGAGAGAAGAAATACTGTGAGAATGTACTCCGTCGGCCGAAGGAAGGGAGGGACGTTGTCACACACAACGACCCACATGTCCAATTTTGGGA
Organism: Ctenopoma kingsleyae; assembly: GCA_032353495.1. Classification (NCBI taxonomy): domain Eukaryota; kingdom Metazoa; phylum Chordata; class Actinopteri; order Anabantiformes; family Anabantidae; genus Ctenopoma; species Ctenopoma kingsleyae. The sequence continues at coordinate 21,625,499 of JAUBNQ010000026.1, read as the reverse complement.
TAAGAAATTAGAGGGTAGGATGGGAGCTGGTTTGCTGCTCAGCTCTGGGCTTTGCAGACATATGGTAATAATCTGAAGCAACTTTGAGCATGCGGCTTCCCTTTTAATGAAGAGAGCAGTGGTGTAGCATAAGAACTGGGCTGCAAAGACAAAGGTCAATTTCCACCGAGTGAAACAAAAGGGAAGCAGAAGAGGTTTTAGACAGCCTCACCCCATTATCCATCAAATCATCTTTAATATAAAAAAAAAAGACCATCACAAGGCCAGAAAGTACCTGCCCCATTTATGACATCTCGATACCAACGCTCAAACAACGCTCTCAACAGTACAACCTTTTTTCTGATGCCAGTGTTCAGACCCATAGTTTCCTTACAGACACTGGGTAATGGCCAACTATAAGACAGACACTGGATCATGGTAGCGTCTACTAATCCTCAAAAACAATGGTAGAAGCAGCACAGTTTGTTGTTAGTATATGAAAGGTTTTGATATCATCATCCAGGATATTAAGAAATATATAGTTCAACTTGTTGGGAAATAGTCTTCTGCTGAAGTGTTAAAGTAGTAGATGAGACATTACATTAAATTCTATGTAATGTGTAAATGTAATTATATTATAGATGAGACTGTACGTTATATATGAAGCTACAGGGCACAATTAGCCTAGCTTAGCATAAAAACTGACAGCAGAAGGAAAATGCCAACATCTCTAAAGCTCAACTACTTACATCTTATTTGTTTAATCCATATGCAAACTAACATCAGACCACAGTCATGTTGTTATGGTGTCTCCCAACCTCACATTGACAATATTCCAAGAAGTAATTTGCTGCTGGTCACAGCACGCATGGCTGGAGTACAGAAGGCCTACCAGGCACAGAGGACCAGAGGAACCAGAGTATTTCTTTTTTTTTGATCATCAGAGAGCTCAGTTAAAACACACGAGACAACCACAAAGAGGAAAAGAATGGTGACTGAGATACAAAACAAATGCAGAGAAACAAAAATGGCCATAATGAAGAGCTTAAAAAGTAATCCCTGGATATAGCCACAGTTTATGCAAAGCTAAGCTCTCCTGGCTGTAGCTTCATATTTAAGATTATTAAAAAGCTATATCAATCTTCTCATCAAACATACAGACTACTATGTAGGTGCATGGTTATGGTTAAGGAGATCTTGTCTCCCTGTGGTCATCAAAGTGATATCACGTTATCGTATCAGTATTTGTGTTGACTGTACCGTCTTTTCTTATGTATACAATGTAAACTTCAGCAACAGTTTCTTCTAGGATGAACTTTCTTATCTCCATATTAAGAATAGAAGTAAGCATATTGTCCTAATTGCTCATTGTTACATATTTGAAATTTTTAATTTCAGCACTTATTGCCTACACACTGACCATCAACACAGTAGTAACGTCGACTCAAGTGTCTCTAATTAGTTTTAGTGTGAGACAGAAATAGCAGACAAAACCTCCTAGTGTGCCGAGCTTCAGTGAACTGGCTTCTCAATAGAATCACACTCACTAAAGTATTAATGGTGTGTTGAGAAATGAGTGTGTGAGCAGCTGCAGTACGACAAGACTGTAAATGAGCCTGTTAGAGTGTGTGTACTGTAGGGAAAAAGTGTATGAGCTGGAGTGTTGACAGAGGGAGTGCAGTTGAAGGCTTGTGCGTGCCCATGAGGAGGAGGTTTTTGGGTTATATTTAGCAAGGTGGCCCATCAAACAGGCCGAGGTTAACCCTTCGCCAGCAAACTTGGACTAGGAGTACTTTTAAGACTTCTCTGTGTGAATCCTCTAGTGAAAATGCAAATGACATTGAAGCATTTCAGTTTCACCAAAAAGCCACTCTAAAACATCTTCTGTATCTCTATTTCACATGCAAAGAATATTAAGCACAGGATGATCATTCCCCTGCATAACAACGATCCTGCTGCGAACAGAACATCCACAGTCATGTTAGCAGCTCTATAAACGCGTATGCACGTTGCAGCATTAAGCAAAAAGGTCTTGCACTCTGTGTCCTGCGTTGGTCAGTGAAGTATTTACACCTCCAAAACTCCTGGGGGTGCTGTCCTAAAAGAGTGTCACCCCTGAACCCTAACCGAGAATGACTTGACACCTCCCTGAAATTACTTTCTCCAGGAACCATAGATTTGGAGAATCATTACGCCACTATTGTTCACTATTGCTCACTGTCGTAATTTCAGAAACACAAGTCGTAGGTTTCATGCAGTAGTCAACAGTAACTGGCTGCTTCCACAACGGTCTGTGCATAGTGGCTCAAAACTGCAAGAAGAGGGTGTGCAGCACTGAGTTTATTACTATGAGACATCATGTAATTTAACAGTCCATCCTTAAACCAGCAATCACTCTTCGACTTGTTGATAGGAATAATCCCATAATTGAAACAATCTGGTTCAAATTGCAGTGGGGGCTGCTGTTGAGAAGCCAATAACAGAGTCGATGGGAATCAAAAACACTTATTCCTTAAAAGTACAGTTATTGTCATGTGCAAGACTGCAATATGCATAAACAGTCATTTAGCTGGGGTGGAGGTTATAAGTGTGGAAGGATACAAGCAGGGATAAACATTTAGTTATGTTTCGGGAGTTGGAGGTGTATGTGTGTGTGTATGACCTTGGAAAAGCCCCTTTTATTATCTGCTACACCTGAAGAAAAGCAGTACACAGATGGTTTGTATACCTTAATGGGGGTTTTTGATCATGTTAGTTGTCTAAATTTGTCAGATGTGACAGATCTGACATAAAGATCAAATATAAAATTATGTGCTAGTTTCACATGCAAATTCAATGAAAATGCAATGATAAATGCAACGAAGGGCCCAACAGCTCTCTCTCTGCTGTGTGGCGATGCAAAACAGCAGAGTAGCTTGAGGACAGAGAATACCGCTCGGGGCAAAAAAGTAGCACACCATGTCCTATTTCAGCCCAGGAAACATACGGAGAAGCAATGTCACACAAAAATGAGAGTAACAGCTATACGAAGTGCTGAGAATGAAGGTAAGAGGCGCCAAAGATATAAAGTAGTAGTGGCATGTTATCAACTTTTGTTCACTGTCATCCACTTCCAGGTGCTCCGGGAGCACGTTTATGACAATGACTTCATCTCTGACTGAAAACAGTAAAAGCAACAGTGTGGTGAAGTGCAGCAGGTCATACCACCTGTCATGTAATGTCACACTCACCTGCTTAATGAGCCTAAAATTTCACATTAAGAGATTGCATGTTAAGAAAGAGAAAAAATAAAAGTGAGAGCAAACTGTGACCCAGGGGATCATCAGGAAAAGGCAGAAATGCAAAGAAGGGAAAAGAGAAAGGAAATTACTGCCGGGAAAAAAAGTGGAACAATGGAAAGACATTTTGAAAAAGGAAGTTTGAACTGTAACAAGCCATGAGCCAGGCCAAAAATCACTAACACACACACACACACACACACACACACACACACACAACATGGCATTTAGACCCAGATTATACCAGTGCAGCAGAAAGACTAAACACTTCAAATATTCTCTTAGAGCTTTGCAGTTTTTTCACAATAAAATCCCACAATACTGCCAAAGGTGATTAATGTCTTTTTTAGTAGCTGTTCTGAAGCTTTTAACCAAATCACAAGACTTTTTTCAGTCAATAAATCTTGTCTAATTGTTGCAGAAGTGTAGATGTTCAGTGAAAATTTGATCACCTCCAATTTCATGTAAACTCTACCTGATGAAGAAGAACATGTAATGTGACCAAAGGCTCCAAAGCAGACACTAAATAGACCTTGTAGTAAGACCTTTTTTTCCTCAACTGCTGTTTCCAAACCTGAACTTCAGCTTTCAAGCCCAAATGGACAAGAAGATCTTGGTATGAAAAAAAAGATGGATCTCCTTCTGCTCATGAAGATCATGTGATATGATCAAAAGCTCCAGAATATGGACAACATGGATCTTGTGATGACTTTTTTCCAACTGCTGTTACACAGTGAAATTTAAACCTCATTTCTAAAGCTTACATGTCATGGCAGTCCAAGAGGACATCCACAGTTCCACACAAACTTTATCTGCTGATGAATTTCATGTGGTAAGATCAAAAGCTCCAAAGAAGCAACAAAACGGACCTTGTGATGATTTTTTTCCCAAACTGCTGTTACACAATGCGAGAGGAGATGAGACGATAAAGTGAGTTTATCTGCTGATGAAGATCATGTGACATGATCAAAAGCACCTGAACAGGTCCTAAATGGACCTTGAGAGAAAGAAAATTATTACCGCAACTGCTTCTTGCTAAATCTAAGCTCCAACTGTTGAGGAAGATGTGAACTGAAAGCTTTCTTTTCTTGGTTTTGTATGACTGTAGAAAGAATATCTTTGGGTTTTGGTCAGACAAAAGAAGACATCTGAGGACGCCAACTTGGACACATTTGATTACTTAGTCTACAAAATAAATTCAATCAATGAATCAAGAAAATATTAGCGCATTAATGAGATTAAAGACCACAACTATGCAACTAATTACCAAGATAAACTGCTGGGATATGGACTAAAACCAAAACACTTTTCCACACATGTCCTCATTTATGAGGACTGACATTTCAACACCATAACAGTGAGTCAACAAGTAAAGAGCCGAGATTTCTAGTCTGTGTTTTTGTTTTTTAGTGGTGGACAGAGACCAGACAAGACATCTGGTCCCAGATTAGACCAGTGTGTTTAAGACAAGCTTAAGACTCCAGTGGCCTGGAACATTGAAGGGTTCCAGACTCAACCAATTAAGGCAGCTCAACTTTAACTCTGTGCTTACTTTGCTTTGCTGCATGAACCCGTGGCGTGCCAGCAGAGCACACATCACACATGCAACAACCAAAAGAGTGCTGAAAAGCTGAGTTTGTTTGCTGAAACAATTAATTGACTAACTGATAGAATATTCATTTGCAACAATTTGGAACACCGATAATAATCATTTGTGTCATTTTTAAGGTATAAATGCCAAAATCCACTGGTTTCAGACTCTCAAATGTGAATATTCATGTTTTTCTTTGGGCTTTTAGACAAAACGACCCATTAAAATGTCAATGCTGGAGTCTGGGAAACTGCAAGGAGCGTTTTTCATAATATTCTGACTGAGGATTAATCAGTTATGAAAACAGTCTTTAGCTGCAAAGTCTAGTTATTACAGTTTTCACTTTGATCTGAGTTATGAGCTGGGAAAAAGAGGAGACAGATGGCATGTCTGGGGGGAGAAAATACAATACACAGTGTTAGTTGGACTGTGTACTGGTTCGTCCCAAGACCATTCATCAGGAGGAGGACATCAGACCAGAGTGTACTGTCCTCTCCGACTAAAATATGTCTGCCTCCAGCTGGGGTAATTGCTCAGGTCACTTGCCAAATCCAGTCATTAACTTTGATGACTGGAGAAAGCCATGAAACAAAGAACTAGTTCCTGAGGTTCAAAGTCGTGGGAGCTCCTGTGCTTCCTTCCTAAATGACTCCATCAGAGAGCAACTAAGAGAAAGATGAGGTGTAACAAAGCATCCAGGTGACTCATTCTGTAAGATGCTGATTGACAGCTTGCTAAAAAAATGACCTGCGCATGGCATTAATATGAGAATGGTATTCAACAGCTGACTCAATGAACTTCTACTTACTGAGTCGTAATCTGAGACCAAGCCAACTCCTCGGTGGCGATTTGTGCAGAACTGAATTCATGGTCCACTTGTTTGGGACCATGTACGCATGCAGTCCTCACTGAAAGAATCCCCTGCACCACCACCAGGTCCTCGCAGGTCTGAATCGACGCTAATCACCCAGCACTGTTTAATTAGCAGTCTTCCCCTATGGTACTGTCATGGTCTTCTCATTTGTGCTGTCCCCCTCCTCCTCTTGGATGCGGTGCGCCCAGGCTGTTAGGATCTGGCCGGTGGCGAGCACAAAGCTGCTGCTGCTGCTGCTGCTGCTGCTGCTGCTGCTGCACGGAAAGAGTGGCAAAAAAACGCATCCCTCGGTTCACAGGACGAAAAGTTGACGCGGGTGGTAATAGCCACTGAGCTACAGCTGCTAGCCGGACGACTCGCTAAGCCTGTTAATAACCTGTTGCTGACTGCTCACAGGCGAAAAGGGGAAAACAAATCTCCTCGACGTCCGGCGAAAACGTTTTTGGTGAAGCTCGGTCGGTGCAGAAACGGGACTACGAGGGGAGGAGGGAGAAAATCCTTCTTCGGGGTCTTAAAAGCAGTGAATCAATGCACGAGGTTTGTCTCTAGCAACTTTACACAACGCGCAACCGAAGTTGAAAGCGTATTGTCCGCTGCTTCGTCCTCTCCGAACAGCCGTCGGCTCTCCTCCATTCATTCAGACAACCTGGACCCACAAAGGACTCGATGCGGTTTCTGCGCGAAGTGGCGCAGTGTTGTCGCTAGAGGCGCCAGAGAGACACCAGCTACCACACGGAGACTGGAGGTGCGTTCAAGGGCCGAGGACGTTCACACGTAGATGCAAAGGAAGACACCGAAAACGATGACAGAGAAGCCTTAAAACCACCACAAAGAAATTAAAAGTAACCATAAAGATATAAATAAGCAATAAAACAACAATAAGCATACACAAAACGATCATAAATATATGATAAATGACTTTAAAGAGAATTGCATTTTATATTTCTAAACATTTTTTTCACCACAACTACAGTATGACTATGCTAACACTACCATATTTTATTCATTGTAGCTATAGCTAGTGTAAGCTAACATGAAATGTTAGAGTTTCTTTTAATGTTTTCACTTTATTTGTTGAACCAAAGCTAATTATTTTATAAAGAAAAAAAACTGCTGTAGAAAAATGCATATGATGGCTACACACATGAAGTAATACTAAAATAGTCAGGCTACAAATCAGTATACAGTTACTTGTATGTAGAGGAAATAAAGAAGCTAGCCCTAGTAGCAGTTAGTCATAATTTGTTTGAAAATGCAATTAGGATGCTATTTCTTCCACAGCATTTGGTTTGAATATTATAGAAAAACATATTGTGGCACAATGGTTAGACTTAGTCTTCAGTATTGTTTGCAATATTGTATGTTGAGATAAAGCTAACCCTTACGAGGACAAGCGGTTAAGAAAATGGATAGATGGATGGAGACAAAGCTATTTGAGGATGAATGACCATTGATAACACTGTGTAACTTCAATTTTTGTACAGTTGCAGGGGTGTAATATACCAAGCCATATAAAGAAGGACAAAGATGCTATTATTATTTTAAACTTAATTGTTGGCATCACAGTGGATGTTCCAGTCCTAAACTGGCAGTTTTCTAATGCAAAGAAGTGGCAAGACGTCTAGGCAGGGTGGCAATGAAGGAAGCAGACAGTGTTTGATGCAGGGCCATAACTAAGTTTTCAGTTCAGGGACCTAAGATTATATTATATTTGGGTTAATTAATATTTAATTTGAAGGCTATAAGAGGCTTTTGGACAAACAAACAATTTTTACAAGTATGATTTTAAGGACATAAAAGTTGGGGGGTACCCCCCGTACAGCTGGAGGGGCAATGTGCTACAGCAGGGGGGCAGTCCCCCCCATGCCCCCCTGTAGATCTGCCCCTGTTCTAATGTAACCCTCTATAGTAATCTGTAGTAGTTAGCTAATGACATTGCCCTTTCATTTTGGAAATAACTCTTTCCTTTTGTACAAAATAGTCCTACAGTTGGTGGGGAGTCTGGGATTGAGCACTGCCAATATCACAACTGACACCTTCACATGGGTCCATGGTCACATTATCATACAAGAAAAGTTGTGTACAACATGCTAAAAGTTGGAAAAATTACATCACATTCACATTGCATTGCAGTGTGTTTTTAACTGAACAGGTACATTCAGTTCCAGGTGGATTGTGTCTGTTGTTGCTTTATTCTGCACATTTATTTTTGCATGAAACTATGGAATGTGTTTTTTAAATAAATGAGTTATCTATGTATCAAAAGGTTATCTGTCAATTAATTCATCAGCTAATAGTTTATAGCTCTAATCCAATTTTTTGAACAGTACTAGACTTCTCCAGGGCTCATCCTCTATTTGATCTATTTATTTTACAACGTTGGCACCAGATAAAAGCTGCTAAGTTTAACATATTTGAATCGTGAATATACTGAGTTTTAATCTGAATAAGTCAAAATAGCCCTCCGAGCATCTGTGCATTATCAGATGTGTGTTGTTATTTCTGATCATCTAGGTTCGCGTTGGCAGTGGGATTTCTCTTTGCTTTGCACAAGTTCTATGGGAAAACATCTGACCTGACAAAACAATGACTCTGCCAAAATGTAGCTGTGCTGTGTTTGTATGCTCCCACCCTCAATAAAGAAGAGAGGCAGGGAGTGTCAAAAACAAAGAGAAGGGGGCAGACAGGGGACGTTAAACAGCCCACTTAACAAATGAGCAATTCTCCACTGCATGAGTGGATGTTTACGACCAAGACCTCCTTCAGTGCTACAAGTCACATAATTTAAAGGTCACTCTACATGTAGCAACAGCCATTATGTAAGTTAGTCATGATCACGGGAACATATCTTGAAGATTTTCTTCATCAAGTCAACATCTGCTGGTGTCCAGAGCAACTTTAGAAGTTACATTTGCTGCCCCCTTGTGGTACAAAAGCTAGCACCAATATCTTTTAATATTTTTTTTAATCTTCTATATTCCATGTAAGCTTGTGTAAGAAATTGTAAACATGTTGCATTTACATTAAAAAAAACATTTAAGTGTCGTAACATATAAATGTACAATATTTAAAGCAGTAAAAATAGAGCCATTTCAGCAAACTCGTCATAGAAACAACACTTACAAAATGGGTTTCATTCTTTTCAAAATTTATCACATTTACAGATCCTCTGCGTTACCTTGGTCTTTACTTTAGTGTTGGATGTAACCAAAAGCAACATAAAAAGTCTTGGCAGTATTTATTTGATCCCATAATACAACTCTCAAAATGAACAAAATGTCTGAATCGGGGACTATACTGTGATAGACTTAAGACGAATATTGGAATCCACGTGTATGGCATTAAGTGTCAGCTGGAACAACCACCAGTCTAATAAAGAAAACCACTTGAAAAGAAGAAAAATACAAACGTCTGAACAAAAGTTGTTTCTTGTTTAATATCTGCCGTGTTCTCGTTTGCCTACAAAGAACGAGAGCTTTAACTACAAGGTATGACAATGTTGTCCATGTGACAGAAAACAGAAACTCCTTCACAGTGCCATCAAATGTATGTACAGTAGCAGGTTGTATGACATGGTGAGAAGAACACTGGAGGAAGTCCAAAAACAAGAAGGCTGTGACCCAGACTCCTCAGTTCTGTACATTCAAAGGCTGAAGTGTTGTTTAGCGCCAAACACCAGCCAACAATGTAAAGGGCAATAAACTGCTGCTGTGTAGAGAAAGTCATTACATCCCTATTTGGCTGGGTCTCATCAGCCCCTTGAAGACTCGCAGCTTTCCTGCGCCGGTGAGGTCAAAACTGTAGTCGGTGGTGATGTAAGGCATTTCTCCCTCAAAGCCAGGCTGGAATAGACACACAAAAGGTATCAGAAGTCACACTGACAGAAAACTTTGGGACAATGTTTTTATCCATGTAGCAATTTGAAAGAAATGTGTGATTTGTGAGGTTAAAATAAAATCTGACTTGTGATCTGACCTGTGTTGTGAGGATACAGGGAGGCAGCGATATGGCTCCCAGCAGGAGACAGTTGACCTTACGGAGGACGGAGGGATCTACAGGCGTCAGCAAAAAGTAAAGACCTCGCACCATGTCAATACCTCGGAGCACACCTGGAACACACAAACATGAACAATGTACTAACTGTTGCCTTTTTTGGTTGCTTTAATGACAATAATAAAGACATAATTTTTATACAATTACAATTTTTCCCTTTGGGGAAGGATTTGGACAGCTGCCAGACAATACGTGGACTCCTTGAGTTACCTGCAGTTTACATTTTCAGCATTTGAGAGTTTTCCTGTGGTACTTACTATTACAGTTTGGAAAATTACTTAAAATAATGCAGAATTATCCATTAGCAGTGTACCCATGGATGTTCAGACGTGTACCACTATATTAACCTGATATCAACCTGACAAATACAGTGCAATAGACAACATCCTGTGCAATAGTGCTTTATGTGCAATAAGATTCATGTCGAATGACTGTTATATCTTCTCTACCTCATTTCTTATATTATAATTTTCTATCATTTTGTAATTATATTTGTATATTTTTGCTAGATTTCTTTCTAACTCTAAAGCGAGAGGTGTTCTCAGACTGAGTACTAACCAAAGCCCACACATGGACAGATAGGAGCCTGGGAGAGCAGGACTGGACCTCCCCTGCTAGTTACTTTATCTCCCAGGCAGCAGAGCCCCACCAGACTGGCATTGGCAGCATAAAACATGTGACTGGGCACCACTTCACAATGGATCACACCCAAAGCCACGGCTGTATGCGGCACCTATGGGTTGAGAGGGAGAATGAACAACACAATCCATCTCAACTGACCCTCTACACAAACATACATGGAAATACAACAATTTAAAGTTTTACGCTGGAACTACTACTCAGATTGATGTAGTGACTGGAAAAAAATTACAGGTGCTATCGTTATACAATTGTCTTTCTCATGTACCTGATATGGGGTGAGGCTGTGTAGAGGTCTAACTGGTCCAGGATCAGGAGACTGCAGTTGACTCAGGTATGCCAGCAATGACAGCTCCCTGTGCTCATTAGAGCGTTGATGTTTCCTGTCAAATTAAACGCAGCACGTTGGCAAACAAGCTGGTGTTCGGAATGATGGAAGGTTTCAGATGTTACCGCAAATAAAGACCAACAGTGGCGCACTTACGCTGTTCCTTGACGTCCCACTCCTTGAAACTCTGACTGTACAATAAGGTGAGTGTAACTTCTTGGGGGACTGTGGCTCTCTGTAAACTCATCCAGAGCGGTCTGTGCGGGTGGGTGCGTCTGGCAGCCATGTGCCGTCCTCAGAAACTCTGGAGTGAGGGCAGGACACTGGGTGGTGCCACTGTGACCGAGCTGGACAACATGTGAGACTGGGAAGAAGCGAATCATGTCCACGAGTAGCTGGAATCCAAATCCTGTAGGCAGCAAGGAGAACTGGTTTCGCACACAGTTTTCAACTTAAATTTAAAGTTTAAATTTTAAGTGTTAATTTTAAAAATGTGGTTTTTCCACTGCTGACCTTTGACCCAGCCCATGGTGTTGATAATGATGGGAGTCTCTCTGCTTTGTGAGCGTCTACGCCACAGGGACTTCAGGGATTCTAGGTAGCGGTCTAAGTCTGACTCACATGACGACTGACCATAATAGATCATGTGCTCTGTTGTGCGCTGATGTGTGAAAGGAGGACCTGAAAAACAACTAAATATGAGTCTCCTAATCCTTCCACAAGTGGTATGAGGAAAACACTGTTCACAAACACATTAAAAAGAATTGTTTGCTCATTCACTTTTTTTTTTTTGCCAAAATAGCATCGATACCACTCTTGTGTATACAGTAAATATGAAGCTTCAGGTAGGAGGTTAGCTTAGCAGAAAGCGAAGTGTACACATTTAACAAAATACATTTACCAGGACCTCTCTAATGGAGTACAAACAAAAACTGAAGCATGACAACAAAAAAATGCCATTTATGGAGGGTTATGTGCCACACTATCCTTTAACCAGGTGGATTTTGTTACCTCCTTCAAATCTTAGTTTAGCATAAAGTTAAGGCATTAAGCTATTAAATTCTTTTTCAAACCTGAGATTTGAT
>JAUBNQ010000026.1:21588887-21613572 GCA_032353495.1 Ctenopoma kingsleyae | reverse complement strand
CTCAAAATGTTTAACTAACACTTATTAAAGGATTTAAATTAACCTGATCCACTAAAATGACCCTGCCAATATTATATTTTTAAAACTTCATTTTTAAAAATTCAAACTAAAACAAAGAATCAAGCACAAATTAATCCAAGGCTAAATAATTATGTTCTGTCAGGAGTGATGTGAGGTAACGAGGATAAAACCTACCCAGAAGTGGTTCTTTGACAGTCGACAAAGACAGGCACCCAGCAGGGGTAAATTCTGTTTGTCCGAGGTCACCTTCCAAATAATCTACACTAGTCGTGCTAGAGAAAAGCACACAAAAAGAAAAACGTATTTAGCTCACAAGCAAGAACGTGACAAATTATCATAGTGTGTGTGTCACCCTGGGTTTGAGGTGTCAAGGTGTAAATTCTATCAAAATGTTAAGTCAGCAGCAAACGGTAATCAAATATGCACCATCATCAATATCAGATGACTAAAGCCAATCTATTTTACTGTAACTGTATATATTTGATATATAAAACAGCAGTACAATAGACAGTATTAATGTAACGAGTACTTACTGATTTAGTAAGGTGTTGATTAGGGTGCGGATAAATGTTGACTTGCCCACATTTTTGGTCCCACATACAAGGATAACTGCACAACCATCCATGTCCCCTGTGAGTACAAAATGTTCACAATATTAGATTCTGGTGACTGTTAAGTAATATAGAACATACACATAATAATATACTGATAATTATTATTAATTATTATTGGTTGTAAAAGTTGTTTTTGGCTTTGCACTGTGAGGGGAAAACATCATACTTTATCAGTACCCTTTTGTGCATGACAGAGACATACCTCTGCAGGCACTGACGACTGTGTTAAGAGCATCCCTGTAGCTCTTTGACGTTTTCAGACCCTCAACAGCGCTGACCAATGGAATCATCCCCAAACCGTTGAGCGGTGTGTCAAGGACGGCAAACATGAGTTCACTCTGCAAAACAAGCAGTTATGAAAAGCCTCTGTTAGAGATACACAAGACTGACTGCTGATTCCAGTTCTATCCCAAATTAAATGTTTGTGTGTTTGTCAACTTGCCATTGGGGGGCTGAACAATTCACTGAGATCTGTGAAGCTTGACAGAAACCGTGTCAGAGGTGTCTCCATGGACTCCAGTAGGATGATGGATGAGTTTGACATGACCCTTTTTACCAGCCTTTTCCGTGATGCTGCAAAAAGCAGATTGAAAGGGCATGTAGTGTATAAAGTAATGCAATCCCAGTACAATCTTCTCCTAATATACAGATCCAAAACAACAACTCCTAACCTAAAACATGTACAAAAGATTGCCTCCCTCTCTTATACTCATTCACCTGCTGGCAAATACTTTCGGAGGATAACTGCAGCTTCTGTTCTGTCATCTCTGGTGTCATCAGAGTTTTCCAGTGCTCGAATGGTCAGAGGACAATGTGAGGCTGGGGAGAAGAGAGGATAGGACTGCTGACCTTCTTCGATGGTGAACCCCATCACTTCTACCCGGCCATATAGGCAGGTCAAAAAGCACTTCCCACGGAAACACAGACTCTGCAGGAGAGCAACATATTTCCCAGTTGCAGAAAACAGATCGAAATTGTTTGTCGTTATTAACCAAAATATCGTAAGCATACCTGATCCTTCTGCATCACAAGTACTGCATGGTTGTGCCGGTCACCTCTCTCTGCACAGTAGCGGAGGGCCTCTCCATCAAGTCTGCTTGGCCGCACATCTTCCATGACCCCAGAGGTCTCAACACCGTTCCCATGAATGGACTGGGAATACTCCTTCCAGTCCTGTGAGTCATCAGAGTCATTGTCCATTGTAAATGCTGAACTTCCATTAGCCTGAGTAGAAGATTGATTAAATCCGGGCTCAGGAGGGCTTTTCTTGGAGTCAGAGACAGACTTCGCTTTATTTTTCAGTCTCTTGACGGTGGGCTTTTTCTTTAAAGACACCTGGCGTTCCTTTATCACCTTGGCCATGACTGGTGAAGAGTTGAGATCAGAGGAGTTGATGGGCCTCAACCGTTTCCCCCTCACATCTTGCCACTTCTGAGATTTAGTGTGGCCCTTTACTTGTGTTTGTTTGCTCACTTTCATGATTCTATAATAACAGCTCGTATGTGAGGGCCAATGCAAAACAAAAACAATGCCTGAAGAGAGAGAAAGAGGAGAGGTTTAATTTAGGGATCCAACTAATTATTAATCAACGTATTAGTCGTTAATGCTACACAATATCATTAATTCCCTCAAATCAGACTTTTTAGGGTGGGATGTTTGCATTTATGTTGGTCAAACCTGTACTGGAATAAAAAGTAGACTTCGGTAGCTGAAAATCCTGCTCCAGATATTTATTCAATTTTCAAAAACAAACAAAAATGGCAATTTCACCGCGTTTCGCCCGACCATACTGGTTTAGGTTAACCGAGAAAAATCGCCAAATTCACGAACAGTGAAAAAAAATCAGTTGCAACCTTATTTAGGTGCAGCATCTTTTATCCACCTCTGTCTTGATCTGGCAGACAACTGCACGGCAGTTGAAAGCTACCATTAAGCTAACAATGCTAAGACATGTATTGATCTAAAGTCACAGTTTTTCTGATACTTTATTACGCTGACGCCGAGTAATAAATACATTCACATTCAGAGATAGCCCAGCTGTCACAGAACATGCTAAAAGAATTTTAAACCTAGAGGCAAGTTATCTGGGCGATTAATTTTCAGCCTTACAGAAACTAGCGTTAGCTAACATTTCTAGGCTAGCTATATGCAGATTGAGTAAACCTACCCCGATTGTGGGAAAAATATACAAAGCTGTAGAGGTCACCCTTAAAATTTTCACTAAGTGGACAGCACTTAAAAAATCATAAAGTGAATTAAATTAGCCGGCCAGCTGTCAATACAGCGGCTTTGACAGGCTAGCTTAGCTAACCTACATGTGTGAGCCACAAACAAACGCCGTGTATAGATGGTCGACCATGGCTTTACCCGGAGTGTTGTTATTTACAACAATGTGGTGATACAAAAAATCTTCCTTCGATGTCTGATTCACATTAATTCAAAAATATGTTTAAAACAATTCATCCACGAATGATAATTTTGTGTCCGTCAACTATTATCGTTATATTTGAGAAAGTTGGTGTAATTATGGACAACGCGCATCTTTCCCGGAGTTCGGTCGCACAAACAACGTCACATCCTGTTCCTCGTTCAGTTTTTAGGGGCCTGCAAGAAACGAAAACAAGGTGAATGTAGCTGGCTTTGCTACTTTTGAACTGTGTACATAACACTCCGACGCGAGTGCAGCTTTTGAAGACATAAGAGTAAATAAGCAGTTTTCATCGTACCTGCTAACGTGAGTCTCCAAATGCAGCTGTCAGGTGAGTGCCACACTAAGGGAGCGTCTTAAAATATTGACTCGATAATAAACGTCGATGTGGGTAGGTAACCAGGAGATCTGAATAATTTTAATAAAACCGTCTCACCAGTTTATAGATATGATTCTTCCGGGAAAATATACACATTTTTGACAATCGTACAATTATCGTAGCTGTCATTAAAACGAATATACTCATATTTAAAAAATGAATTCATGTGCCTCAAAAGTCAAGACATTAAAAGTGCTAAATGTCACTTACAGATGTCTCCTGAAGACAGTGACATAGTAATAACTTTTTTCTAGGTGGATATGTGCTGTCAGGGAACAACTCTACACTACATTGGACAAAAACTAAACTGTGTAAACACTGCAGGAAAGAATCTATATGTATGTATGTGTTTACTAACTAGTTTTACTGCTGTAATTATGTTGGAATTTCAACCAGTTTATAAGAAAATTGCGACAGTTGCTGTATATATTATTTTGTTAAGGATAAATCAAAAAAATAATATCTAGATTATTTTCTCAAATAAATGACTAATTATATGATTATTAGAATGATTCTTTGGTTTGTCAGAACGAAGATTTGCACCACCTTTAGCTGGCCTTTTGTTAAAACCTCCTGTCTCTTCTCATCAGAGACCGTGACACCCATTTTCAACTTCTCAAGAATGTTGTTCACACTCAGTGATGGGTAAACACATTTTTTAAAATTTTTATTATCATTATGTCTTAACATTATTAACCTTTGTTGTCATTAACAGCAAATACTTTTCACAGCACTGTAGATCTGGTTGCACTGGCATGTTGGATTGCTGGCATGCAGGACAATAATTACAGTGGTGTGTTACAGTGTACTAGACAAATGGCTGCAAATTCTCACATTGTAGTTGCTTGAACCAGAAATAGTTTTTTCTATTTTAGTTTGCTATAAATACGTCATCAAATATCAAAATCAGCTAAGTGATTCATTGACTAGCTGTAACTGCAGCTGTAGGATTATGCACATACACCAGACAGATGTGTGGATTTGGAGTGTAAGTTGTTTTTGTTACTTTATATATATAAACTTTGATATTTATGTGTCTGATGCAGCAGCAGTGTACAGTGAAACAGGAAGGATGCCTGCAGTGGAGAGCAAACATGCGCATCGTGTCCTGTCCTCCCTGAACCAGCAGAGGGCAGTAGGGAGGTTTTGTGATGCAGTGTTGAATGTGGGAGGTGGGGTGGTCTACCTCGCCCATCGCAATATCCTCGCCTGTTTCAGTGAACTGTTCCAGCAGTCCAACATGCCCGCTGTGCCGTGCATGGAGTTCTGCTTGCAGGAGTGCCCCAATGACGGCCTGGAGCTGCTCTTGAACTTCGTCTACACTGGAGAGCTGAAACTGGATTCTGACAATCTGGACAAGGTGCAGCATGCAGCAACCAGCCTGTGTGTACCAGAAGCACTTGCACTCTGTCAACAGTTCAAGGAAACCTCTGCGGATCGTGGGCCTTTCAAACGTAAAAGAGGTAGACCTAGAAAGTCTGTGTCAGATACAAGTCTGCATAGTCCAGTCAAAGAAGAGAACTTGCCAACAGTAACAAGAGATGAGTCCATCTCTGATAGTGCCACAGTCAGTGTTAGCATGGCTGCCACCACTACTGCTACTACTACTACTACGACCCGTTCTGGTCGTGTAGTAAAGGGCCCTAGGAGACTGGTGACTGATGAGACGCCCACCTGTGATTTTACAGCCACTGAAAAAAACAGTAGGACCCCGAATGTCTCTGTGGAGAAACAAAGTGGTGGTGATATTGTGGATAATCCAACCTTGGATCAGCCAGCTGGTGAAACTGAGGTACAACACGTGACTATAAAAAGTACTGCAGTTATTAAGCATTTATTGCTAATTACAAATAGTTATTTTAAAGGTGATTATGATATTTAGAACTACTCTCATCTGGTGTTATTTGTAGGTAACTGAGCTGCAGATTGACATAAATCACAATGGTGGTAGCCAGGTAGTCGAGGAAACTGAAGAAGACGATGATGTGGGAGACTTTGAGGGCATCATCGAGGGATCAGATGACGATGAGTATGTGCCCGCTGCCGAGTTCAGTCCCTCAGCCCCGTCCACTTCGACAGCAAGGAAACGCAAGGCCCAGAGAAATACGGACAAAAACGAGACAGGCGAGGCTGTGTTAGAAGACTCCAAGAGCGAATGCGTGCAGTGTCCCGTCTGTGACAAAACCTTCAAGAGCAAATACTACCTCAAAGTCCACAACAGGTACACAGTTTCACCATCTCTGTTACAATATCTGTTACTGTGCTACCATTACTATTGAAAGAATAGCCACTAATGTTACTTTTTCATAGGCGGCATACAGGAGAGAGACCATATGGCTGTCTCAAATGTGGGAAGAGGTACTTCAGGAAAGAGAATCTTTTGACACATGAGACGAGAGACTGTGCCAGAGTGCAGGTGACTATGAAAGAAAAGGAAAGACAAAAATGTAAAAATTCAGTCAGCTGTGAATGACTTTCTAAAGATGCTGATCTGTGATTGCAGACGTACAGCTGCCCAACGTGCTCCGCGACATTTAGTGGAAAAGAAGAGCTACGTTTGCACGTTGTCTCCCACACAGGAGAAATGCCTCACAAGGTAGAGCTGTCATCAAATCCAACTTTCTATAGACACAGATACTATCAGCACATTCTGTCAAATCTAAAATGAGTTTTAAAAATAGCTCAGTTTATCATGGTATCATTTTTTTTCAGTGTTCAACGTGTACTGAACAATTTATGCACAAGAAAAACCTGACATTTCACATGATGAAGGTCCATGGTTATCCCAAACCGCACGCAGTAAGTTTTCTTAATGCACAGATGACTATGATGACTTACCTGTGTCACCTGCTGTTCAGTAAATAGTGCTGACATGGTTTAACAGAACTATGACCCACGTTTGAATCTAAATGTGCAATATGGTTTTCATTCTGTTCACATAATATCTCGTTTTTAGTGTCCTCAGTGCCCCAAAACCTTCTTAACTCGGACGGAACTGAGCGTGCATGAAGCAGCCAAACATCGAGGCGAAAAGCCGTTTGTGTGCGAGGAGTGTGGCCACCGAGCATCTAGTCGGAACGGCCTGCAGATGCACATCAAAGCCATTCACAGGTAGCAGGAACATGCATTTTGGGAGATCAGCTTTCACAAAGGCTTTCATAGATCTAAGTTCTTGTTGTGCTTTACAGGAACGAGAGGCCTTTTGTCTGTCACTTGTGTGGCCACGCATTCTCCCAGAAGAACAACCTCAACATGCATCTGCGCATACACAGCGGTGAGAAGCCATACCAGTGTCATCTCTGTGGCAAAACCTTCAGGACGCAAGGTAACGGCCATCCTTCCTGCTCTCTGGGAACTTACTGCTATTGCTGTATGTTGAATAGATTAGAATACATCAGAGGTTTTGAAACTTGTAGTCGGCATACTTTTACATCAAATTAGTTAAGTTTTTGAATCCGACTGTTTTTTTTAAATCCCAGCCAGTCTAGATAAACACCACCGGACACACACTGGCGAGCGTCCCTTTAGCTGTGACGTCTGTGAGCAGCGTTTCACTGAGAAAGGCGCCCTCGTCCGCCACAAAGCCAGCAAGCACGAGGAGGGCCGTCCTCACTGTTGTCACATATGTAGCAAAACCTTCAAAGGTAAGCTGATCATGTTGATCACACACTACAGGGGCTTTTTACTTCTACAATCCATCGACACGTTTTGTTTTGGGCTCCAGTGAACACAGACAGATCGTCGGCATAGGATGAGATATGCACTTATTAATGTTTTGTCTTTTTGTCGTCACCAGCGAGGGAGCAACTTCGTGTTCACCTGCGGCGCCACAAAGGCATGAGGAAGTTTGAGTGTATAGACTGCGGCTACAAGTTCACTCGACAGGTAGGCTCACTGCTAAGGTTGCAACTGGCTGTTAATCTGTGAAATGAAGCACTTTCTCCATTAATCGAATAATTTGTACGTGTATAAATAACAGATAATGACTGTTACACCTCAGGTGTAAGAACTGTATTAAACGCAGAGATATTTAGTTTCTTTGTAGAACTCCTAAGGGCCCAGCAAGCTTTCACTGTGAGGCCAGTGCCTTATCCAAGAAGCCACTGGGGCTGCTAGAGTTATTAGAGAGAGCAAAGCAGTATTCAAATGTATTAACGTGGTAGTAACTTTCCTACAGACAGGATGATAGCCTTTTTTGTGAAGTCAGTCTCTCTGTCTGTGTGGGTAATTGCTTGGTCTGTGAAAGATCACAAAACCTAATGCGATGAAGCGTGTTTTGATCTTTGTGCCCTCCCAACCCTCAGATCTCTGCATTTCTCTTCCAGGCACACCTACGGCGACACATTCAAATCCACAAACGCACTGAGAACTACAATCCCCGGCAGAGGAAACTGAGGAACGTGATAGTGCAAGATGCGGATGGAGGTTCCGGTGAGAACCAAGCAACCAAAGCAGCAGAAGCTTCGCTGATCGCAGACGAGACAGATTACACCCAAGACACCACAGTCGTCCAGGAATCCACAAACCCAGAGGCTGACCCCTCGGCAGGCCTCAGTTCTAGTTGCATCATGAGAGTGGTGATCGAGTCGAGCGGTGGCACGCTCGAGGAGGTGGTGTCCAACCAGAACCTGGGGCGGGTCGAGGCTGTGGACAGTTTCTCTGTGCCAGAGGTCCTGCAGCAGACGCAGCTGGTGGCTGAGGCATACGACTCCACGATGGATATGGAGGGAATTGTTCAGAGTATATCAAAGAGTAAAACCTGAGGACTGAAATTGCAGACACTGTGTACTACTGACTCCAGGTTACTGGGAATACTACTACCCTTGCAGGTGCAAAGAATAAGAAGCATAGTTGGGTACTGTTGTGTTTGTGAAGAAGCAAGAGAAGAACAGCAAGTACTTGTCACGCTTTCAGTAGTTCATACACAAATGAACTGCATGCTTGTGGAGGCTACTTGAATGTGATGCCATCCAGATTTTTTTCAACTGCTGTTCATCTGAAACTACTTCTTGTCTTGGTTGGTTTACTGACTCCTCAGTAAACATTGCTCATAAAGATGTACATTATTACATACAAGATCATCTTTATTTGGAATGAAAACAATACACAGATTTATGATTCTGGTAAAATATACAGCTTTATAAGTGAATGCATTAGCTCGCTGTTGCTATTAATTTAAAAAACAAACAAAGTAAAGCACTTGTCTTTTCACATAAAAAAATATGTGACCATTCAGCAGAATAAACTCTCTTAGACCTGCCTGCAGTTTAATTTGTGATCACCACACTGTAAACGTTACACAAACACAGTACATAAAGGTTAAGAATATAGTGTCTTTACAAAAACTGATTCATCACAAACTTGAACGAAAACTAATGATGCATCAACAAAACCATACAAACTCACAAAAATTCTTGTAAAGCAAAAATAATTTGACGTGACAGCAAATTGAGATTCTTCTGCATTTCCAGTTGACAATGTCGGACCATTAGCTAACATTAAGTCTTACTGCTCTTGTTGTAAATTGCAGGGACATCACAAATATTCACAGAAATCCATAAATAAATATACAAACGTTAAAACATCCATAAATACGTTTCTCTAAGAAAATGCTTCATGCACAGTTGACTGGTGGTTATAAAGGTGGAGGATCAACCTGGTACGAGTTAACATCACATGCTGACATTCTACAATGGTGACAAGATCTCTCTCACACCCTCTGGTACAACGTATTACAACCCATCCTATTAAGCAATCTGTGTAGTGACTGCCTTCAACTTTGGAATGTAAACACAACACTGCGTTTCTCTAAAACCTGTGAGTACCTTACTAATTTAACTTTTCACTGCTATAACATTGTCCACACATTTGTTTTCCTTGTCAACCGCTGGCGCCGACACACACCGCCGGATTTATTTCTTTTCTGGAGTCTTCAGCCAATCTGCTTCAGGCTATTTATCAGATTTTATGCCACAAAAAGCTTTAACTTTTTTTTTTTTACACATGCAGTAGTTGCTGCCCAACCATGTTGAACCAGTGGATTTCCATGTGAAGTATTTTCAAATTTAAATTTATTGTGTTTGTAGAAAAAAACAAGACACAGTGACGCACTGCTAACACAGAGATATTCATACACAGAAACCCAGAGGGCTGCTGGGGTCTGTCACATCCACCTAAAACTCAGGGAAGCAGCTGTGCACTGTTCTACATCACATGTGCAAGGAGCTTGTTGCTGCCCAGGCGAAGACGACACAACACTAGAAAACTTGTGTTTAGAAAAGTTGATCAGCAATCCAAAGCTGAGATTTATACCAGGGCTGTATCTACCTAATCATTACACTCACGAGTTATTTAAAAATGACTGACAACCAAAAAGTGATGTCTGTTTCTTGATTTGTCCAACTGACTCAAAACTCTTAATATTTGGTTTACAATTCTACAAAACACAGAAAACCTAAATCAACATTTTGTTCTATAAAAAGTGACTAAAATAATTAATGTTTATTATTCTATCAATAGACATTTGGCAAATGGAAGTGTTAAGGCTCCCACCTTCAGTGAAGCGCAGCAGCTCCCCTGAGCTTTTCTATGAGAACGATCTGTCTCCCACTAAACAAGGCTAAGAAACATGCAGCCTTTTTGTAATTTAGCCACTTAACAGACGCTGTGAGAGTCAAGTGGATAACAAGGAGCTCAGACTTCTTCTCTGCCTTAACAGATTTTTAACATTGTGATGAGGTAAATTCACAGTCAAACTACTGATGGCACAATGAGTAAGAACAGACTCAACATGTGTAACTGCTATTTCTAGGTCCACACTCAGTGCGCTGGGTTCACATCCTGGTTCTGGTTGAGATTGTTGTTGAGGTTGTGAAGCGCTTGGTGACGCTGGTGCCGGTGCAGGTGAATGGCATTTGACTCGGGTATGTCGACAGGTTCGAATGCGCTGGACACCAGAGGCATGAACTGACGAAATATGCTGACGCTGCCGTGCCAAAAGGTCGGCTGGGGCAGTCGCCCGGCGAGCGACCACATGCGTGTGGTCGGGTCGTAGGCTTCCACCACATCTGACAGCTCAAACGTATTGTCGTAACCACCAGACACGTATAATTTACCTCCCAGAGCTGCCACGCTGCCACCGACATGGACCTGAGAAGTGAATTTTTGAAGGAATTACCTTGTTGTAATAGACAGAGCTTTGAAATTTACAAAAAGCAGCTGGACGTTACCAGACAAGTCAAAATATAAATACTGTGATAGAGGGTAAGATAAATATGAAGCTTCAAAGACAGCCAAAATTACAACATCACATCTGGAGTAGCAGTTGTTTCATCGTTTGCCAAGAGAAAAATTAATATTGAAAGAAATGTGTTGAAAAATGAAATAAGCCACTGAAAGATTAATGACTTGTCTTTCTCTTGTGTTCACACGGACGGAGTAAGAGAAACAGCCACATTGCTCCATCCATTACTTTTCCTGTATTCAGATAAGTAAAATCAACTATTGCCAAATTGCAGTATTATTTATATGTATTTTATGTATTAATTGTTTATCATTTTTGGATTTACAGTACTAGGGGTGTAACAATTCTCTAAAACCACAGTTCGATTCAGCCCTCGATTTTTAAACCAATGTGTAATTTATACCTTGGTTTTTGTATTGTTTTTCTTTTATTTTGGAGTTGGGGCCTCTCAAAATACAGATGATCCACACTCTGTACCGTCCCTGAATATCTCAATGCACAGATAACCTGCACTCGGTACTGTACCTGAACGCGGCACAAAAGAACAACAGCTCTAACACCTCTCCAGATGTGTGTGGCAGCTTCAGCCTCAGTTTCAGAACTGTTTAGCTCCTAGGATTTACTTAAGCATGGCTGCCATTTCTATTTCTGATGGTAAGTGAGAACTGGTCAGAGACAATTTCCAATCAAACCTGCGGGGGCCACGAGACCTGACATGAAATACAAACCTGGGTCATCGGACTAATTTTGTCCCATTCGCTCTTTTGAGGATTGTAAACATCAACCTCAGCTGAGTCATCCCTGCAAATAGAAAAATAGCAAAATCAAACTACTGTCAAAACAATCATTCCTTCAAATCTATTCCTGCCCATGTCAGTGCCCCATATATATCATGTATTACCAACCTTCTAACCTTTTTTAATAATCAAAAACTGTGTAATAACTAATTAATGCAGAAATCGGTCATTTTGTTCCATCAAGAACAGTCAAATAGTTGGAAACCAGTGGTTTAATATTTTGCATTTCTGTGTTGTATTATTTAAGCTTGATTCAGTACCAGCAGGAAGTTAATAATTTAACCCAAACCTTTGCTGAGTATTCACTGAAACTCAACATTTCAAAAACCAAAGAGTTGAGTTGTGGAGGCAGAGACAAAACATTGCCTATCTTCCTGCCGCTCAGCATCCAGGGTTGGACAGTGGAACAGGTACAAGTTTTTAAATATCTGGGAACAGAAATAGACACCTGCTTGTCCTTCTCTCAGCACACAGAAGCTGTTTATAAAGAACACAGCAACGTCTCCACTTGCTGAGGAAACTCAGGACCTTCCAGATCAGCAATTCTGACCTTGGTCTACCCTTCCTTCATCGAATCAGTCCTCACCTTTAACATTTCCTGCTGGTACAACCTTTTCGCCATCAAACGAAGAACTTTCCCATATAATAAATCAATCCAGCAAAATAACTGATACACTGCAACCACCTCTGTCTGAACTGTATTGCATTTCAGCCATCTTGATCAGTGACGACTTGTCCCACCCTTTACACCACTGTTTTCAGTTACTGCCATCAGGTAGACAGTACAAGGTACCTTTGGCCCGAAAAAACATATATAAGAAATCCTTTATCCACTCTGAAATAGCCATTCTGAACAACACAAAATGAACTGATAGTTTTTAACTTTCTGCCTCTTAAACTGTTTTTGTGACATGGAGAAAGTGTTACTTGCTACAGTTACTAGCATATATAAAGAGCAAATTGTGTATTCGGTAAGTGAAAATTTGTCCATAAACTGATGTCAACATCCACTAAAAAACTAGTAAAAATATTAACTACAGTTCTCCATTTGATTAGTTATAGATAACTGACATTTTCATCTTACCTGACGAAGTAGATGAGGCCATTTAGCGTGACAGTTTTGGGTGTGAAGGACCATGGGGGCAGTTGTCCACAGTTTACCATGGACCAGCGGTTGGTGTCTCCATCATAGCTCTGGATGGCCATGGTGTCCTCCCCAGTCAGACAGCCTATAGCATACAGGCGTCCGTTACACGTGGTGGTGGAGCAGTTGTCCATGGGGTGCAGCATGGCTGGTAGGGCCTCCCAGCAGTCCAGAGCGTGATCGTAACGTTCGGTGCTGTCTGATGCCACCACATAGAGCTGACCTTTCAACACACAAGAGCTATGGTACTCGCGGGCCTTCAGCATAGGAGACACCTCTGTCCACTCGTTCACACTAGACTTGTAACGCCACACACCATCATAGAGGCGAGAGCCATCAGAGCCACCTGAAGGACACAGACAGTGATGCAGTTTGAACGATTAACAGGATTTCTAATTGCTGCTGCTTAGTATCAAGCACAATGAGGCAGAATAGACAACACTGTCCAGCTGGGTTTCTGCACACTTTAAAAAAAAAAAAAATTACTTTTAAGGCTTTAAAATGTCCTTTTAAGTTGTAAAGTTAACTGTATTTTTTTATATATTAGTACATCAATATTTTATCAGGTGACTCTTACAGTTTATGAGGAAAGAACACAGTTAACCTCTGATGCAGCTATTCAAATGATAACAGTGACACTGACCCCAAATATTTGAGCATGTAATAAATTATTAAAAATGTATTTATATATGTGCATTTATAGAAAAAGAATTTAAAAACTAAATGTGCCTGTCAACATGACAATTATAGTCTGTTATTTCTGTCATCGAGACAGTGAGCTAACACTGCTAATTTTATGGGCCACCATCATGGGTGGAGGTCTAGCATGATTTCTCAGGAGAATCTCATGCCTTTCTTTTAGGCTTGAACATATCAGGTAGCGATGATGATGACAATGCTGCTGCTGGCCTGGCAGCACATCATGTCCTGCCTCCCTTTGCCTTGTTCACACACAGAGCAGCTAGCCAGAGAGCCTACAGTTTATTTATAAGCACTGTCTGATGGCTGTTTCGTAAGGCGAATGAGCAGGAATGGAAATCTACTGACTAGTGAAACTAATATCCACAGCAAGTGTGACCACTGAACACTGTCTGTGGCTTGTCCTTCAATAAGCCAGATATAACTGAATTTACACTACATGCAACTATAGTTTAATGTCTCACTGACACAGTTTACTCCTTTTGCACTATGACAGAATCACTTATCCTCTGTGTGACATTCATGTTGAAAACCTGTGTGGAAAGAGTCTGGATGCTGCTAAATGACTTACCTGTGACATACATATCATTTCCGAGGGCAGCTATGCTGTAGCCACCTCCAAGATGGTCTGGGAATTCAGCCAGGTAGCGCCACTGTCCAGTCTGGGGGTTGTAACAGTCCACTGTGACCAACTCATCACAGTCCTGGTCACAACCTCCTACCACCACCAGGATTTCTGCCAATCCCGTGGATGGCCGTGGCCGCATGCGGTGGCAGGGCCTGTCATGGCGGTCATACTCACAGGACTGGAAGCTACGGGCTTCATTGACCATGCGGAGGCAGGTGGGAGAAAGGTAGACGAGTGGGTCGCTCTCCACATGGGCCAGTAGAAAGAACCTCCTGACGAACGGGAGTCGGACCTGCTGGAGGAGCTCAGGCCAGTAGTGCAGTCGCCGCTGGAGATCAGCCTTCACCCAACGCACTGCAATTTGATAAACTGTCTCTTCCTTGTCCACACAAAGCTCATTGTCTGACACAAACTCAAGTAGGCGCTTCCAAGGTAGTCGCTCAAAGTCTGTCCCTTTAGCCAGCTCCATTATGTTTTTGAGGACGAAGCGGCGAGCGCTGGTTGCCAGCTCCCTGCAAGCGTAGGCCTCTGCAAAGTCTTGGATCTCTAAGCAGTTGGAAACATCCAACCGCTGCTCTAGAAAAGCACAGCAAGCCTCTTTAACTGAGGGAAACTGAAACAGATCAGCCGTCTTCAGCAAGAGGTCCACATTATCCTGAGTGACAGTGACACGTCCTGTGTAGCAGAAGTCCACCAGCAGACCTAAAAGCTCAGCTGACACTTCGTGTAGAACTACCCGGTCCATAACACTCTCTCTCAGCGTTCCTGTGAACATAGCCCGGAAGTAGGTGCTGGCAGCGGCCAACACTGTGCGGTGACAGTGGAACTCACGTCCTTCAGCACACAAAGTCACATCGAAGAACTTTCGTTCAGCGCGGAGTTCATGGATTCCTCGCAGCAGGTTGAAAGCGTGAGCTGTGTCGAAAAAAGGCAGGGTGGATGGTTGTGTCTGCAACACGGGCTTTTCCATCTCTCTTCTCTGTAGGTGTCTCTGTTTCTGGTGGTTGTGCTCAGAATGCTTTTCTCATCTAAAACAGAAAATTAATTCCAAATTAAATCACTGCACACAATATTACATGCAATACAATATATTATACAATATATACAATACAATATTAGATGCAACTAAGTTTTCAGTGTTGATTAGTGTGCCAATTATCAAATTAAACAAGTAATTGTTTAATGTAGGTATTTAAATTATTTAAAAAAAATCTAAAAGTAGTTATAAAAGTACTTTTGACAGCCCAAAATCCAAACCCATTCACTTTACAATCACTTCAAACACAGCTGATTTGAAGTGTGGTAGCTCTTGAGTCACATACACCACATAGAAAAGTTTCCACACTGTGACTGCCAGAGGAAAACAAAAGCCACATTTATTCTTATCTTCTAATTTGGGAAGTAGTGATCATTTTAGAAACTAACATGCTTCTAATTCAAAGAAATTAAGGATTTTTAAATATAAAACGCAAATTATTCTCTCTCCTACCTGATGAGCCCGTCCAGGCGTTTCACAAAGTGTCAGTACACAACAGTCTAGAATATACGACAGCGAAGCTCAGCGCAACTCTGTGGAATATGACCAGCTCCTTACCCGTGTTTAAGAAAGAGAGCTCAGTGGTGCTCATGGGCTATAAATATACCAGCAGTGTCCATTTCCAGGGACGGGTGGGGGCGTTTGGGGAGAACACCTAACATGCCGTGAGCTGAAACTGAAGGGAGAGTATAACCCCTCCATACACACACACACACACACACACACACACACACTGGTATGTCTTTGCGGTCAGTCACCGTGAGTAAGTGGTCTTGGACCGACAAACCAGCTGAGCCTGGGCCTCCTCACCACTGTGAGCACAGCAGCAGCAAAACACAGAGCTTCCTGTTATAATACTCAGCAATCAGCTTAGCAAACCACAGATCTACTCCGATCACAGCAGACAAAAACTCTTGATCAAGACAAAGCCTTTAAAAGTGGAAATGTCATAAATATTAAAAAGAATGATAATTATCATGGTGGTGGATGTTATATTTACAGTTACAACATGTACTGGGACAGTACAGCCAGAAAAAAAAATCCAGTTTCTTCCCACCTGGCCCACCTAGCCCCACACACTCTCGATCCATCATCACGAGGCTGACTTTCATTATTTTAAATAAAATTTAATTTGTTTGTTTTTTCATCTAGTAGCATCACTGGGTACAATAAAAGATGAGATAAGGAGAAGCACTGCACCGATACAAAGTAAGTATGACCTGCAGCAGTATGACTCCGCTAACCTCTCCTGTCAAAATGCATGTCTTTGTTCTTGCCAGCACTAATTCATTCACCGGTTTCCTATCTGTCTCCATGTCCCTCTTGTGGTTTACTGCCTGTGGGTGCTGCTAAATGTTTTGGGGGTACTGTTTCTAGTACTACTTGTTACGTAGAAAGACATTATGGTACACTTAATCACTGTGAATGTCAAATACACAACAGCTTGCAAATGGTACTATGGTAACATCATGGAAATGGTTTAACAATGATAGTATTGCAGCGTGTATATATAAACTGACTAACAACAATTCTTTGGTACCAGCTTCTGCAACATGGTGATGACAATTAATGTTTTACAGTTTATTATCTTAAGTGAACATGAACATTTATAGAAAGTTTTCCACTTTGTTGGACAAAACTAAACTTTTAGACGTATCCTTACTGTAGACATGGTGAAATTGTGATGGGGATTTCAAACCAGAGTTACATTAATTAATCAAACAGGCCCCAAAAAGGTTTCAGACTATTGGTCAGCTTGGGCTTGGGACTAGAAAAGGTTTTCTTTTTAAAAGATCCTAATATTGACATACATACAGGACCTTAATCTGGCAAATTATGCATGGTTGCTTACTGTGAAATGAGATTTTAACATCATATCTGGGATTCAGTTTCAGTTATTCACTCCAATTAAATCACCAGGAGAAAAAGAAATAGACAGTACAAAGTCAGCACAACACTCAAACACACTTTTATACATGAGTATTTTCTAGTTGGATACAAATGCCTATGAAGTTCTCTTGACTTCATAGGAATTTGCATTAAACATCTATTCAAGCTTGTTGTCAATATTTGGAGATGATCATTCTTTCTCAAAATACACAGGTATCTCCTTACAGAGACTTGTTTTAAGGTTGTAATAAAGCCCTTGGTTCTCTGGCCAAAGGATTTAGAGCACATTCCACACCAGGGTTCAACAATGCAGCAGCCCACATACCTCTGTGAGGGATCAGACTGGTCCATGAACAGCAGACGTGCCTCAAAACCTGAACCAGCACTGAAACAAAACCATCTATTAAACTTCTAAGTGAATGTCTTTATGTTAGAGGGAATCGTGACATTTCCTTACATAGACGTGATGAGCCTTTTCTCCTACAGAGCTGTGTACATTAATTCTTTTCACAACTGCTTTCTTTAACAAGAGCTGAAAACGTGGTGTCATTTAGCTACATCTGTTCTTCATCTACTTGCTTTGGCTGACGTTGTTACAACACAGTATCTCAAATCTACAAACTTCTAACAACAGCTAGCTTAAAACTCAACAGTCAGAGGTATTGAGCAACTTAAATTCAGTGTGTTTACCAACCAGCTCCAAGAATAGCAGATAGAAATTTATACTCCCAAAGGAAGAGTGAGAGGGAGGGAATGGACTGGAGGTGCGGAAACAATCCCGCTGCTATGACTGAAGAGCACAGAGAGAGCAGTGTAATAGCCAGCATATGACTACAAACCGCAAACTACTCCACCTACCTTCACAGCATGGTTATATGGGTGAAAGGTTCCATATTTGCTTTCATCATGTACCATAACAGCATCAGCCTGTCAGCCACCGGAGATGAACCCATAACCTGCACTCATATTCAGGACTAAACCACTCAGAAAGGTACAATGCTGTCAGAGGAATTTCACAACATCCAGGCGAAAACTGTAAAAGATGGCGGGTGAATGTTAATTTCTATTCCTTAAAACAGTTAATTAGAGTCTATTCCCATGTTTGGGAACTTGTTAATAGTTTATCTGGAAGCTGACAATCAGAACACCTATAAACCTCAGACATTATTCTCATGTTAATGTACTGACTGGATTACCCTTTGGAGTCAGATTTACCATGTCCAAGATCAAGGCCAATTACCATTCAGACAGGGTGCATTCAAACAGGCTGTCAAATTTTTGCAAAAGTTAATACTACGCTGATGAATGTAGGAAGCAAAAAAAAAAAAAACTGAAAAAATCCAGTTTCTTCCCACCTGGCCCACCTAGCCCCACACACTCTTAATCCATCATCACGAGGCTGACTTTCATTATTTTAAATAATAATAACAAAGCCCAAACCCCACTGTAATGTGAAAACACCATGAGGGAGAGTGACTTCAAATTAGACTCCACGATGGACCCTGTGTATTCTGAATGATAGAATGCAATCATGAAAGTAAACGTATCAGCAATACTGCCTGAGACAATACAACCAATCAGTTAACTTGCAATGCAAATACGTGAGAAACTTATTTTGGATTTCAGCTGCTTTACATAAACTTACAATGTCAGGAGAATCAGGTCCTGACAAGGAGTTGTGCTTGAGTCAGACATGTTCTCTGATGGGGAGACACTTCGCTTGAGTTCAGCGAGGGGCAGGACACCTGCATAGAGCGGGTGGGGGACATGTTGATTGTCTGGACTTATTATGGTTTTAGAGGATGCAGGAACAGGTGTTGCTCTGACCATGTGAGGCAACACCATAAACTTGTATGATAATAAATTCATTTAGTTGACAAGTTAAAAACTGAAAAACGCATCTGCTGGCTCTACCAGCCGGCAGCTGGCTAAAGATGGATCAAAATGCCACCAAGAAATAACTCATTCACTTATATGTGAAGAGTTCATGTTCAAAGTTTGTAGAACACACACAGTTGGAGTTAAAGAGGCGCTAACCAGCTGGTGGCATCTTGCCATAGGGAAATTTTTTCCAGTCTTTTATACACCAACTAACTTTGTGTGCGGGACAAAGAGGTAATGAGGGATGGAGTGAAAGAAGGAGAGAGAGAAAGTACTGACAGTACAAAAACAATAGAAGGATCAAAAATATTACGAATGGAATGGTGGTATGAATAATTAATCTTCACTCAAACCCACAAATGTCAAACTCATGGTGGTATTAAGAGGAAAAGTCCTTTGGAGATCAGCAAAGGATACATTGCCTGGGTAACAGTGTGTGTACATTTCAAATAGTTGCTAAGATATTTGAGTGCAGTCCAAAGCAGTGGACCAATCCAACCAACAGACCATGACTGACATCCCATAATAAAAATACAAAGGCAACATATTAAACTCAAGGGAAACAAAACAAGACAGAAGAAAAACATTTTGTAAAACATATCTTACATTTAAACCTAGAAAAAAATATTTCTGACTTTGTGTCAAAGCTGGATAAAAAGAGTCACAAATATTCATTAAAGGTCGAGTATGTTTATCTGGGAAGTGTTCTGAGCATGTGAGGTCTAAAACAGATTCTGTTTACATGTGAGCACTTCCAGTGTGTTCTCTGTCTTTTTATCTCAACGCTAATGTTGCCCCTTGCAGTTGCTGTAGTTTCTTTCAGCTTCTCCCTTTGTGGGCTGCCACAAGGGATCACTCCGTATATGTGATTGTGATATTACCACCAAAAACAATTTACATACTGGCTTCAAGACTATTTTGCATTTTTGTTATCTCAGTATCACCAGTACAGTAGCTTGACAGTGTACAGAATAAAATGAACTCATGTTTTAGTTTGCAAGTCTTAAGCTTAGACTGCTTTGTTTATTGAAATAATTAGTGCAGACAGAGAATATGAAAAGAAGCATATAACACAGAAGTTTTTTTTCCCTACAATAATAAAGAAATCCAATCAACAACATGGTGACTCATACTGCATCATGGCAGTACAACAGTACTCAGATCTGTACAAAGAACAGCCTTTGGTAGGATAACAACCTCACTAAAACAGCTGTGCTCTCTGCTCTAGCTCCAGGCTGCTGGGACCAAGGCAACCATCAGAGTGGAGCGACATAAAGAGCTGGTTCACCACAGCTGAGTCTGGCCTGGCCATAAAA
The DNA here is from genome assembly GCA_032353495.1 of Ctenopoma kingsleyae. Taxonomy (NCBI): domain Eukaryota; kingdom Metazoa; phylum Chordata; class Actinopteri; order Anabantiformes; family Anabantidae; genus Ctenopoma; species Ctenopoma kingsleyae. The sequence continues at coordinate 21,593,496 of JAUBNQ010000026.1, read as the reverse complement.
AGACAAGCCCACACTGGCCCATACCACACACTCCTCTTATTCTCCACTGAGGAGGGCCAGCATGAGGCTGCTAGGAGCAACAACACACAATAGTAGCATAGTGTGAGAAGTTATATAGTCTTTGTATGTAAATGCAACAGTGTCTCATCTAGACAACGTGCTTTAAGTAGAAATGATTATGGAATCACACCACAACCCAAACTGTCCAAACCCAATACAATTTACAAGAAACAAATATTTGCAACCCAGAATCTGGAACCAGTGAAGTTCAGCAATTTCAACAATTTAAACTTGCCTTGAGCAAATCCATGAACCTCTCATCAGCTTAAGCAAAATTTTTCATGAACACATTTACAGTTACTACTGTTTCCATGTGAATCACCAGAAACTTAATTATTGATTTTATTTTGGAAATGCAGGGCAGAATGAGTTTTAATACAACTCAGAAGGCTTGTTTAATGATCAGGCTTTATCACTAGGGAAAAAAAAGTAATGTCCTGCATTCCTGCTCCTGTAACAGGTCTGTTAGAAGTCAGAATTTGTATCACATCAGTTATGCAGCCACACATGTCCAAACTGAGCACAGTCAGCGTACTGTTCCACATTCAAAGCCATATTTGGTCCATGGGAATATTCAAATAATGTAGCTAAATGCTAACGTATATCATAACTCAAACACAATGCTAGGCCTATAGCCACACACAAACACACACACAGATGCAGTGTCGGTAAAAGCTAAAGTTAAATTATAACGCTAACGAAACAACATACACATAATAACACAGTATGATGAAAACTGTTTAGCTACCTCTGCCTTGCTAATAAACTTTCGGCGCAGCGTAACGTTGAGTTAACGACTTTCAAAATGCCTGTTTAAGAGCCGCATGTGCCGTTTCTTGTAGTGTTTATGACAGCACACAGTCTACATAGCGAAACAGTCATTTGTAGCATATTCTGCACGAACATAAAAGTAATGTCATATTCATACGAGGCTCGTAACATTATGTTCCTATAGCAGCCTACATGACGTTACTGTGTTGTCAATCTGTCTAGTCCGACGCTTGGAGAAAACAACGACCATAAAAACAGGTTAAGTCAGTTTTAGTCCACTTACCAGTATTTTTATTCGCCGAATTTTAATCACGTAGTAGAGTATAAGGCGCTGACAAAGTATAAATCGAGCTGAAATGAAAGTTTGACGCCGCGGCTCTCTCTGGCCTCCTCTGCGCCATGATACCCCGTACTGGAACCAATGCTGCCTTCACGATCTATCAGAAATATCGACTTCAAAGTGAACACGCAGACATGTAGAGGACAATCCTGAAAGAACCGTAACGAATTCCTCTGTGTGTCTTTAGTTGCAAGTTAAAATTTAGGAATACATGAAATAATGCACATGAATGCGACAACGGGAATCTATAACTAGTCATTAGAAGTCCAATAGAAAGGTAAATAAACGAGTATGTCCGATTACTAGTGAAGTAGTTTGGATGTAGTTCAGCTATATTCATATTAATATTTACACCACAGTGACTCAAGTAGCTAAATAACCTTGTTTTGCCTTTTTTGTGTGTAGTTAACTACTGAATCGGCATTATTGTTGTTTGTTCAAGTTAGATGTTAGATGTTCTAATGCATAATTGCAGTTTTGTGCTATCTGACTATCCATAAGTACTGGCTATTGCTATTCATTAGCAAATGTTCAGACAAGTTGTTGCATGCTGTTTTAGTAGTTTTCTTTTCTAACTGAGTAATCCTGCTTAGATTAGATCAGATTCAACTTTATCTTAAATGCACAGTAAAGTAGTAAAGTAAAAGTATTTAAGCATAGAAATGCAGTTTAGCATCTAACCAGAGGTGCAAAAGTTAGGTTACATACAGTGAAAAGTGACCAATTGGTTTGTTGTCACTGAGCGGCATAGTTCAACAGGGAAACAGTTGCAGGAAAGAAAATGTTCTGGTCCTGGTTCCGAGGTTCCTAAAGCACCTCCTGAGGGTAGAAGGGCAAACAGTTTGTGTGCAGGGTGAAAGGTGTCTCTGATGATGCTATGGGCTCCGAGCAGGCACCTGTTCCTCTGTTGAGCTGTTTTCACCACTCTCTGCAGTGACTTTCGGCCAGAGATTAAGCAATTCCTGTATCATTCTGTGATGCAGCTGTTCAGGATAGACTTTAGGGCATCTGTAGAAGTTCAGAAGAATCTCAGGGGAAAGGTGTTTTTTCTTAAGCCTCACCAAGAAGAAGAGACTCTGGTGCTGTACCCCTAAATGGACTCTGTTTTCTGGAAGGCAGCTGTCTGACTGATGGGCACTGTTTACAAAATCCACTAGACTGACATTTCTGCACACTTTCATGAATGGTGGGGTTATATTTTTTTTTGTTAAATCAGTCCTGTCATTTCTATCATCTGAGCCAAGCACAGTATCCTGTTTGTGAACTGTTTCAAGGTTAACATTGGGATGAATGTATTACATGACATAGGTTTGCAGATTTTAATTGTCTGTAATTTATAAGGCAAGAAGTAAGCCTGTTTGAATCATTCTGAGATGGACTCAACAGATTGAAATACAACCCTAACAGAATGATTTCTAATTTTATAGAGACATCTAGTGGCAGTGGATGGTAAGAAATAATGATGTAAAAATGAGGCAGAATTGTCACACAATTCACAATTGGTTTCATATGCCACACAGCAGCTGAAATGGAAAATTGACCACTGGCGTTTGTTGATTTCCATTAAAGGGTCTCTATTAAAGTAAAAGAAAAAGGTGAATCTCAAGAGTCCTAATCGGGAGTGAGCCACACTTCCAGTCAGAAATTGCAACAAAATCAGAATATCATCAACTTCAAAGTTTGAGAAACAGCTGTAAGAACAGCAATGTAATTTCCAAACAACGTGATCTAACTCTGCTAAAGATGTACCACATTCTTTAATGACAGGTTAATTATTCAGTGCTATCATCAATGGATGTCACACAGCCTATTTTAAACAGCATATAAAGCAAGCAGGATTCTGGAAGATGCCTGCTGACTTTATTTATCCCCGACTCTTCCTCTTTCACCTCCATGATGTTGAGTTTTTTTTGTCTAATAAAAGGGCAGTGGAAAAAAGGTGTGTTCTAGTGTGAACTAAATTCTTGACTGTGTGTTGACATTAAATTAGTCTTTTTCAATTCATCCATTAGGTGTTCTTTGTCACTTCACACTGATTTTGACCAGCACAATGCGGTGGGAATAGCCACACTGTTTAATTCAGTAAACTGCTTTAAATTCAGCCTGTGGAGGACACATGTACATCCATCTATCTTTGCTGCTCATCCCTCACAGGGGGATAATGAAGATGGGAAGAGAGAGATGATGGCTGTGAATGTAAAATAAGAAACCCCCTTTGCAGTGTATTTAAAGGTAACCCGCTGCTGAACTCTCTGCGGCCTCCATGTGTCCCTCAGGCAGTGTGGCTGTGAGAACTGCTAACAGACATCTGTCACCGGGGTCACAGTGACATTGCACACATTAGCTATTGACAAATGGTCTTCTAACAATTGATTCAGCCATTTTATGTCACTTGACTAAGATGTATCATTGTAATTAAATTTGACTATAACTTTCATCGTCCTCACCAGGACCCTGTATTGCAGACTTTAGCTCAAATACATACTGTTTAAATAACTGTTTAAAAGACAGAATAAGTTTTTATACAACCACATGTCGGCCTATTTGCTTTGTTGATTGAAGAGTTGGATGAGAAACCTGCCACCACTCTGCCAACTCAAGTCAAAATACACTCTCCTTTATGCTTTTGTTTGGTCATCACACAGCTACTGATATCAAAGTGGATCAGTGGGTGGTGCACTTGTACATGAAGCCTAGAGCCAGTAGTTGGACACTCAGTTCCACCTGGCTACAGGTGGAGGTGTCCTTGGATAAGACAGTGTTGACCTGCAAGGTTTGACTGTATTCGGTGCTGGGGAGGTAGATGGATTTGTTCTGAACCAAAAATCAGCCAGAACACTGTGCAGCTAATACTGCTGACGTGAACTGTGGAGGTGATAATTATCTTGTGGGTTTGCTACTGCAAGTGACATTTTTCATGTACACAAAAATAGTTATTACAGCAGCCTTTTAAGTTTAAAATAAAGTGATAGGTCAAACCACCAAAGATAGGAATGTAATCAGTGTAAAGCCATTCTTCTCTTCTCTTCTTTAATTTATGACAAACTGTGGGAAAAGAAATATACTGTCAGCCCTTGCTTTAACTACTGCTTTGTGAGATCCACGTTGCTATTGTGCAACACCAAAGGGATACACAAGGCACATTAGAAAGAAAAATTAACCTGTTCAGTCACTAGATGGAGACATGACACAGTTTTTTATTTTACAGCAACATTTAGTCTGTTGACCAATAGCGCTCAGGACAAAAATAACATCTCACTAATTAATTTAGAAAAGAAAAAAAAATATGATCCTAGCATTGTAATACTTCTGTGTATCCATGACTAAATTAGCATGGCTATAAACAAAACATTCCCTCTGCAAAATAATACATTTCAAGAGATTTTGAGTTTGTAGCAATGACACAACCTGCCTGTCTATATGAGACCAGCTACGACT
>JAUBNQ010000026.1:21544032-21566614 GCA_032353495.1 Ctenopoma kingsleyae | reverse complement strand
TGTGTGTGTGTGTGTGTGTATTATATATAAATATAAATAAATCTAGCTTTATTATTATATATTATTATTTCCCATCACAACAGTATGCATCTGAAGCTACATCTCATTAGGAAATATATAATATATTTAAGGCTAAAATGGATCTTAAAGAAATTAGTTTGAGTCTTTAAGTTGGCCTTAACACAATGGTGAGATACTGAAGGTGGTTCTTGTCATTAAACCCACCATTTCAAATTTCACCCTAAATGCACGTACACTGTAGGAAATCAAATGTACAGCTCTTGTTCTGTGCAAAGAGGCACTTCAAACTGCAAAAGTATAAATCCATTTCCAACTTAATTTTGTTAGAAGCTGGTGGAGGAAAAAGCTGGGGCTGCAACAACAAACCTACACCCATCTCGTACAAAGTATTCCTACTCCACAGCTCATAGTAAAAATGGTCTTAAATACACTGATAAGCCAACCAATCATTCCCCGAACCCTGGGGTCACTATCAGCACTGACAGGTCCCCTGCCACAGGAGCCCATTGTCTAGTAAGTGCCTGCAGTTTCATTATGGTGATGTAAAAAGGTCTCACTAGTGTTGTTAAAGTACTGGTGTTCAGCAGTGTAGAGCTGCAAGTCCCCTCAGTGGTCACAGGAGCATAACAGCAATCCCCTATTTATGTCTGCCCCAGCACCACAAGATGCTCTAGCTGACCATCTAAATCCTCCACTTGCTACAATACCTCCACATGGTTGGTCTGCTGTGTTACATCCACACATGGCAGGGATTGGGACACTGGGTCAGGGGTTCCCCAAATCCCAACTATGTGGTCCCTGTGTCATTTTACAGTGGTACAACAGCAGTGCCGGACCAGATGGCTAGGTTGTCCACATCCCCAGGAGACCCTCAAGTTTGGGGCCACCACTTCTCACCCCACCCAAACTGCTGCCAGCCTGTTAGAGACATCCCACCTCTACTGCAATGGAGTCTCCCACATATTTATACTCCCTGATGCCCCTAAATTTGATACAATATTCTAGAAATGTGATATTTCTTGTCGTGGTTGCTACAGTATCATGCTTGCTTTCGTGCAAAGGTTTTATAATAAGATAATAACGTTATGTCTGGAGCAGCGTCTGTCCGTCTGTCAGCTGCAGCTCTTGTGTGCTGCGTTCAGAGACAGCCATGTTGGTCATCCATGTTGTGAGGCATTCAAGGACAGTTCAGAGTGTAGGTCATCTATGTTTCGAAAGGCCACAAGCCCCCCAAAACAGAAAACTATAACAAAACGAAAACCAAGGTATTAACCGAATCATGGATTTGGGGGAGCATCATATCATATCCATCACAAAGCTGTGCTGGCACTGGTTAACATGGTAATATTTGAAGCAGACAGAAATAAAAAATATTTCACTCCTGCCAAAAAAATTGGCTTAGAAAATGCTAAAAAGAAACAATCCAAACTCTTCATATATGAATTACAGACCTGCTGTGCATAGTTACACTTGCTAAGCATTGATTTAACATTTGTTATCCAGGGGTGCGGCATTGCAAAAGGTCAGTTGCAAATTACTACACTGTATTTTGAGATTTTGGGGAGATACTAACTGAGGATTCACACTGAAAGTGAGACATTAGCACCACATAATAATCTTGAAGCATAAAAAATTGAGACACACAAATTTAAAATACATGTCTAAACTCTTTCTATAGGAATTGTCCTCAAGAAGAAAAAAAGAAAGCAGTTCTCAGTTTATTTCGCCTCAACTGACTTCCTCAGATCAGTGATGTCAACCTTTGCATTCTCCACTTTTCTAACAAAGCAGCTCTTCTGTCTCAGAGTTTCACAGACTGGTTCAGTTCATGTAGCTGTTTTATCATAATGGCTGTTGAGCTGTCTGTCACGGTGAAAGCTTCAGGCCTCTGGGGCCGACACTGCTGTCACTGTCACGGGGTTGATGGTGTAGAATCAGACGCGGCGCCTGTACACTTCACATCACACAAACTTATGTGCAGAATTAGAGGGTAATATCCCTAAACTGTAGACCAGGAAGAATACAATACTGTTCCAGCAAGGGCTAAAACAGAACTGAGTAAAGACATAACCAATAGCGGTTTGGATCATTGAATATAAGACGTTAAGAAACATGTAGCCAAACCCATCAGTGTTTGGCATTTTGTTAAAAAATGCTGATCATGTCTAAAAAACAAATAATGAAATGTAGTAGTAAGTAAGTAGTAAGTAATTGAGTAATTGATCCTCCAATTTTCAAATTTCTATGACATAAAAGTGTACCAGTGTATTATCCCAGGAGGTTTATTGGGTTATTGACATTGTTACAATGTCAATGCAGAATTTCTTCACTTCCCAAACAGCAGCGTTATTGACCCTTCCACATTAAAAATACATATAGCTGTCTGTACTTCAGTGAGCTTTCATCTTAGCAGCAGCGTAAGGGGAATTTCATTCATGTAGACATGGCCAAAGTGGATCTCTGGCAGGGACTCGTTTGGTTTTATTTCCTGTGACATAGTGGGATTTCTGGCACCAGAGAGTCAGATATTTCCACCAGAAGTCTGAAGAGAGCGAAACAGAACAAGAAGAAGAACATGGGACTTTGGAACAATGTCTACTGGCTGTGTAATTAAGCATCTGTTTGCTAACAAATGTAATCATAATATGTCGGTCTAACATTTACAGGTTGCACTGTTAGGCCCAAATGGCCAGAGAATCTCTTAATACTGCTCTATGTCTGAGCCTTTGAATATTTTTGACCTTCATTTATCACCATATCATTAGTCGGATTAATGTGTTTTTCAAAGATAGCTGGGTATGGGTAGCAGGTTTTGTGTGTACTGGACTCCCAAGTGGCCTTAGAGTGTATTTTTATTTCCAGGGTGCCTGCAGGATGTGAGATGTTTTCCTTCTACTAAAACTGCAACCACCCACCGGGTACGATAGGATAATGAGGAGGAGGTCTACTATATTAAAACTTCATTCTCTAATTAGATATAGATGTTGCACGCACAACAGGCTAAATTAAATACAAATGCCAGCGCTTAAAGGACAAACCAAGGGTGTAATATATATGCAGCACTGCAGTGTTTTATACTGTGATTCTGCTATGACAGTGACTGACGATGTTTTTCTTCAATTATTTTAAGGTTTAGCCGAAAAGAAAGAGCACCACTTTATATATTAGTTGATAAATCAGTCCATTATACAGAGTGTTTTTAAGGATGACAGTACACTTTTGTGTCTGCCTATAAATCCTGCGTTCACAAGCTGCCAGAAAATGTGTTAGTCACAGTGCACCTAGAACATATGGTGCCTTAGGCTGTCCATCAGTTCGGACTATATCATTCCCATTTCCTGGAATCTCTGCCTCTTCCTATATTTTGTGTTTTCACTTAAACCGCCATTAACAATCCCCTGAGGAAACATGACCCACAAGAAGTACAATCAGGGAGATCGGGGAAGGACAAATTGAATAACAACCTCATGACAAAAGACTCGGAGGCACAGAAAAGTGTGTCTTTGTGTGTGAGTGTGTGTGCACTCGTGTAAATTTGCAAGTGCATCTATATGTGTTTTTTCTGTGTACGTAGGGTCATGCGGTTAGCAGAACGCTAGGCTTTTGAACACCGGGGTGATCATATTTCATTAAAAGTAAAGACAGAATTAGATTTTTTTTCTCCTTCTTTGCACAGAACGGGGAAATAGAGGTGCAATTTGAGGTTTGTTGTGACATTTCATCCCGTGATTATATTAGCACTGTCTGCAAAGCAACCACTGCCTGGTCTGAAATGACGTTACCTGAGCTGACAAGAATTGATGGAATGACCTTACAGCTTGTCCACCAGCGGAAAATTGCTCCATGGTTTCACTGTGAAATATTGGAGATGTGAAAACAGGCATGCCTCTGTTGCATTTTTATCACTTGTATTACATCAGTGAAACAAATACGAAACTGTGGCACAAGAGATCAGACAAGTGAAGTCTTTTAAAAAACTATGAAGCTTTCAGAAAAAAGCTTCTCATACAGTGCTATATACTGTATATTGAATTTCTGACATACAGCCAGACAAGCAGTTATAATCACCTCGTACACGTACACTCTGGGGGCCATGTTCCATTATTCATCAACTGACGCATTACATTTACATTTTTCATTTATCTGTATGTGCAGAAATAAATATCCACATAGAGACTGTGTTCTGTGACAAAAGTAGTTGGAATTCATTAATTCTGAGGCTGAGATACAAGTTCTGCCCAGAAAACAATGTGGTCAGGACACGCAAATAGCAAGAGTGGAACTTTTCTGAGACATATGAATAATTCTAATAGATTCACAAGCAGGTTGCAACTCATGAGTTTTTTTTTTTTTAACACTTCTGCCAGATGTACACAGATTGAATCCACCGTAAACCTTTAAAATAAAAAAAAAGCATAAATCAGCAGTGAAAATGAGGGCGTTAGTTTTCAATGCTCCGTCTTTATGCACATTTCTAATTTGTGGACACAAAAACGACAAGAAAGTTCAAGAAAGAACTTGAAATATCAAAACAAAGTTTTGATGCTTGGCTCCAAGTAGCAAAGCTGATGTATTGTTGTCCTTGAGAAAAGAAAAGTGCAAGAAAGTGCAGTGGAAACAGACTTCGCAAATAAAGTGCGACAGACGGTACAAGAAGTGTGTGACACAAACGTCCACTGAAGCTTCTGCTTGGATGAAGAGGTGAAAAAATAGCAACATTAGACGCATCTGAAAAGGAGACTGGAAGGGTGAAAAGGTCGGTTTTTATATACAGCGAGCGTTTCAACCTTTTCAGGCTATTTTCCCGTGTACCTTCAGCAGCATGTGAAGTTGTGTCAGATATTCCTGCTTTGATAAGGAGACAAACTTCAAGCTTCAGCTACAACATGAAACAAACTTACTGTAAATGCAGTATTTCCACCATGCTACTCAAATTGTTTGACTGAGCTTGATGAATTACGGAGAACTGCAGACAATGTTCAAAAATGGCATGACACCCAATCCATTCCTATCACTGAGCGCCTACACTGAAAAAGCTTCCGGGGGGCGCCCGTCTGTGTGTGCATGTGCATCAGAGCACGTGTGTCTGAGGCTTCTGCTGGACGAGCCTGCTGACATACTGATATATCCTCAGCTGGCTCAAATAAAGGGGTATAAGAGGGGCATCACTGGGTCATCCACTGATCACAGTGTAGGTGGTTCGATTTCCAACTTCTTCTGTATGCATGTCCAAATGTCCTTGGGCAGGATGCCATAGTTGTCCCTGTTGGGTCAGGCCAGCTCCTTGCATGGCAGCTCTGTACAAACACACCAAATGCCAATATGCAAATGTTATGAAATGGGTCAAATTCAAAAGAGTTTGTGATGCTCAGAAAAATGAATTAAGCCCACCCCCTGCCCAGTGCTATGCTGAGGGCATATGTAACATAGTAAAGAACAGAGACACAACATATATCTGATGGTAAAATAACTGATTTGCACATAGATCGCCAGGCAGATCCTAGTTACCCAAATCATTTTCCCTATATGACAATTTCTGTCATATATACCAGCGCTGTACTGTCTGCTAACCCATGTGACATTAACAGTACAACAGGTGAAGCGTGCTGAGGGAAGGACACATATTAGCCACAGTAATTTACAAGCTATCAGTAATGGCCTGGGGGTCACTTATGGAAATCTCTCAATGTAAATAAGTTTTCCAGATGGTAATTCATCCCCTGGTAGATCGTAGCCCCCCTTTTTTTGACAAGCTAATTCCCAGCCAAGCGTGTAATTAAGACCAGAGTCAGGTATGCTGGGAACGTGACGCGTGACTTGACAGCGAAGTAGCGGCCTGTGCCACCAGCATGGTAACGAATCACTTGTCACTGACTGTCAGTGACCAAAAACAGTCAATAATGCATTCAGTGTGCCAGATTTGGATTAAGACAGAGAAGAGAAGCATTACTGGATCACTGGAGGTGATACAGAGCATCGTCGTTAAAGTTGACCACCGACAAAAGCACTCTGTCACGTGCACTGGATGTTTTATCTGCATAAGGATGCAACAAACCATGATATGCCTTTCAAAATGTTACACTGCAGCTGTGGGGAATAGTTCAGGTTTGGAGCCTCAGGCAGAAAACACCCTTTACAATGCTGGATCCTTCTCACTGTATTAGCATAATCACTTCATTGCAGCAGAACTGGCACACTTACCTGAGGGTTTGACAATGTCTGCAGTCCACTCATTCTGCTACATTATAATATTCTAATAATCAGCTTCTCATCTGCCTTTCTACTGTGGTTCAAAACCCTTACTGAAAGAAATAAAGTGAAATAAATTGATTTAGATTTGTCCAGTGTTAAGTCAAGTCAGTTTAAATATATAACACATTTAAAATCAACAGTTGATGACCAAAATGCTTTACAGACATATTATTAGATTATCTGAGTTATAAAATCCAGACGCTCCCGTTTTAATCAGCGTTACTCACACTGCACGTGCATGAACACAAACCTGAAGCATAATTTTTACTTTTATTTGTGTAACCAGTGATTGTTTGCTGGGCACTCAGCACAGACTCAGTCACCTCCTGTGTAGACACAAAAACTGACACCTCTCTGCTAACGTGTTGCTCATTCTGTCTTTTCTGTGTAGACGTGGCATTAGAGTTTGACTCCTGTCCACCTGGGTGCAGCGCACTCACCGCCAAATAGAGTTGTTATGAGAAAAGTGAGAGCAAGCAGTTGCTCATTTTCACCATGGATACATTAAGGAGAAGTGGCGACTAGATGACAAAAGGGTACCCAGCTGAGAGAAAAGAAAGAATCTGATATAATGTGTTACTAAAAAGTCATTTTGCTGTAGTTGTGATGCTTCAGCTCCATTTCCAATGACTGTGTAGGGCGAGCATCATTACGGAAGTTGTAGTTATATGTGATTTGGCCCTTACACCAAAATTGCTTCACTGTCCAGCATCGGTCTTGACTTGGGGGTTTAATTTACACATCCAGACACAGAATAACATTAGCATTCACTTGAAGTTGTGTTTCTGCATGAATGTAACTCCTGAGGGAACATTAGCTCTTTACCTGCTACATGCTTTTCATTTGCATGAACTAGTCTCTCACATTGTCTGTCTGCCTTTGTCTTCATGTAAATTCACTGTGGACCTACTTCAGTTTAAAAATAGTTCTCACTGTGCTGGTGTTCTGTATACCAACAGCTTCTACATGAATAAAAGTCTGTTTTCAATGTCCAATACAGTACAGAGATAACACACTCAGTTTTGAGGTGCTCTGATAGCTGTGGCATTGGGCCTAGGCTGAAGAGACACTGTGTCAGTGTTGTAGAGCTGTCCTGCATTCAGAGTAGAACAGCTCAGTCTGAAAGAGGAAATGGAAACACTCTCCATGGACTGCTCAAACCACTGGAAGACATCCTGTAATATCCGGCCTCTGCCTGACTTAATCAGGAGCTGATGCTTCTGTGCTTAAATGTTATCAGGTTTAGAATAAAAAATATGCAAAGTGCCATTCACAACGGATTCATAAGCTCTTTTCCTAATAGTCATTATAATCATTTACTAATGGTTATTATATTGTTATTGTTATGGTGAGTAATACAGCAACAGACCTGATACCAAAGTGAAAGATGCCATAAAGTAATTTCTCTCTTGACTGAAGAGAACTTACTCTGTTCCCTGAGAAGAGCCGTTATCACGCCTGCTTCTCGTTTGCAGTCTGACTTGAGTCTCTCCCGTAAACCTCTTCACATCCGCTCCGAGTCAACACTCAGTTTCAGGTCAGTCCTGCTGATGCATGGCAGGATTTTGATTTTTATTCTCGTAGCATCAGTCCCTGAGGAGTGCAGTCCTCCAGGCTGAGCTCAGTTCCTCCTTTTGAAATCTGCTTAGATTTTTCTGGCTGGGCCACCAGCCATAAGCAGATCCAATGTGTGGTTAAGGCCTAAGAGGACAGGAGGCTCCTGATGTATGAATTATTCGAAAGATGAATTATACTGAGAGCATCCCTGGTGAGCATCCCTGGAGATGTAATCAGGGCATTGCTTCCTCCACATTCCCCGGTCGTAAGGGATCACGTCATCCATCGTGAAAGAATGAAATGTTTACACAGATATGTCATGAACCCCTCTAGTCCAAATCTGACTAGTTGTACTGATAATATCAGATTCATGTTAAAATCAAGCAAATCTATGTCAAAGACGGATTTGCCTGCCAGGACTGTCTGGATTATGACAAGGATTCGGGGCTCTGATTTGTCTAGTTCACAAGGCACAATACAAAGACAAGGTTTTATAGTCACGTATGAACTGTTTTTTGTGGTAAAAAGCTACGAGTCAGTGAAATTGGGGAAACATTTTGACCAGGCGAGGAGGTAGGACCTATGAAATCACTCCTTTGTCCTTCCCTTACAAAGCAGAGCACACTGTGCCATGACACTCTGACATTTTCATGATGAAGAGTACGATAAGGAGTGGATGACCCACATGAGCAACCCCCAAGAGAATACTTAGGCTTCTGTGTGTCCTTGTGCATGTGGCAAGGAATTGTGATGAGCAAAATCTGAAATTTAAAAAGCCCGGCAGCAGAAAACGCTTTCTGGGTTCCATGAAAGCCCTTGCTCGTGTATTGTCTGTACAAGAAATACATATGTAGTTAAAGAAGCAAGCAGGATAAAAAAAAAAAACAATTACTTAAATTAAAGGAGCAATGAGAGAAGTTTAAACATAAGGTAACAGATAGAGACAATTTGCAATTTGCTTGCAAGAGTTCAGTGCTTCACCATAATAGATCTAGTTGTGCAATACTTATATTGCTTTTTCTAGTTTAGTCAAAGCTCTGGCTCGAGCAGGAGATTACTGGCCATTTGGTGAGGGTGGATGGAGGATGGAGGGTTTCTTCCTTCCTGGCTGCTTGAGGCAATAGTGGATATTAATAGATTTTAATAGATATTAATATATTAATAGTGCATAAGATGAACTTACACATGCACAGGTAAAGAGGTAAAGTCTCTGATGTCTGACACAATGCCCTACATTTGACCATATCACCAGGGAATCGCTGGCAGACTGCTTCGCACGCTTTCAATAAGTCACTCGAGCAGGGATTGAATATTCACTCAATTTCCTTAACACCCTGGGCAGTCGTGGAAGAAATATTCAGATCCTTTACTTGTGTAAATTACAACTCAATTACAAGTGAAGGTCCTGCGAGCAAAATCCCAGTTAAGTAGAGAAACAGAAGTGTTATCAGCAGAATCCACTTGCTGATCAAAGTATCAGAAGTAAAAGTACTTGTTCTGCAGAAATACAAAATGCCCTGTTATTATGCGTTACTGTATCAATGCATACGCATGCATCACTGTGGTTGATGGTTACGATGGAGAAACGCCTACTCCATAAAGAGTGAAGTAGTTTGGTTCAGGGCACAAGGTGAATATGAGAGGCCCTGATACGACTGAATAAGTCTGTGTTCATGTTTTGGACTTTTCTCTGATCTCTGCTTATTTAAATCAATCAGATAAGTTTCAAGAGAAATGTCTTTTTAAAGACACTGCCAACACATTAGGCACATGTCAAAGGCTTCCTACTTGACTAGAGTCAATATAAAATTAGTCTGAAAAGTAATTGTACTGTAATTGTCGAAAAGTGTAATGGAATAAAAATGTACAATATGCCCCTGAAATACTCAAGTAGTACACGTTTGTCTGATTTTCACTGGAGTACAGCTCTCTGGTAAATTGCTTTTTGTTTAAATCACTGGCTTGGGGTCTCCCCGGCTTTATGGCCCATAACACACCATTGAAAAAAAACCACAAAATGTTATCTCCTTGATTCATTCAGGACTCTCAGTGTAGTGTATTGTGGGCTGTAGCTATTTGTTTGCTTCCTCAGGTAGAATTCTAATTTACTTGTTATGTGTTACACGTGGACATGTTACTGATCCTGAAGCGATGGCTTCATCCATCCATCCAATAGTACGCTCTAGTTCTGGCATGCTTAGAAGCTTTCCATTTTGTTTCATTTTGTTGGTTCCCCATTTCTCGAAGGCTTGCAAACCACCTGGGCTGACTTTCCATTGTGTTTGTGATCGCTGCTGTTTTTCACTTATTTTCTCCTGTTGTGACTGCTTTTAGTTGTTTATCATACTGGGCTCTGTTTTGTAGTGCAAATAAGTAAAATGGCACCATGGAGAACTTTGTTTTTTTTTCTCTGCCAAACAAATAAATTTGTCTGCTGCTCTCGCAACAGCTCTTAGTGCCATCTTCAACATCATCACTGTCAGCCAAGAAGGTAATTCACTGCCTGCAGCTTGCTCTATATGCAGATCTGTGGGCTCACTGCGTCACTTTAGATGCTTTCTTCAGATAAAGTCCTTAACAAATCCCTACTGCATCAGTGCCTTGGTCAATTTGGAAGAATCTTGTTGAGACTGTCTCAACAGGGACCATAGCACCTATGCAAAAGGATTAAGATCTCAAACATCACTCGACTACATTAACATGAGATTTAAACACCACACATGCACATGCATGCAGCTCCTTGTTGATGATTAATCCACTATAAAGACTAGAAGAACCAAAAAGAAATCACAATTGCATGTTTTGGTTTTATAAAGAAGCGTCCGTTGTAGTTTTCCTGCTTTCTTTTACTACAGCTCCCTTCCCATGTGCTTGCTCTAGATTTCAGCGCCCACTACAGTGTTGGAGATCAATGGCAACTCCTGCATAAACAGCATGTACTATATGTACATTAATTGTTGTAGACAGTGGACACACACTCTTATGAGTCACAGCACAGAGAATGCTGGGAGCTTGACTTGGATCATATGGATTCAGAGCCAGAAGGCTCTTGTGTGCTTTGCTTTAAACCTCAGAGTCAGGTCATGGCCCTCATTACTCTGGGCTGGATGGGGAACTTCCTCTCTCATCTCATGTTTGCCTTAAATCAATTTCTTGCCATTGCAGATGCCGCTGTAGTCCTTTGCATCAAAGCAGGAACTGTATACTCCTTTATAACTCACAATAATATGTGTTCAGTACATGCACAAACACATTTTTAATAACAAATGCTGAAATGGAACTGACTACATGTTATTGACCTGATCAGTATAGCATTTAGCACGCTGTAGTGCACCACATTCAGCTCAGATGTCCTTGTTACAGGCACTTCAGTGTATATTTATAGGGTCTCAACATTAAAAGTCTAATTTCTTCAGACAACTAGGCAACACATTTCTCCACAATGCTTCTTCTGCTTTTGATGTTTATTGGCAGTTGGCAAACGGCTTTTACGTGCATTACCTTCTGGATTGTAGTGTGTTCCTTTTTGCTGACACCCACTCAGGTTCCTGTTACAATTACATCTTGTATCTGGTTCTCGCTGGAAACCAGAATTCTAGGTTCTGCTCCAAACAATATTCGGTCAAAATGCACAGAGCTTGGCTCGCAAATGAGAACTGAACAATCCATCCAAAAAAAATCTATTTGCATTTGACTGTTTTCAGGTGAAAAGCTTCGTAGAAGGTTATTCTGCTACTCCCAAAGTGGCCAAAAAATTAAATTAATCCTGCTGAGTTTGATGTTTTCACCTTTACTTATAGAACTGTAATTACTCCGATTAATGTGAGTTAATGTGGTCTTTAATTAATCTGCTACTTAGAGGTTATATCGTGTTTTTTTAATGAAGAACAAATTCTAGGTTTAATCAAAGTTAGGTCTGACATTATGTCAGAGATGTCATGTCCAAATACATGTACAGCACTTTTTAAAATCTGACAGCCCCAGTTCATACCCTGTGCTCAACTATTTATTGGCATTTATTTGACCTGTTCATCAGGAGCCTACCTTTAACTGAGGCGTCGCTGTCCCTCTGCTTGCACCCATTAATGCCATATCAAGTTCCTGTCCGGCTGCTGTCTACCAACTGTCATGCTATTCGCTCCCGATAAGCCAATCTGTCATGCATTGTCAGTGTTTAAAGGATATTGTCGTGTATGCTATTTGCGGCAGCTACATCATAAGAAACTGAAAGCTGTGATTCGTCTACAGGACCACTGGATTATGGGTGCATCTGTTACATTTATTTTTCAGCTTACACATGCTTGCTTTGATTGCAGTTGTTAAAGAAATGAATTGCTGGTGCTGTATGTCAAAATCACAATAAGCTTCTTAGCAGGATGTGCTATGTGTTGCAGTAGTTAGTGATCCACTTTACGTATCAAACATACTCAGTCAAAACTGTAAGGATGTGAAAACAATAGGATAATGTAAAAAAAAAGGTAAAGGTAAGAACCTACAAAGAAAAGAAACTCTAAAAAAACTCTAAAATCCCACTTTACACTACTTTCTCAGCACCAAACATCAGACAGACACAGTTACAGATCTAGCTGGTGAATGTAATGGAGCATTTAGCATCTAGAGATACAGACAGAAATGTTTCTGTAGCTTTGTAACAGTTGGTAGAGACCAAAAACTGAGCGATGACGTGATCTTATGTCAATATTTTGTTCACAAATTGTTTGTCGCCATCGTGTGGCCAAAAAATTAGCTGTTGGAGCTTTAAGGTTCTGAAATGTTTGTGGTCACGTTTAAATTACAAACAAATAAATGGATAAAAACAGGAACTTTTTTGAGAAAAACGCATATTAGTCTCATTAAACTTTAGTCATTAGATTTTTGTCGGCGACATTTCAATCTCATTTATTGCGCTTCAAGATATAGTTTACAACTTCCAAGCATTCTGAGTCAACAGCTGCTGTTTTGCCATTTCTGTTGTGTACAGTTAATGGTTTACAGATGTTGTTCTCATCTATCACAAAGTTGGTGAAAAAAACTGTTAAATGTTGGCATGCTGCCTGCATTTTCATAGTTTGGCAGATTTTTTTTCTCCTTCTTCTTCTTTCTACCTCTTTTGTCTAATTTTTAGTGTTTTTTAGGTGAATTTAATCCTTAAATCCGTTACTTCCAAGAACTGGTAACATGACAGACATGGTCAGCAAGCGCAACAGACCAAGCAGTTAAATCAACATCTGAACTAGATATAATCTAAATAACAGAGGAGAGTGTTTTCCCTATCAGCAAGTACAGTTTGTGCATCCACAGATCCATACAGGTCATTTAGTAAGACTTTGTATTAATTACTTTATATCCATTATTTTGTCATTTATGTAAACGGTGAAGCATTTGCTTTCAAAAGTTCATTTCAACGTAGTTTTAGTCTCAGAACATGAAAAATAGGTTGCCCACAAACACAAAATGATAAGTGATGTTGACCCCTTCACCCACCTCAACCTCCTCTTGATGTGCACATTACCGTTATACCACCTCCCTCCATTACTGCATAATTACTTCAGTGCCACAGGGCTTTGTCTCTTGAATGTAACCATGCTGTGATTCTTATTGACAGGGTCTCAAAACCTTGGAGGTGTCCTGAATTTTTATTAGTTAAAATCAAGGAATTGATTTATAAATCAAGGACAAGCCATCGTGTCAGAGTTGGAAAACAGCGTGCAGGAGGATTTCGGCATAATGCATAATGCAACAGCAAAGAAACACTGTTCATCTTATACAGAACAAACTTTCTAGGATCACAATTTTGAATACTTGCCAGCTGCACCATTGCATACATGTAGTCAGTGCTTCAAATGCAATTAATTCCTATTTATTGTGTCAGTGTTGCATATCCATTTGGTTTCAGGGTGCTCCTGCAGTTGGAGCCTCTGGTCAGAGTAGCATCCTCTGCGGACCACAGGCTGTTGAGGAACTGATGCTAATCTAAACAGAGGGAAGACTAGGGGGGTTACACCCCCACCTCTTCTCTCCTCTCTCTCTCTCTCTCTCTCTCTCTGTGTTGAAGATTGTAGTGATTGTGCTGCTGCAATATGTCGCATGACCATGGTCAGAACTGCGGGCTGAGGCGCAGCTTCTCGCATGCTTATTAAATCAGTGGTGTGTGCCTCTTGGAGCAGTGCGTGGATGCGCATGTGTTCATCACAGCGAGCTCTCTTAACACAGAACAAAGCAAAGGCTTGCACGTGTTACTCATCTATTAAAAAAACTCCCTTTTGATCCACCATTACACATTTGTCTAATTTAATTCGATGCAGAAATGAAACAACTCTTGTTGTGTTATAAATGTGCTACCTGGACATCTATTCAAAGAAAAGCTTTGATATTAATGAGAACGCCCTCATTAATATTCATGCTCATGCAAACTTATGCATGTTTCCCCTCTTTTGCTGCATTGCCTGTGCTTTTGGGGAGTAGATAAATATTCTCTACTGGGTTTCTCTCTTTTGCTTTTCACATTCACTGCATGTTTGGTCTCAACAGTGCTCAATGCAACAGAAGTTGAAGTGGCTTGCGTCTGTTTTAGCACCACAAGATTGAAGTGAGAAGCTATTGAGCTTGTCTGACTGTTCGCTGGGCTGAGTGAGGGATCTGCCCCTAGACATTTGCACTACAGTATCCTGCTGACTTGCTTGCTTGCTCACAGTGCCATAGAAACAGGGTTCCAGAGTGCAGTGGAGGCTCATTCTGTTCAGGAGCAAGCAAGGGAGAGGATCGGGAGGACAGGGTGAGAGAGAGAGAGAGGGGGGAGAGAAAAAAAAAAGGAGAGAACACACTGAGAAACAGTTGAAACAGGAAGGAAGAACTGGAAGAGAGACTGAGAGAGAGAGGGAGAGGGAGAGAGTGAGGGATCAAGAGATGAAAAGTGAGAGACACTGTCACTGGTGAGTACATAGCTGTCACAGCAGATTGAATCAGTGGTTCGAATCTGATGCTTTGAGCCTCTTTTTTTCCTCTTCTTCTTCTTTGTTCGCTTTTTTGCCGATTGATTTCTCTGGCTTAGTTTCAGTGCGGCTGAGGCGCTGGGAAAACAGGTTGCAGGTTGTCAGTTTGTTGTGGGATGTGAGAGGCTGAGACAAACGGCGCTTCGCACTCAGACGCAGAGCAGCAGTGGCTTTTTATTTGTGAATCAGTCATTAGCACTGTTGTAACCTCTCAATTTATAATCTCTTTCTAACAGTGTGTATTTACTTTTGAATAATACATGCCGCTATAAAACTACTTCTCTTTTTGGGGGGAGGCTGCCTTCCTGGCTATATCATACTCGTCTCTGTCATTTATGAAACACCATGTTAATATTTGATTAGAGCGGATGTCTGCAGCTGCACTTTCCGTCTCTATGTCACACACCTCTGCCCGTTATATTGTTGGCGATATTTACTTGTTCTTTCCACAGCTTGTATCAATAATTGAACTACAGTGATGCTTCATGCTCAGAGCTCCACCTGTGCAGGAGAGGTGGAGAGACTTACTCAGCTGCATAGCGTAAAATGTTAAGTCAGGTCACTGCTTTGTGTGTATGTGCATGTTTTTCTATTTGTGTCTCTGTCTGTTTCTGTTTGCACATGCTTATATCACTTTTTCTTCCCCCACACCCCCACTGCACCCCATCCTCGCTCATGCTGAGTTTGATCAACGTGCATCATGACACTTTGGTGAAACGCCAGATCTGTGGGGCTAATAGAGGAGAGATACAGCAGGGCACACTGTGCCTCATGTCCTCCTCATGGGGGAAATTGTGTTACTCTGATCGTGGTCTGTCGTGTTGTCACTTTAAGGATTTAAAGGACTTCAGGTGAAATAATAAGCAAAGATTTCTGTCTTGAATTTAACAGAAAGTACTGCAGGAAATATCTGTTACAAAAATTTACAACCTGTTACTTGGAGCTCAGCGTTAATCCTGCTTAGGTTTATCTCTGTGGTTCACTCGGATCCCCTGCCTCCCTTCACCTGTTCCAACAGTGCTCTTATATTTCATATCCCCCGCACCAGCAGCAGTAGCTTTGGGAGAAGGCGGAATTAAACAAATCCGACCAACCTTATCAGTTTTCTGTTGGCTCCCGACATGACTGGACCCCAGTGGCCCTTCCTGGCAGGCTGTGCATGTGTGTGTGTGTTTGTGGATGTGTGTGCAGATGTACATGGCTACAAAGCGCATGTGACGGAACGCATGCATGCATGTGAGTAATGTGTAGTGAGCGGCGCTGACATGATTGTGTGCGATCAGGATAGCCACGGGGGCCGTTTGTTTTTCTTTGTGAGCCGATTCAGGGATTCTGGCATTTTGTCTTCTTCCCTCTCTCTCCTGTGACATGTTTTATCACTTCTTGTAAAAATGTCACTCACTAAGACTGGACTGCAAAATGCTCCCTGCTCAGGAGCTTAGTGTGGGGACAATAGTACACAGCGGTGTGATAAAGCCAGTAAAGAGCGCAGCTGGGAATGCACGGCCTGCAGGATGGGCGAGACACTGACGGACCCTAAAGGCACAATTTGTTTCAATACAACATTAAATTGGGCTGAATTTTGACAACCGTGTAGACTGGATCAGTACTCCGGCTGTCCACGAGGAGAAACACTATTGCTCTTGTAAACAAGAGGATATGACAATGATTGCACTTGTTTGCTGGAAGCACAAGAAGCTTATGTTAAATAAAGTGGCTGAGAGGAGAATCTTGTGCTTATGAGGTGACCAAATGTTGCATCTCTGAGAAAAAGCTCTGCAGGGGTCAAAAAAAACTGCTACTGAAATGCAAATGGCTTTTTAGCAAATAGGAGTGGACTCCATTTTGATGCTCTACATTTTTGTTAAGGTCCACGGCTAATGATCACTCTTAAATCGTTTTTGCCACTTTCTGACACCACAGAGACAAAAAAAAATAAAAAATCATGATGATGTATACAAACGTGCTAACTCAGCGACACAGTCATTAACAAGACAGAGTGAGCATGGCAGTCTGCCTTCACAGGAGACTGCGCATGACAAACTACAAGTCCCTCATCAGCTGTCCAACATGTTTAAATAAGAACTTGTGGCATTTCTGATCACTGGAGAGGGATGAGTGCTCTGCCTCAGACTGCTGCTGGTCAGTGACCTGTAAAACTAGCTCCTTTTTGAACATTTTTTTTACACAGCTGACATGTTGTGCAGCAGCCTCTGAGCTGTTAAAAACAAAAGTGGTTATAGAAGTCAGGTTAGGACACAGACGTACAGTGAACTATTTAATGACATATTTTCTTTGGTCATCAAATGTCCTTAAGGGATAAAACTGGTCACTTTCTGTGTTCCGCTGTTTCCAACAACTCCCACCAGGATTAATAATGAATTGCTTCAACTCTCCAATATGTCTGTCAGTGTGGAAACTGATTGTGCTTATTCATCTGTGCCATAGACCCAGACTGTCATTATCCAAAAACGATTCAAAACAAATCAGTGGGACACACCACAGACACTGCTTTCAGTCTCTGGATGGTAATTGGTTAATAATTTCTGGCATGGTTTGTCATTCTCTAGTTTAATTTCATTTTAACCTGTACCTTGGATTTCATACATACATACATTAATGATATCACGTAGCAGTCTAGTAACAGGTGATACACATATATCACCTTCAGGCAAAAAAAGAATCTGTGATGTATTTAGCTGATTTTTACTGAATGATAAAATAGAAAGAATAATATTTCCACTGTGTTGTTTTTGCTTTCACTTGTGCTCTGGCAGCTATAGCATTGGAAAATGCCAGAAGTCACTAAGTTACCAATCTGGACCACTAAACCTGTCAAATTGTCTCATTTGCATACATGAATACATACAAATGAGACAATAAAGATGTAAAAGTGAAAAAACGATTGGCTATAAGAACTCAAATTTGAGCAGTAAAACTTTTTCTTAAGCTCTTCCATCACACACACCATAAACCTTAAAGATTCATTCCATGACCCAAAAGGAGTTTGTGACACCCCCCATGATGAAATTCACTGATGTAAAGCAAGGACAAGCGGCATAGTCAGGGGTACTTAGAGCTTAAAAGCCTCATAGCGCTCAGGCATCGCTTCTTACTTTAATTCACTTTGCAGCCATATAACAAAGCTTTCACCACAACCTGTGGTTGTTCAACAATGTGCTCTCGTCCCAAACATCACCAGCAGAGATAATACCAGAACACCCTAAAGGCACTGTTTGACTTCCACTGTGTTTCTCTGGTACAGTGTACAGAAGAATATAAATTTAGGTTTCTTCCAACAGTCAGGCCGAGAAGTCGATGTGGACAGTTTCTGTGTCAGTAGCCACTTCCTACAGTATTTCACAGGAGAGAAAAGTGCATGTGTGGCTCCACTAAAAATAGAATTCATTGATTCTCTGTAACTGTAAAATCACTTTGGAGCCATTTTTAAACAATAATATTTCACACATATACAATGTAAAGAGCTTCAGAGCTGATCGGCATTACACAATCAACACTTATTAAGATGTAATGGATCAACATGGATATGGAGAGAAGAAATGCAGGGATTCAGCTGCTAAACTCCTGCAGTTTAATCCGCATTGCTGAGGAGTGCAGGAGTTTCTTTTAACCCGATAACGCTCCTATCTTGATAAAACGCTTTGGGCTGGCCATCTTTCTTGTTATCAGCCGAGCTATAATGCATCATCAAGGCGACTGGCTTCTGAAGCACCCAAATGTCAGACTCGCTTGATTCAACAGAGTCAGAGTGATGGATGCATCATTACCTCATGCTGACTTGTTGGCTGCCATCATTCAGAAGCCTAAGGCCAAGGGTCAGGTCAAAGGTCCTGCCCCTCCCCGAGAAATCAGATGTGTTGGCATTTTTTACAGAGTTCATTGATGTGTCCTTGAAAAGTAAACTTGAGGTAGCTGTGAGAAATATGAAGCCTGATTAAAGAAGCACTACAGAGCTGTGCTAGTTTGACATTTTGTGCAATACATCGTCCAAGTGAAAGCTAGTGAGCTTTATGGAAAGCCTGGAAACAAGTGCTGGCCAGCTGAAATAACTGGTTGCAGTGAAGAAACATTATGTTAAATATAGTAAAAATGATGTCAAATTGTTGATTTGATATTTAGCTTTTCATACATATTAAAGATCGGTGTTATTTTGTTAGCTTTAAATTGCTGGTATGCACGTTTCCTTTGGACGGAGTCAGTCTAACGGTCATTTCATACGCTACACAAGCTACATAGATGCAGCTGCAAACGCAAGGTATAGCCAAGCGTTTTATGCACACAGAGAACGTGCATCACTTGACTGTCCTGCGTCTCGGTAGATGTAATATACTGTTCAGCCAACAGGTGGCAGTAAAAGAGATTGGCCCATTGCCCCAGTCATGGCATTGCCTTCAAATCACCTCGGGAAAACAAGCAAACATTTTAATAGGCTCCTGTAATGTGCCAAAACATTTTACCATTTCAATAATGTGTCTCCCACATCTTTCTCTAAACCCAGAGGAATTAAGAAGCTCCCACTTCCTCCACATCATTCACATCCTCCCCATACACATGACAGGTTAGCTGCAAGTCATATTTATTTGTCATGATGAACAATGCAATCTTTCAGGGCAATGAAGGATTTTGAGCGCAGCTTTCATCATGAAATAGCAGGCATTTCTGTCTGGGTGTAGCACATCCATTTTAAAATCCCTGGTGATGAAAATTACTGAGACCTAAAATGAGTAAAGACTATTTTTACAGGGCCAGATTATAGCCTGTAAGTTTTATTGTGATATGTCAGCAAACTAAACCATCCATAGTGTCATGCAGGAAACATGGGTCAAATTGACAAAGGTTCTCCACCTGTGTAATGTCAGACATTGTCTTTATTAGATAGCATCATGTAGTTCTTGTACTATACAGATTCCAGCTCCAGCTGGTTTATTATATGATACCCTTTTCTCACATAAAACAAATCATGCCAGCTCATATTCAATATAATATTTATAGCTCTCTGTATGGTAAAAATTCATTAGCTACAGAATGATAGGGTGAGTCTGTGAGACAAGGGTGAGGATGATGGATAAGGCGTGACGCTGAAGAGAATGATGAGGTGAGCAAGGTCGAGGCTTATAACACTTGTACTATAGAGAGGGACCTTTGTCTGTCACTGCTGTGGGTGTAATAACTAAACCAAAAATAAAGCCCTAAATAATTACACAAAATGTTGGCAGCATGTACATCATCATTTACATGAAGTACACAGCATATATCCTGTACTGTATTTTAAAGGATAAGGCTGACGCTGTTCTATATTTCTAGATTAATCACCTTTAAAGTGAAAGTAAAGTGAATGTGACTTTTTGCATGACGGAGGTCAGTGGAACAAAAATGTTTCATTTTACATGCCAACTTCTTGTGGCTCAAGCCAAGGGCACTAAAATATATTTTAGGAGAATAGAAACGTCCTCTCCAATATTTGAGCAAACTCGTTTGCGTTATCTTTGGAGTGAAGTCATTAGTTTATTCCGATGTGCCAGAGGCTGTGAAACCAAACCAGCAACAGCAAGCTAATACATTAACGTACCAGTAGTCACATTAAATGAAAACCTGACGTCTTTCATGATAACAAAGCCAATCGTGGCTAAATCAGTAAAAAAAGTAACTATTGTCATTTTTTACAAATAAAGTGTGTCTCACGCATGTGTGTAACTTCATTACTTGCAGATACACATATATATTTGTTACCACAATCATAAGAAAATGTATTATACAACCAGACTTTATATATTTTTGCTAATCTGTGATGTTTCATATGAGAATTTACCAAAGATGACAGAGGAAAAAAAAAATCCCTGCATTGCAGCGTTCTGGCTGTGGGTAAGCAGGCAGTTTGTAAATATGCACGTTTCTTTCTTCTTTTTTTTTATTTCCTGAGGACGCAGAAGATTTCCCACCGGTCACATATAGCAGCTGATGCATTTTTATTTGAGTAAATAAGACAAGTCTCCAGACGTCTCACTTGGCACAGCCTGAAATACTGTGTCAGTACTTTTTTAAAATGTCAAGTAAATCTACATTTCAGACATATTTACAAGTAGACGTAAGTATTTTATCTTCTACATGAAAAAACTTTGGTCTTTTTTGATTAGTAATTATTCAAGACCTGTTTTCTTCTGTATTACAGACAACAATACACCTTATCATTACCAAATCTTAGCTGTTTATGATTTTATTACTGTTCTGTTTCATTTTTTCTCATTAAAATGTCTAAAATACCAAAAAACAGAATCAACAAATTGCTGTTAATAACAGATCTAAACCAAAGAATATCCAGTTTACTATCACATAACGCAAATACTGAAACCAGAAAAGCTGAAACCAGTAACATTTAGCTTGAAGAATGTATAATAATTATTATTTTGTTAACTGACTAACTGATTTAAGACATTTGTTGTTGTCCAATGACTCAATGCATTTGAATGTGGTAATTTGACCAGTAACATCACACATACTTTCAATTCTGTATCATTTGTACTTATTTAAAACACTTTTTCTTTCATCAGATTTTGCTGCAAATGATTTGTAGAAAGTCAATATTCACTTGTGGTTTGCCTTAGGAAGGTCACAATAGTAACACAACGTGTTAATGAGTAATGGATTGATTTTGCAATACACATCTCTCACAAGAAATGTAAACCATGTGCAGTAAATGTCTACTACTTGGATTCTTCTTTTCATTTTTAAATGAAATTTGATTTTCTCTTGAGCAGGCCTGTGAAGCTCTGCAGTCTATTTCAATATTTGCAAATAGCCCCCATGAGTAAAGGCAACCTGGCAGGCTGAAAGCTGTGCGACAGAGATAGGGGCTCCTGGTCAACAAGCAGGTTAATTGTGTGATAGGACCAGATGCTAATACTGGACTGAACTCGGCAATCACAGCCCCATGGGAGGCTCCCCTGTGGCTTCTGATTGGCCACAGAACACAGCAATCAAATGACACTTGACACCAAGCTCTTCAACATTGGGATGAAAAATTTACTCAAGTCAAAATGTATTGAATTTTGTAATGAGTTTAATATTTTAACTTTCCTGGCTGGATGACAACAGTTTTTGAACTGTTTGAGGATGATTACAAGCCATGGAGGAGAAGGGAGACTGCACTTTGATTAACTTATGGAGGAGATAACAGCTTTCTGAGAGTCTCTCCTGGGCGGATTATTGAGTGTGAGCGCTGGCACGTTGTATGAACCCTCAGAAGTCCATTAGCAAACTCAAGTCATTACGGAGTGAGACTATGGGAACAAGACTACATAGAGTATGCACCTTTTGAGTGATGGAAAATTAACTTGGTGAACAATGGTAATCACATTGGATTCAAGCTGATATCCTTATGAATTCATTTGAAAGGTAGAAGCTCTTCAAAAAGAAATAATGACTCTGATATAAAGAATACTCATAGAATCACATATTCCAGGGGTCACCAACTGGCAGACCGCGGTCCGGATCCGGACCCAGACTCTGTCCTGTCCGGATCCAGAGCTGGGCCCGACTTGTCATTATGTTTTAGTCCGTTTTGGCAGAGATTATATTTTGACTGGCGACTCTTTTCTGACCGTGTTTCTACACCGCTACTCAGCTCATCCTACCTGTCTCTGATTGGCCAGTACTCGTTGCCTCTGTGGTTTCAGATTGGTTGGGTTTAAACATGAGGACTGAGATTGGTCCAGGTGAGGGCAAGAATCAGCCAATCACAG
>JAUBNQ010000026.1:21427816-21459574 GCA_032353495.1 Ctenopoma kingsleyae | reverse complement strand
TCTGTGCTCAGCCTGCTAAGGATGCTCACCTTCAGGGAGGAGGGAGATGAAGACATAACTGGGGTTAATGACGCATAATAAAGAAAACGGTGTCAGTGTGAGACACTCTAAGCCCTGTCAAAATAAAAGCCTACACATCTGTTTGAGGCTCTTGTGCACAATGGTGCTAATAATAATAATAAGCATGTTGACGTGCTGACATTTATAGCACTAGCATACTGATGTTAACTGTAATGATCACACCTCACACTTTCAGCGTTTTAACAGCTAAAACGGGTTCAGTTTGAATGGATGTACAACTGTCACTATTTTGATACTGAAGAAAACGTGATCACATCACGATTCTGAAGTTATCAATATAGGTATTTTTCTTTTTCTATGTGGACTCACAGATTTATGGATCACAGAATCAGCTGCTTGGGGTCAAAGAGTGACAACATTCTTGTTGAGTGTTATCATTCATTTAAAACATCATACTCACTTCTATTTGACCTTGCCGGGCATAAGAAGGATGGTTCTTCAAGATTTTGATTGCCACTATCTCATTTGTGCCACGCTTCCAGCATTTTGCCACCTGGCCAAAGGTGCCGCGCCCCAGGAACTCAAGCACCTCATAGCTGTTGGACATCGAGCACAGAATCTCATGCTGGACCAGCTGGTAGTCACCCTCACTGTGGGAGTTGCTGCTCTTCGTGGTAGAAGTGGAGTGTGCTATGGACTGAGCTGTGGTGGTTCCCCCTCCCCCACCGGTGCGGTTTGACACCACGGGGGCTGAGAGCTCCTCTAGTATCTGGACGCTGTCACTACTGTCTACCTCCTCACTCTTCCGCTTCAAGCTGTACTGCTTGTGATAGAATTCGCACGGCTGGGAGGAGGACTCTGCATCTTTGACACGACGGCTGGACGAGGAGGATGAAGAGGAGGAGGAGGGAGGTCTGCGAAGACTACCCGTGCTGTCTGCCGCCCGCACCACTGTCTGCTCCCGGGAGCCTGCCATCGGTGGCTGCACCTGGTTGGAGTTGTACACTGGGTTGAAGTTGGAGCCAGAAGTGGAGGGAGCAGCTCCCTGGGAGGGGCTCTGCTGGTAGTACCTGTCTTGCAGCTGACTGGACACATCCCAGGCAGGGTTCTCCACTTTGAGCCTCTTTGAACGAGAGTAGGCACTGGAGGACACAGAGGGAGAGGAGAACACCTGGAGCTGCGACGCCATGTCTGAGAACGAGATTAAATATCAACAGAACCCATGAATAGGACGTCCACAGTAAAACACCCAAACACAAAGCTGGAGCAGAAATAGTTAAGAATCCATCATCTACTGAAGATTATGTTAACAAGACATGACAGGGCTCTAGAGCAGCAACAATCAGTTGATTAAATCATTGATCCAGTAACATAACATTAACCACCAACTATTTAATTAACTGATTAGTTGTTTGGGTCATTTCCTTTACTTTACGTTAAAAGGAAATTGAATATTTTTAGATTTTGGACTGTTCTCGTGGTCTGCTAACATCTCCTTAGGCTGTAAGAAACTGTAATGGATATTTATCTAGGTAAATAAATCAAATATGTTGGTTTAGCTTTCATGCATTCATGTGTAAACTGCATTTCGATGCATCTGGATGTACAAAGTTATCTTCAATGATTCTGTATATAACTACAACCAATTATTACTTTAATGATTAATCTGCTGAGGACTTTCCTGATTAACCAATCGAACTGTAACAGTGCAAAATGCCATTACAATGACCCAGACCCAACCTGACACATTCATCTTTCTTGTTTCATATAACCTTTTGTCCAAACCTCAAAATGATTAAATAAGAGTGAAAACTATTCAAATGGATAACAGTAAAAGCATCAAATATGCATACTTACTAGGAAGGGACTATTACATTTTCAGCATTTTAAATAAAAGTTTACTTTAAACAATTAATATTCTGTCAACTAAGGACTCAGTTTCAAGTTCAGTTTAGCTCCACTTGTAGCCTCCATACCGTTGGAAAGTTTAACTTATGCTAAAGCATCACCTTCTATTAATCTTTATTTGTAAAGTAACTATTAACTTAAACTGTGAAATAACTGAACACTTAATTTTCTACATAACATAGTATAAAACAGCAGCATACACAACATTCCTTATGCTCCCACCGGCACAGGTGTCCTCTCTGTGCCCCACCTGGATCACACATTAGGGGCCAGGGCTTTTGTTTTTACGCCCCTGCTCCTTCACACGTCTGCGCGCCGCTGAGAAAACGATAACAGCAGTGACAGTGGGTAAATGACATTACCTGTACGTGACGGCTGAACACACCGTAGCCGATCTGACATTAAGGCCTCATCATCTTGTCGCCGGGCTCTGTGCTGCTGCAGCTGATGATCAGTGCTGCTGTAGCTGGGAGGATGAGCGCTAACTAAGCTAACAGCTCGTTAGCTACTAAACATCCCGCAGTCACATCATTCAGCGAGCGAAATGTGCATGATAACATCTCTGGGAATGTCAGACCTCATCATCATGAGCGCTGAGCAGACAGACCTCCATCATCGCAGACTGTCTGGACAGGCGTGACGTGACGGCACTTCCTACTGTGACGACGTAACGGCGCCGACGTCTGGCCGCAGGGACACAGTCAAAGATCGTCTATTGCTCACTGGACCACACTTTATGCTCGGTTTAAAGGACCCACGTTAGTCACTGCAGCTGAAGTAAGTAATCCATTACTTCAGTAAAGGTAGCAGTATCACAGGGTGAAAACAAAAGTACATTCCCTCAAAAAATGTCTATTCGATGTTATTGTATCATACTGTATCATATTGTATCATAGACTAGTCTATACATATTATAGTACAGGATTATTACTGTACTATGTGTAAATTACCTTTTACTAGTAGTACAATAGTGTAGTTGGTGAAGACAGAACAATTTTGAACTACTGCTGGACAGAACCCTTCATCTTAAGAAGACGTTTGTGAAAATACAGTGAATATGTCCTACAAAAATGTAACTTTTAAATGTTTTTTTAATGCCCTTAAAGGAAAGCCTGCAGCCACACACACACAGACTGATTACTGCACAAGAGGATGAAATAAATTGTTCTTTTCATACTGCAGTGTAAGTGCATACTAAGTGTTGAGTATTACATTGTATTTCAAAAGCATAAAGTAGCATGAAATGGAAATTATAAAATAATTGTCCAGTACTTAACGAAATACACATTCCGCCACTTGCTTTCAGATTATGATTTGAAATGTAGTACTTATAAGCAAATGCACTGTTAAAGATTAAACTAATGGAAACATTAAATGGACATACTCTGGAATTTGTACATAACTATAGTGCTTAAATATTTCACTATTGGGAAAATAGCAACATTAATGTTTAGAACCCAATTTCTGCAATGTCTGCATAATTCTTATTGCAATTACTGATCATTTGAAACATTTATTTTAGTCTTTATTGGTTGGCGATTTGTAGCTTTCAATTCATGCATGTGATAGATATTATATAATTGCATGTGTTGGTTTTAGTGTTTTACAGCATTTGATTTCAAAATCTTTTTTATTACATGCAGACACTCCTGATGGAAACTATTATAATTTCAGATTTTGTTTTGGAGGGTATTAATCTGGGTCTCATAACCATCACCTTACTTTAAAATATAAGATCAAATGGTGTGATATGATGCCAGGAGGAAGAGGGAGGGGTGACTAAATCTCATTTTCACACAAGAGGGCGCTGGTGTCTCAAAGAAGGAAGCTACAAAGAAGGAAATGTGATGCAGCAAGACCACTCACTACACTTTTGTAACCACAGACCATCTTTATTTCCATCCACCTTTCACCAGTATCCCTGCTCATTCAGATATATTAGCATTTGTTTGCTACTACAGCATGTACACAGTAACACAAGCACTGCATTTCATAGTGGTACTGCAAAAAGTACATTTAACCAAAATATTACAGAGACTACACCAGCATAGTCAATGCACAGTAACACATCCATATCAAAATAAACTGAAATAACACTGACAATGAGTTGGTGATGATAAGTAATGATGATATGACAATATAGCAGAATTCAAGTTTAAAAGTATAAAATGTAATGCGAGTAAATGCATGCAGTAAAAATTATGTCAAATATTGATGAGATTCCTTCAATGAATTGGACATTGATGAAAATGCAACAGAGCAAAAAAAAAAAGTTAAGAAAATTCACAAAACAAGTGCTTGGCGTTTTCTGTACTGAAGCAAATCTATATTTGGAGACACATACGAGGAAAAGACCAGCAAATCCTCAGAGAACACAAATCCTATAAAAAAAAAAGTGTGATCTAAGAACAGCACAAGATTCTTGTAGATATAAACACTGGATGATAACAGCATCATAAAATTGTCATCACTTCTTCACTTCACTTCACTTCACTTTAAGGGAGACCGAGCACTGGAGTAAAACAGACTGAGTTGTGTATTGTATTGTTGGAATTGATTGAGAAATTATTTTTAAAAATGTATTGTCAGGGTGAAGTTTCTCTTCTGCATCACTGCGACTAATATCTGGAAAATGGCTGCTGCACTTTTCAAGTATACGATGTTGCTCCTCCCCAGACGCACGGCGGACTACCTGAAGGAGTGTCTGAAGTGCACGCTCCTTCGCTTCAGCTTCTCGGGGTTGTGGGAAGCCATGTGGGAAAATTCACGGAAGATGTCAAGGTATGTGGTGTCTCCTGATGAAGAACACGAAAGGAGAATAATGAAAAATGATGCCACTTGTTGCACGACAACCAAGACCATGACACATATTTATCAAATCCAGTTTGGTCCCTAAAATGTCAGAAAGTTGTCACTTTTAGTTTGCTTAAAGTTGCTACTTGGAGTTGATAAATACCAACCCTGACTGTCACAGGAAGAAAAGTGTGGCACAAAAGCCAGTGAGCAGTCAAAACATCTTTTATATGAAAGTCAGGATAACAAGCAGTGAGGAGACAGCAGTGTAGGGCCCGGGTAAGGAAAAAGTCTTGTGAATGGAGAAGGAAATACAGGCAGAGGCACCGTGAAGCTCCCTTCTTTCAGCTTTGGAAATACTGGGCCTTTACTTTTCTTGTGGCCATGGTAACCGCTGAATCCACAGGCATAACAAAAGCAGTTGAACTCTTTTGTGTCCCGTGAGAGCTCCCAGGCTGGGCTAATTAAAAAGGGGAACAAGCATTCCATGTTTTTTTCCTGTGTGTGTGTGTGTGTGTGAGGAACAGGGAGGGATCACAGAGTTCAAGCCTTATATACTGTAGTTTTTTAACGTACACTGTTTATAAATTGTATAGAAACCTGAGATCAATAAATAGAAAACAAATTTGTCACTATCTCAATAATTATTTGAGTTATTTCTATAGAAAAAAGAAACTTTTTAAAGTGAGAGATTTTGCTTTTGCTGCATTTCTGTTTTATATCATCGTAAACTGATCATCTTTGATCAACATCATCTTTTTTAACCATTGAACAGAGGCAAACTAAGATTAAAACATAATTAAATATTTAGGTCAAAGTGTTGTGGATGATTCCCTGATTGGCAGGTTAACAGGTAACAGGTCAGTGTTAAGTGTTGCATCTGTAAGAATAATGATTTATAAAATAATACAAAACTCTACTTGACAACAACCATTGTTGATCCTACTTTCAGTTTTTAATATCACACATCGAGGTCTCTGAGATCAAGAATATGTCTCCATGCTCAACTCGAGTTTTAAACCTAATTAGATAAGTCAACACAAATCCTTCACTGTTTATACACCAATTACTAATACAGTCGGAGTTACAGCTGCTGATGAATGAATAAAGAATAATTAAAATGTCCTTATAGTGACTGTGTCCTACTACAGTGCAGCATTTTAGGAACTACACACTATAAATAATGCTGTTAACATGAACTGTCGTCTCAGTACTGATGCTGTATACGGACACACACCATCCATATTCCAATTTACACAATAAATATGTTAAAATATCATGCGGTGTAAATCAGACTGTACCAGCCGCACATGAAATTAGGAGTTTGTTAATTCTGTTAGATGTAGTAAAAGGCCGTCAAAGAGAGGAAAGAGGGCTTAGAAATGAAGCAAAGACAGAGGTTAGAGCTTAGTCACATCTTCCATTTATTTTCAGTATCATTTTAGAAGACACAAGGAGTAGTTATTGAACAAAAAACTGAGTCAAAAACAAAGACAGGTAGCAGTTAAGTGTTAATATGCACAGGTACTGTCTATTCAGAGACAAACGTTCTCTTACAATATTCAAAGAAAATGTACAGATAACAGTCAGAGACAGAAAAAAATATAAGAAAGTTTTAAAAAATTGCATGTTAGAAGCAAGCAGTTAAAGTGTTAATAGTTTTTAGTTTCTATACAAAAGAGTCAACTTTGACGTAGTATACTGACTGATACACTGTAGACACTGTACGGTACAACACAGTCCGGTGATTGCTTGATGTAAATGATCAGTGTCGACATCATTCATGTAGTCAAATCTGTAAAGTACTGCACTAAATAAGAAAAGGCTGAATTAAGAGCGATTGTGTGTTTTCAAAGTGCTTTGAACCTATCACTGACAAGCAAGATGGGAAAGAAGAAAATGAGTGAGCTCAGCTACTCTTTCTATCACTGCCAAATAACAGCACTAAAGGCATCAACCACATATAGACAAATACAAGTAAGGGACTGTACACAAATTATCAGCGGAGGAAGCTGGAGTGATAAAAAGGGTTTCTGTGGGGTTTTTTTCTCATCTTGCTGAAGATAGAGTTTTCTAAAATATTTTTAAAATCAATTTTAAACTGTTAAATGTTGTAGTGAATTAAATGAAATCACCATGAATCATGAATTAGTCAATTCATTAGCAGGGAAAAAATAAATCTACACACATATTTTACACAAAGTTAAAAGTTTTCATTGCACATTTATGTCACTGACCAGCAAATTATCTTAACAATGCTGACCTTTGAGGGGACGTAAAGCCAGGGGGTCCAAAATGGAGGAAGCTACAGAATCTTAGCTTATTAGCCGCTTACACCTTTAAGTTTTAATTAACCCTCTTGGTTTCTCATACATTACATCCTCGTTGAAGTCAAAACTACTCTACAACATTTGCAGATAGTTGTGACAGACGTCAGTAGTACAAATACCTGGTTTGAATAAACTGTGGGAACTTATTGTCCCATTAGCAACAAAGGTAACAAAATGGCTAAATGACCAACCAGTTAGTAAGCTAGCTAGCTTTTCATTATGTAAAATAACATATAATGGATCTTCATGTTTGTTTCACACCACCAAAGTGTGTTTAACCTAAAAGAGTCAAATTGGTGTTTTGTTGAAAACACTGTATGGACTGTGTTGGAATTACAACCAGTTTTATGCCAAAATCATGCAAACTGTGCAACTGTTCCAACACTCATAGACTTAACTATAGTTAGGAGGAAATTTTATCTTTCTTAAGAATTTTCTTATAAGCCAACAGTTTTGTCCAAAAGCAGCGTACAATAAACATTCACAACCCTAAGTCATTCGTCCATTCAGTAATAGTGACAATAACTGTCTAAGATTCAGCCACAATATTAATAACCCTGAGGAGGGACTTGCCGTTTTATAAAATCAAACGTAACAAGTCCCAAATAATACCAAAATAATTTGTGTACAGTCCCTTAAAAGTATAAGGAAATCCCTCTGGATTCATGGACTATTATGAGAAAAACACTTGCTCTCTGACAAACTGCGGTCTTTGGTTTAATTTAAACCCCAACAGTCCTCGGCATCTGTGAAAGACAAACAACATCTTTGGAAAAATATTTTTCTCACTTACAAACGAGACAAGCCGTCCCCAGAACGTTCTGGATCACTGCCATTTACAACGAACTACTAAAGCAGTCAAACAAAAAGTAGTGGTCAGACCTGACATCATTATAGAAGATAAATGGGGTCAGTGAATATAGCCAGGCTGCTATGTTCATTGTCATCAAGCTTTTTGCAAAGCTTTTTCATCTTTTATCTACTTTTTTTTTATTATCCAGCCAATGGAAGACAGCAGGAAAAAACTGTTTAGTCGATTTCTGATAATTCTGAGATGAATGTCATTCCATGCACTTTATGGCAGTATGTGAATAAGATGAATATTAACCTTTTTTAACAACATGTCAAATATTCACATACACTGGGTACAGAAGTAAACAAAAGCAACAGGGCTTAGGAAGACCTGAGCAACAGCCACCCATGCACTATACACAAAGAACAAATATATCTTAGGCCTAGTCGTGATACATCGAATTACCATAAACAAACATACAAATACTGTACATACGGTAATATTTTATAGTGCGTTGTAATTATAAAGAATGTCCATCTTACACTGCAGTTTGTATGGTGATTGTATATTCATGAAAGTCAATACTGGCTCTCTTTCTCATGATGAGAATGTAATAGTGGCACTGCATGAGTGTGAGTGCCCAGTAAAATAAAATCTAACAAAATATATCACGCTTAAAAAAATACCTTCTGCATTGTTGTCAAACATAATAGAAAAAATACAGATTATCTGTACTGAAATAATCATTGCACTATTGCTCTGGAAGTTAAATAATAATAATAATTAAAAAAAAAACAGAAAATCATCCAAACATATTCCGAGGAGAAAAATAACAACGAAAGAGCAAAAAGAAAATTCTAATTACTGTTGGTAAGAAAAAGTGCATAATTTCGCTTTTAATGAAACATAAAAGCTTCCACTTGATCAATCTCTCGATCAATACAGAGAAATGACTCTATGATCATTTACTCTTCGTCACAGTTATCGCTGCCTCACAGTAACCTGACCAGGGAACAAGTGAACGGGCTGCACCACCCTGTAATCATCAATTTGGCATTTGTCCAAAACCGACCTGCACTACAAAAACTGTACAGAGCTGCAAAGTGGGAGAGCACGCTGGTCCCAGAAGTGTTTTTCCACATTCCCTAATCCCATTTTTAATTTTATTTTATTTTAGTTACATTGTGCAGAAATCATGTTTTGTTTTTTTGGCTTTGAATACTACAACACCTGGGAGCTTATCCGCCATTGCCGTGGAGAAGAAGCCAGTCAGAGGTATGGAAAAACGTTTGTTGCACTCAGGAACTAAACATGGCACCATGTTTGCAGAATTTAC
This sequence comes from Ctenopoma kingsleyae, assembly GCA_032353495.1. Classification (NCBI taxonomy): domain Eukaryota; kingdom Metazoa; phylum Chordata; class Actinopteri; order Anabantiformes; family Anabantidae; genus Ctenopoma; species Ctenopoma kingsleyae. The sequence goes on along the minus strand of JAUBNQ010000026.1, from coordinate 21,450,393 downwards.
TAATTTAATTTGTTAACTATAAGCTATGTGAGTGGATGTTTCTTGCCAAGATGCACCTGGGGAGTTGCAGTTAACTTCTACTTCAACATTTTTTTATTTCCACAGGTTTTGACTTTCAATCAATGAACCACATATTTTTCTGAAGCAGTTCTGAAACATCTTTCTGCATCTGCACGTAACATTGTCTGGGAAAAAAAAAAGGATCACACTTTTACTTCTGGAACCACCGGGAAGCCAAAATAACTCACACTTTGCAGAACAATAACAACACGATGAGTTGAGAAGAGTGATGGGACAAATGAACTGTGGCAGGTCTTTGGTTCAGAGCACCCTGTACCCTGTAATAACACCAAATAAAGGGTAAAGTTGGTCATGAAAACACTGCTGATGACTTTATCTGTGACTTCTGATTGCTTGACACTATTGCTGCCAATATTAACAAAGTGGCTAAACTTTACCCTGGCAGTGATTTCTCACTTCTGCCAAGTTTGGACTGACTGAGCACCTCACTTCACTTATCTAGTCTTCTTTTTCGTTTTTTTTTTGTTTGTTTGTTTTGGCAAAGTCAGTCTGTCAAATCTGACATCATTTAAAGGAAGTTAACACTGCGTTCTTGTGTATTCCTGAGAGGGAGGTGACTGCTGGCAGACTCTGCTTTCTGGTCTAAAGTCAACAGACTGTGCTGGCGAGAGGAACACTAGAAATATTTTGTCTGACATAGAGAGGAGGTTAATCTGGTGGTGATAACAAGTGGGAGAAACAAGCTTGAACAGATCTCTCAGTTGGTCTCCATCACCGCCTGCACTTGTTTTCCACTGCAGCTTAACCTGACTGCTCTTGATTCTAGCACTCTGCTATATTTAGACAGATAAACTCCTGAATGCATTTCTTATATTGTTGCTCAGTTGGGCTGCTGATCGGGTATTGACCTGGCTGTCCGAAGGGTCCCTCTGACTCCCGCATCTCCTCATTCATCCTGGCCAAACGCAGCCTATACAATAAAACAGCAAACAGACTGTTAAAAAAAGACAAACTGGAGACAAAAAGCTTTAAACTTTGTAGAAGGTGACATAAATCAACCTACAGTGTGACTATATCTGCGTTGGCTTGCTGCACAGCTATACTTAAAGGATCCTGGCCATCTTCATCTTCGTCGTTCTGCGTAGCTCCCCTTTTTAGGAATAAACACACCTGCCTGGAAATGAAAGAGAAACATAGATCACTCCCAGCAACAACCTATCCAATTACTCGAGTTGTCACTTTGAAAGCTGCCAACAATGGGTCTCAGTTTCCTGAACCTCTCCCTTAGTTTCATCATCAGTCAGTGAATAAGAATTTCACGCTGCACAGCTTCGAGTCCTGTCATCAGAAATCGGCAAACGTAGCTATAACGTGTCCTAAAAGTTATGTTAAGCTGTCAACCATGTCTCATCAGAGCAGCACAGTGCTGTGACTGAAGAGAATAAAGAGGTTTGACATGAAGTTGCTGCAGATGCCACTTAAGACTGAATCTAATCACACAACTGATTATTGTCCAAAGCGAGAAGTGGACACAAACGCCTGGAGTAAACAGTAAGCAGTTACATTCCACCACATGCCTCACCCTGTGTGTCCCAGATACGTGGCATGATGCAGGGGGCCCCTCCCTCTCGCGTCTCTTTGGTTGACGTCAGCAGTGTTCTGCAGCAGGAACTCGCAGGCAATCAATGAACCCTAAAAATAAAATATGCTGTTTGTGATTTCGGGAGCAAAATGCATTTAATTTTAAGGCATGATTTGGTATTTGGAATAAATTTAGAAAGACATCTTTTTCCTCTTTGGCAGGTATCTAAGACATGAATGATGACATCACTATGACATCATTAAGTTTTCTTTTTCTCACTTGACTTTGCTTCCTAATTCCTGGTGACTGACTCACCCCCGTCACAGCCTGAATGAGGGGAGTCTTCCCTTCATCCTCCTCATTGACCAGATTGACATCAGCCCCATGAGCTAGTGCTTCAGCCATGACGGGCAGGTTTCGGGCCTTTGAGGCTTTGTACAGCAGAGCTCCAGGATGAAGATCCCTTACGTCCTCGGGGTCTGACGTCTCTGGCTCGGCCTCCAGCTCAGCTTCACCACTCGAGTCCTCAGACACCTCACACTCTGAGGACAAGGCGAATCAAACTATTGCCTCAATGCCCACAATATAAACACAAAAGGGACCATGTGTAAAAATGAATGGACTTACCCTCCTCTGTGACGCTGTTCACCACAGAGCCAAACACCAGGATGTCTGTGCTGCCATCTGTGCTGCCTCCCAGCCCGCTGTCACTGCTGAGGCCTGCCGGACCAGGAGGCGCCAGAACATGGACACATTAGTTTCAGGCTGACTGGTACTGTTTAAATGCACACGCTCACACAAACATAAGCACTTAATCTACAAGCTGTCTGGTTTTTAGTCTGGATAAGAATCTACACTTAAAGACTTGACATTTCTTTTCCCCCAGTTTTTGGGAACACATTGTTAAAATAGTGACCGGCTTACTTCGAGGCCCAGACCCTGTATCAAAGTACGAGAAGAGGGTGTCCAGCTCATCAGGGCAGAAAAGGGAGTCTCGTCTGAACTTAGCAGCAGCTGTGACACAAATATGTAAGACCAAGTGACATCAGTGAGAAGAACAGACTATTACATTTGTCATATACAATGGAGTTTAGGGTTAGGGTTACAGGTTCTGTACGAAAATATGAAATATTTGGAAGTACAAGGGAATTTTCAAGTCAGATTGGTTGAAATACCTGAGGACAGGGTGGAAGGGGAGGTGCTTCCAGCATCCTGTCGGTATCTCCGCCGTGTCTTGGGTACCGTGGTGGCACTGTTGTGTCTCCGACACTTCTTAACGCTCCACCGCTGCTCTGACTTCCTCTCTCCGTTGACGAGTATCTCTGTGGAGCCCAGCTTCTTCAGGAATTTCTTCTCTACGTACTTTGCCTTTATCCAAGCCTCTTTTTCTTGCCTGCAGGGGATCACAACATGTGACAGACATTTAGTGTTTGAAGGACACAGATTTGAAATAAAAATGCACGTGATCATATTTATGTAGTTTAGCTGTATTTCATGAATTCCTACCTTGAACTGGATGGTAATGGTTTCTTTAGACCTTGCTCTTTGTAGGAGCCTTCATAGATGTGATTGATGACACTGTTTCCAAGCTCACACATTAACTACAAGGAACACGAGTGACATTATGACATTAATGGACTGCACATTAAGACTGCCTTTAAAGGACCAGTTAGACATTTGTGGAAATGCCCTTGTTTGCTTTCTTGCCAAGAGTTAATTGAGCAGATATATACCACTCAGACCAATACAGAATGAGGTGCAGATGTAAAAGATGAACGATTTATAACAGACAACCTTTACTCTTATAAAGAGATGGCAGGAGGTGGATGTGGAAAATCTGAGTCTTATCTGAATTTCAGACAAGTCTATGATCAAAACATTCCAACTGGAAGGCATCAAAAGCAATCTGTGTTGCTGCCTGAACACTGTTGCAAAAAAGATTCGAAATCTCAGTGAGGTTTTCCTGGTAAAATAAAGGTAAAATAAATAATAGAATAAAATAAAAATAATGCTATTTACTGTATGTATCATGCTAATATTAAGGGACTGAACTTTACCAAGAATTCTAAACAATTTGCCAGTAATGGATACTTGTAATTGTTATGACAGTTAGCGTAGCTTAGCATAAAGACTGAAAATGGTGGAAAGAAAGAGTAAAAATCAGTAAAAATCTTCCAATCAACACTTCTAATGCTCACTAATTAGTACGTTACACACTATGGAATTTAAGTGCTTTTTATGTTACCTTAGCAAGGCTACAGCTTCAGAGTTAATGGACAGATGTGAGAGTGATATTCATCTTGCAATCTACTCTCTTCAAGAAACAGAATACTAATATTTCACAAAATGTCAAACTTTTCCTTTAATGCAAAACAACTCCTTAATGACTCAACTGCAGAAAAAAATGCTTCATTCTCATATTTATTCATAACTAAACTGGTGAGAGGAACTGTACCTTCATTAATTCTGGTTCCCATGAGTCCAGTGTGAGTGAGCGAACCTTTGAACAGTGAACTCCAAGACTCCTGCAACAAAAATGATTTCTGAATAAAAAATACGCCATGTTCTGCAGTCATACAGCTCAACAGGGAGTGTTACTATGATACTGTGTGAGGGTCTAGTCTGAATCACTGTGTGCTGTCTTAGGAGAAATTAGAGAAGCTGCTCCTAATGTCATGCAAATCGCTATAAGTTCCTCTGATTAAGCGTTCTGGTATCCTGGCAACGGTGGAACATCAGGAAAAAAACGATACCGTTTCTTCCCCTCGTTTTTCCTGCACTGTAACAAGTGACGCTGTTTGATCTCACTGTGAGAAGACGAGTCCAAAGAGGGACCATGAATATTCAACAGGTGGGAGCACAGACAGGGACGGGGTTTGCGATTACATAAGCAGTGAAAATTGCAATTAAAAAAATACAACACACAACACCTGAAGGAAATTCTTTCCCATCAGGAGGTTTAAAACAGTGTGATGTAACAGAGCATGACCACGGGACACTGATGTGGATGATGCATTTGTCTGCAGCCGGATGCCTTCAGTCAACAGCATTATTCAACAGGATCTAACACTGAACTAAACTATTCAAGGACTTCTTCAATGTGTGCACCTCAGCTCTGCACCCCCCTCCCCCATTGAAAACTCTCAATGGCGTACTGCTCTTAATCCTTTCAGCAGTGTGTGTGGCAGAACGTGATCAGTGACTTGAGCAGAGCAGGGTTGGACACAGACAGCTGGCACCACTTCCTGTCTTTAGAGCCAGTAACCACACAGCACATGGCGTGGCGTGTTCAGATCCTTAACTTAAAGTTTCCCTGCACTCAAAAATGTCTTCTACTTATTGTTACTTCAGTTTGACATAAACAGACAGAACATAAAGATAAAGATGTTTTTTCCGAACTCTACCTGTGGATGCCAGAGCACTCGATACACAGGAGGATGCCCAGGTTGATCGAGGCCCAGCGGGGGTCGGCCTGGCCGCAGTCGCAGCACTGCTCGTTCCCCGGCAGACACTGGATCCTCTGCAGGATGGTTTCACCTCGGGTGCTGCGCTCTCGAGGCTCGCTGGCCGAATCAATACTGCTTGTGGATGGAGAGGCTGTTCTATCCAGATGCTAAAGATAAAACCCCAACAAAAACAGCACTCTTTAGGATGATCAAATGCCACATAAGTAAGCACACATTCTGTCTGTTCTGTGTGATTTACATTTATCATATAATTGGGGTTTATCATATTAGCATATCAAACTTTAGTAGTTTATTTGTACTTGAGGGTTTATCACTTACCTCTATATAGTAGTTATCTGGGCTTTCTCTGTAGGCTGAGGCAATGCTAGCTTGAACTGCCTGAATCCAGGCTTGTCTTAGCTTCTCAGATTCAGCCTGAAGCATGCAGCTCCTGTAAAACAAATCAAAGCGGGATTACCAAATCATGATCACCAATGTAGCAGTTAGACATGATGAGATAATGTATTAGTTTCTGTATTGAGATGAGACCTGTCAGGTGCAGGAGGATTTTTAAGTTTATTTGACTATTTATTACAAATGATTTCATGGCAATCCATACAAAGGTGTTTCAAAAGCCAATCTCTCTGCACTGCTGCCAGGTTGTTCAATGAGTCTGAATGACAGGTGGTTTCAATGGCGCGTCTTCTGGGGAGCGTGAATGTCTGTACAAAATTTCATGGCAGTCTATTCAATAGTTGTTGAAAGGATCAAAGTGGACACTGCATGCAAATGATGGTACGTATTATGGCGGGAAGGGTGCGTCTTACTTGGAGGGGGAGACAACCTCAAAGCAGAACCTCCTCTCGATGTCCTCGCATGGCTTAACAGAGCACAATCGGAGGTCTTCTACCACCACCGTCAGGGAATCCTGCCAACACACAAACAACTTCTCATTTCTCCTGCTTATCGACCAACTAACGCCAATATACAGTGATTCACAAACAAGCGGCCAGTGAGTGATGACGGATTTCAGTGAAAATCACCATAATGTTGAGAACATTCGACATCCTCTAAAGATGCACTGAGAAATATATATGGACTTGCCTTGAGTTTCTTTTGATAGACCAGCTGACTGTTCTGAATGGAAAACCATCGTCTAGAGAGAGAGACAGAGAGAGGGGCAGATAAATAAAACATATTTTCAAGATTCAAAAAACTTTAGTAATCCAAGAGGGATATTATTTTGGCATGTTACAGCAGCCCTACGTTCAAACAGATAGAAAGAAAACGAAAGAAAGAACCATAACCAGAAAAGATGAACACCAACACAAATACTCAATTTACAGAACAAAAATAGGTAATGAAAATAATAAAAATGAATCAACAATAGGTCAGATGATTTCAGATGGATATTGTTTTGATGTTTAAGGGCCAATAAGAACCACTGTGGACTATGCAATAAAGAACAGGTAAAAGCACTGAGGAAGCATTGTTGCTCTTGGCAGCACTATGTTCAGAACATCACCTGGTAACAGTATACTACACATTTTTAGGCATGTTATATGACATATATAATATATAGCTGACAGATCATAGCTGCCACAGTTCTTTATATTTTCCTTTATGAAGGCATGTAACTTCTAATGCTAATATACACTGTCTAAACATCAATTTACTGTGTTTACTAAAGTGATATTGCAGTATTTATATGTACATATATATATATGGAGAGAGATTTTTGCCATTTACTTTACCTGTTCCACGTCTTGAAGGCATTACTGGCCCTCTTGAACAGGTATCCCTCCATCACCACGCCATTAGGAGCATCCACGTTAAATTCCACCTTAGAGTCGTCATACGCAAAGTCCTGAAAGAGAGGGGGAAGATGACGCATGTCCATTAACCCTGGCTGTCATAGTACAGTTTTTACTGTTTGTAAAAACACTTTAATAAAAAACACTCTCTGCAGCTGAGAGGCAGTATGCATGCTAGTCCTGGACTACTGGCTGTACTAGCATTCGATGTGAACTGCACTGTACATACAGTCCATAAAATCAACTAAGTCATCATAAATTGTGCGATCGCGTGGAAACGGTCAGTCCATGTATGCATTGGAGCTGCATGCCATCTGCCTGTGCGTCGCACGGGGGCATTTCATGATGCGAGTGTGACGCAAACTATTACATAAACAGAGTGTGATTCATGTGAAATTACCCTCTTGACCTTTTTCCTATTCTAGCACTGAAATGTAAGCACAGGCATGAAGGGCTTAAGGCACAGTCGTTCCTAAATTAAAAGCACATAAAGTCATTATTTAAAGTGAAGGAGAAATATGACATCATACTGTCAGTTCTGGCACTTCTAAAACACAACATTTTAGAAGTAATGTAAAATGCATTAGGAACAGAATATTAACGTAATAAAAACTGAGTTTCAGCTCTGCATGCATGTACACACAGACCCGAGTAATGACCAAACCCAGTTTTCCCACCAGAGTCAATTTAAGCTGCAGAGATATTTCAGTCGTAAAAAAGCACTCAACCCATGAATATATGCAGGTGCCTGCTGGAGGAATCCAAATAAAAATCAACCTCATTTCATAAGAGTGTATGTGTACTTGCAGCAGCTCCCAGCGCACCATGAACTACCCGTTACATGTTTGAATAATACAACAACGTAGTGCTCTCAACATATCACCATTTTAACTCTGCATACGAGATAAGGGGGTGAATTTCCCACACACGGGCAACACTGTGCTTTATTAAAGACACAGCGTTTCTGTTATGGAGCTTCAGCGATGGAAAACAAGACATCTTCATACAGAAAGCACAGGCTGTGACAACCGATCACAAAGGAAAAAACTAATCTGAGCCAAAACTGTCAAAAACAGACGTGTCAGAAACTATGGAATACCAAATGAGAAGACAGATGAAAAATGATCAAAGATTACATGTGTTTAGAACTTTTTTCCAGTTCAGAAGATGTCATCTGGAGTTCTGGATGAGCAAATTAACCAACATATATATGACACTGTCTCAGCTGACATCAACTTCACACATCTGTCATCCCCATATAGATGAAACTAGTAAGACAACAGCTGTACATCCTGTAAATACTCCTGTATTACACAGAATATGGAGTAAATATTTTAGGGCTGCAACTGGTAAATATTTCCATTATTGATTAATCTGCATTTTTTAAATAATCTGACAGATTACCGAACAGAAAATCATTTAAAAATGCTTGATAGAATTATCCACAGGCCAAGTTGACTGTTTTCTTCAGAGATTTTCAGTTCGTTGCCAAAATCATGACACAAATTCTAATTTAATACTAACTAACTAATGAATAACCGGATGAGATCTACAACTGCAACAAGCAGCCAACATAAAGCAAATCAACAACCCACCAAACTGTGGTCCCACTGGCAAAAGATCTTCATTTTCAGATGTCCAGTGCATTCCAGCAACATAGCCAAATTGTTTTCAAAAGAGAATAAAAAACGTTTCAAAAAACATCTCTCAGAGCAGAAGCGTGTCTGTCTCCGCTCTCTCAGGACTGTAGCTCTCACAGCACATTGTGTCGCTGAAGTGTGGTGCGTAATTCCAACACTGACGTGTGTGCCCTCCACGGCCACCTGCCTGCTGCCCTGTGAGCCTCGGGATTAGGACTAATTACCATACAGCTGCCAATGTATCCATGGCAGGGTGCTGTGGAACAATAGTGGACTACGCTATGCGGTACTGTAGCTGTTCTGGACCCAAACGCAATCAGGTTGCTTTGACACTTCACAGTGTGGGTCAGTTTTACACCTCCCTAAACACACCCCCTTTCGTTGGAGAAGGAGGGCGTTTCAGTTCAGTGTTGACCCAATGAATATCTATGTGGCAGGCAGCCGAGAGTGACATAATCAGCCGCTCTGCTCACAACCAAAATCCCTGCAATGCATCTTTCCAACCTGTAAGGAATCAAGTCGACACAGCTTACCTTCTGCTGTCAGTCGCCTTCGTTTTTTGAACATAGCTCATCACAAACACAGGCGGTACCAGTGAACAAGATGTGTTGCTGTGTGTTATCCTGAAATATCGCAAGCCCGCGCCGAAGATCATCTATTTTTAACGCTGCAACGTCACACAGACAGACACTGAACATCTGTGAATTATTGAACGAGCAGGGAGACTTTCAGACGTTACAGGCAAATAAATAAATTGTTCAGGAGCAGGAGGGCAAAACACACACAGACACACACAGGAACAGGGGATGATGCAGACAACATGTCCTGATGCTTCATTCACCTGCTGCTGCTGATTTTCATAGGTTGGCCTAGCAGTGCAGCTGAGGTGTAACTCCACATGGCGAGGACCTGCTGGTAGCACTGATTACTCAAGCTGCAGTGAAGTGCCAAGATCCTTATGTGTCTCTTTATTATGTGCATCATATAGTACATACCTGCCAGGCATCTGCTTAGTCACCTTCAGCTAATCCTCAACCCACCTGGTGAGTTTCACTACAAAGTTACAGAATGCTACAAGACTTTTTTGTTTTTTAATATGATCCAGCCCTGAGAGAAACTGTACTCCACATTAAGTGTCAGTGTGAAGCACCAAATCTGCAGTGATCAGACAGGCTCAACTTAATGTTCAAATGAAAACATTGGGATTTTCTGAGAAGCACTATAAACTGTCCCCCAAACACACGTCTCTTCATGTTAAGCTTGACTGAATCACTCTGTGACGTCTCTAATAATGCTGATGGAATACAAAAGGGATGTTGAGGTTGAAGACATTCAAAAAGCCAGCGCTCGGTACAAGAAGGAACAAAAAGTGATATTTTATGTGATGATCTCTTCTAGTGAAATGTGAAACGTTGCGTGTTAACGAATAAATGTGTTAAAAGCTATATTTGAGATAGACCTTTCAGATCGCCTGGGACAAGTTTTGGTTCCCACAAGCAGCTCTCAGTGTTTATGGTCCAGATACAGTATGTGGAACAAACTCCCAGAAAACGGGACGTCTCAGTTCTTTTAAAGTCAGTTTGCCTGTTTCTGTTTTTATTGAATTAAAAATTTTAAAGATTTATTCATATGCTGCACTGTACCCTCACTTAATTATCTTGTTTTATCTATTTTATTCTATTTCTGTTCAATTTTATTCTATTCTGTTTAATCTTATTTAAATGTGTCTTTTCATATTGTTGTCTTGTGTTTATCTTGTCTTAATGCATTTTAGTTTATGTCTCATATAAAGACACAGTCTTTAGGTCCTAGGATCCTTTACAATTAATTCTTTTACAATGATTTTAAAATATCCATATCTACCTACATTTAGAACAACAAGGATTAGTCAAGTGAGATTAAAAACTTTATTTTAGTTTTCATGCAAAATACAAAAGATTCAATGGTTGCAGTTTTCCAAATGAATATTTTGCAGTTTTGTATTGTTGTTATGTAATCTTGTGATGTAAGATGCTGTGCTGGACATTTCCAGCAACTGAACTCTAATTACATTATGTAAATACATTTACTTATGTGTGTGCCTTCTAAGTTTTTAAATCTGTGTAGAACTGACTTCATGCTCCGTTTCCTGATGTAGAGTGTTGACATCACTGAGTCATTAAAAGCACCATACAGACAACATATTTAATAACCGTCTCATTACAACATGTATGTGGAGTTTGAAACAGTAAAAACTGATCCAGTGACAGACAGAAGCAGCATGCAGCACTGCCCTGGTGCTGTGAACAAACAAGTTTCTGTGCAGGTCATTCAAACTATGTTCAGTTTTTTTCTAATTGTTCTCTATAAATGATTCAGGATGCACTTAAGCTTGCCCTCAAGGCTTCTGGAATCCGGCTGCAGCCCAAAAAAACCTTCAAAGGGGTTTGCTCAGGTTCTGTGCGAACACTGCGGGCTATGTTGCACCCTCCCAGTGCACTAAATCCTACGTGTGTTTCAAGTAAAAATGAAAATTCAGATGGGAGAACAAATGGAGTACTCACCTGCATGAGCGTCTGAGAGGAGACGGTGGCGTCGAAGCAGAATGAAAGCAGAAGAAAAGGAGAAAACGGTGTTAGAGTCACCAAAAACAGGCTGGTTTCAAATTCAGTGCACCTCTTATTATCTTTACCAGCTCCCTATAACACTCTAGCAACAAAAAAATAGTCACCTACCAACTATAACCACAATATTTCATGCAAATTCTAACGCGGCTTCAACTTGTGACCTTGCTTATTTACTACTACACATCCCTTGGTTAATGGACGGTGTATGAAGCTCAGTTTCTAACAGCTTTGGCAAAAACAGATCAATAACTGGCCCCACATGTGACCCAGCCTTTCCGAGGTTGTATCCACGGCACAGACCACAGTGCCCAGAGGGAGAGCGCTGACTGGAGCTGCCTGACAGATGGTCACTGATCCTGGGGTACAGAGGAGCCAGACACTGGCCCGCTGAAAATAAGACTGTCTGAATTATTAAACAAGGAGCCCTACATTTATTGATTTGCTTATTTGTAATATATACAGTATACTGACAGATGTAATATATGGAGAAGGAGGAGTGGAGATTTTGGTGAAATATGTGAAAATTGTGTACCTAATTTCACAGTGATCCATTCAGTATATTTCTAAATAACCCCATGTTTGCGGAGGATCATCAAAGCCAGTACGATTCATCCTTCAAGGAACATCTGAATAAAATTTTAAATCTATACACCTGTCGACAAGCTGGTGGACTGACCAAACAAGTCTGACATTACATATCCTTAAAGCAATGAAACTTGCATGGTTACAATTTCTTTCCAAACCATAAAATCAGCACTTTAAAGACTAAGTGCTGATCTCCTTCTGCATCAGCACATGCAGCAGTTGCCACCTACAGCAGACAACAGTGGGATTAATATCTCTTAAAAACACTTAATTCCACCTGATTTAATGGTCAGTCCGAGCCTGTACACTTTGTTAGGCAGATTAATCAAACACTTCCCAGCTGCCCAGGTCTAATCCCTCCCCAGTCACAACAGACGCACTGGTCCATGTGGCAGACTGGGGTTTGGAGGTGTGATGTAAGCACATTCACACCCTGTCAGCTTCACAGTCTAACAGGAAGATACTTCACCGTCAGAACACATGTGTATTATTTGAACCCATTCAAAGTGTCAGAATCTTTTTTCGCAAACAAACATCAAGTTTTTCGAGACTTTCCACGTAGTTGCATGCAGCCAAGATAAACAGTAACGGTAATAAATCTCTGAACAGTGGTAAAAAAAAAAAGACGCAAAAGTTCTCAATATACTCTTATACTTTAAAATCACGGATTGCTTACACTATGTAGTGTCCATGAATGCCTCACAACACAGCTGCTGTGACATGGTTCCTTAAATTTGTTATTTTATCAACTTCACAGCATCTATGACAATAAATCCTAAAAGTAATGTAATGTCACTTGGATCCAGATAAGTGTCAGACAGCTTGAAATTTAACACAGAAGCATTCTGCAACTGCTTAACTATTTTATTTCATTTTTAGTATGACTGTTCACAATTTTTATTTAATCAATCTAAAAATAAAAAAGCACACTCACCCTCTGCTGAATGGTTGCATGTTTGTGTTCCATTTCCCGCTTTTCCATGGCTGAATCAATCACCAGCTGATCCAGCTGAAAGTCAGCGAACACACAGAAAACTAACAAAACAGGTCGAGTATCACTCATCCTGTAAAACTCTTCACTTCTCTCTAATATTACTTTGATGTAGAAAGCGCACAGTCACTTCAATTTCACTCGCAAACACAGACTAAGCTTCCAGTGACATATGAAGCATCAACACAGTTCTCCTGCTGACGTCACAAACCTGCTGTGACATCAATAACGTGCACCAAACAGCTGTGGTAGAGCACGCACGAGTTCATGCAGCTTTCAAACTTTCAATAGTCTATAAATAAATGGAGTGCAATGCGTCACTAGGTTTCGATCATTACGTGGAAACCTAACAGACAAATTATGCAACTGGCTCCCGTCGATAGATTAAAAGAGGACCGAAGCAATGCTACTTAAGATAGAGCGCCTAGCTGAGCTAGTGGAGCATATGTTGAGTGGAGGTGAAGACGCTTCGCTCACCTCTGCAGCCAGTTTCTTCATGTATGGGTCGAGCTCATCCAGCAGGTTGTAGCCCTGCTGGAACAGGGAGTACTGGGCGTGCATGAATGACAGCATCTGCATTGGACAGAAGAAGATGTTTTTTTTTAATACAGTGAAGCAGTAAAACTACTCTGATTACCGTCTTTGAATGTGGAATATATTAAAAAATGTGTTGCATGTGGCCTCACTTACAGCATCTAGGATCTCAAATTTCTTCTTCGCCTGCAGGACATTAATCTGCAGAATAAAAAGACAACTGTGTTTCTCAATGAGCATCACCATGTCTAATATCCACAACAATGCACTATACTGTATTTGACACACGGTGGCTATTGAGATAGCTCCCTCTAGTGGATAATCATGTCCTTTTTCCTCAGTGACCATTCAGGTTACCTCTGACAAAGACAAACTATAGTGTGTCCCATTATGGGGGTGCAGTAGAAGTGGAAATACTTGATGGACTGACAACATGCTTTATAGTTATTTAGACATTATAAATACGTACATGCATTGTTTTTTTTGATAGTGCAACAAACATATTGTTGTCTTTATGGCATTTCCTGAATTAAAACCTTTTATAACTTAATGGATGTTTTGTGCTACATTTAAGAGATCACTTCTACACATAGTGCATCATCCCACAGCTCTGACCTTTCCCGCCTCGAGACACTTTCAGTTAAGACTCCAAAGGGTCAGATGTCTGACAGCAGTGAGAGACGGCTGACAGTGGTCAAAAAACAAAGAATCAAAAGAGGGCACAGCCTTCACAGCAATCACACTGAATCAGTCTCCTTGTTCTTGCGGGCTGTCTTGAGTAGAGGGTTACAAGTTGTGGGAAAAATAAAGCCATGGCGCTGTATGACAAGAGAGCAGAATGTGTCATGCAGGCGCAAGGGCAGCACGGACACTGCTGAAGGCTAAAGGGCCACATCGTGTTCATTCCTCGACTGACAGACAAGATGTTTCTGTCCAGTAGCAGCTCAAATGTAGAGATTATTTAAATAAAGACACTTTATGTACTATGAACAGGTTTTTTCCTGTGACCTGGAGTCAGTTTACCGTAGACATTACACCACTTCTTTCAGGAAATATATACAGGTACAGTACAGTCCTATAATGAACTTTAACAATAAGTGTTAACAGTGGCATCAAGTTCTATGAAATCTGTAATCTGTAAATCTGATTAGAAATCATATCATCAGCTGAGATTGAAATTTTGAGGCTGGTATCAATATGTGGGGCTTTAAAAGATTACATAAAAGTAATAGGGAAACTGATTTAAAACACATCGGAACTGCTTTTACATTTCCGTTACCTATACATCCGTCCAAATTTTAATAAATGTGCTTAGTGATTATATTAAAAACATGTTTCTTAGGTGTGCAACAATTCCAGATCCACAGTTTGGGTCATACCTGTTTTTCAGGGACTGGGCAGCTCAAAACAAGGATGACCCACACTATGTACTGTCCAGAACACCTCACAACACAGATAGCCTATGCTCTGTACTGTCTTTGAATGCATCTCTCCAGAACAGCAGCTAACAGGCCACTAACACTACTCTAGACACAATGTTACTTTCTTAGTGTAAAGCCCATGCACAAAGGCAAGTGACAGGTCCTCTTACAACAAGAAATATGTTGTTTTTTTGGTTATTACATGACATTTGAAGGCATAAAGGAATATTAATATGCAGGAGGCTTCTCTACAACAGAGCTGGGATGACTGGAGGGAGCTGTGTTACTTTTCTAGAAGATGAAACTGCGACTTAAACCTGCCTAATAGGTTTAAATTCAATATTCAGATATTTATTGTTTTTTTTTATTGTTTATGCTATAGCATAAATGACTATGCTCAGTTGTTATTCCTACCTGATGACCAAATGTTTAAGTCTAACACTTTAGTGAATTGAAAGTATTTGAGTCATTTTTCTGACCTGTAGCACGTAGTCCAGAGCAAGGTGTCGGAAGCACTTGCGGGTGATGCTGAGCGTGCTGGTGGCCTCTTCGACCTCGTGAGGCTTGTTCTTCGGCGCCTGAGCGTTCTTCACCTGCGCAATTTCCATGTCCTCACGCACCCTGTCAAAGTGCTTCTTGGTCTCCTTGAACTTCCGAACATCCCTGACAGACACAGACGAGCTAATTTTAAGTAAGCAATTCCACACAGGATCAAAACGTGGACTAATGAGGAAGACATTAATTACAGTTTGGGGATTTTTGTAGCCACTACAAAGTCAAAGTGAGGTTACAACGGTACATGATATGCCTGTGGTAAAATATCTTGAGCTGCAAAAAGGTTGTACTGTATTTATTATTTAAAAACAGCAAAAAGGTTTTCAGGGGTAATAAGGGTTAGTCTGCTCTTTAAAGGTTGGGGACTTTTTGGGGGCTTTTTCCACATGTGCTGAATTTTTCATACAGCCACATTTCTGCCGGGACTGGAAGTTGTAGGTTTACTCACTCTTTCACGAAGTTGTGCAACTGCTGCTTCACAGACCTCTGAGCTTGATCAAAAAGTATCTGGAACAGATAAAAAGAAGAAATCACCAACCAGTTGTAGTTTACATGCATGTCTTCAAACGAAGATCTTTAAGATTTTATTTCTATTGACACTGAACTGTGATTGTAACTATTGCAATACTGCAATTACAACGCACAGCAATTTGTGCCAGCACAAAGTCTCACTCAGTGTTATCTTCCATCCATCTATTATCTTAACTGCTTTTGTGGTTAAGGGTCATGGGGGTGCTGGAGCCAGTCCCAACTGTCACTGTGCAAGAGGCAGGGTACACCCTGGACAGGTTACAGTCTACAACCCAGGTTCTTTCAGCTGTGTAAACACTGATCCAGTAACAGTGTGAAAAACACTGATGTAGTACAAAAGTATTAGTATCAGTATCAGTACCAAAAATACTCATTATGCAGAATGGCCCATTAATAATGTAAATGGAAATTACTAGATTTTAATTAATGTGCACATCACAGAGCTGAGGGAAAGAACTGCATCGTATACAGTACACACGCGGCAGTAATTCTGTACCATCATTTACAAAGTCAGGATTATCATCTTACTAAACAAAGTAAAAGTGGTGAATAAAAAGATAAATTAAATATAGTGGAGTAAGATGTGCAATATCTTCCTGTGGGTTATAGCCTAATGCGGTACTGTACGAAGCAGCAGAAGAGCATGAATACTTTCCTTCATTACAAAAAAACTAAATTTAATGCATGCTGTCTGCACCAGCTCTGACGCATTTTCTCATGTTAAGACTTTTGGAGGGAAAATTACGCTTCCGTCAAACCATCTGCAATATATTTTCAACCAACAGAGGGAGACAAAGAATGACATCATGCATCTGAAACATGCAAATGTGCCATTAACGCCTGTTGGAATGAATGGAAGAAGAATGTTCCTCAGACTGCAGCATTCCCGCTCCAACACAATAACGTGCCGCTTTTAAATTCAAGATCCCTCCTCCTCTCTCTGAGCCTCTGAGCACATCCTCTGTGACTGCTCCTGCAAACGTGCTGCTGCTGCCGCCGCTACTAAATAGGTCACTCAGACAGAGGGAGAGAGGGGGGAGGAAGAGGAGGCTTGACACTGCAGAGTCTGCATCCAAAGCAAACCCACTCAGATAAATTGTCAAAGGCCTTGTGCTGTCACCACAACTGAGCAGCCAGATTAGTTAAAGGTTTTGAATTAGGACCTGCACTGAATGACTGAATGTATACAATGTGTGGATTAGATTTGGATTTCAGTTGGCAAGGCCCTATAACACTGGACTTATGGGTGTTCTAACTCTGGGCACCAGCATAAAAATAAGACGAGTTTAATCTGACCAGCTTAAAAACTACAAAAATGTGACCGAGATGGAAGTGGTCAGTTTTACTATATTCCTGCCACCACCCCTGAGAGGCATGTTTTTGTCGTGATGATGGGTTAAGGCTTCTTTTTACTGCTCTATAAACTCACTGGATTTAAATGTGAGACAGAGTGGAACAATAAAGAAGCCATAGGATCCTATTTGTCGCTCTGTGACGCTGTCATCACATAAGAAACCACCCACTTCACTGCACGTGATTAACCAACATAGGAATTTTGCCGATGCTGCGCCAGATGTTGGCGTATCCGAAGCGAGTAACACGCTAACAGGTGAACCAACTTTTCTGGCCAAGTAAATATGCTACTTTTAATGGCTTCATAAAGGTGTCATATTCAAAGGCCTCCCTCTTCGACTGAAAATCAACTGGGTTTGATTGTTCTCATGTGGTCAGTCAGTATCACACAGCTTAAGAAGCTCTTAGAAAAGACCAAGCAAAACTGGAAGCTTGTGCCATTGAGGGCTTCCACAAACATGTGATGACTCAAAACAAAAGCAGAAGTGCGGCAGTGTACAGCGGTTATACACGGCACATTCTAGTCTACATCTAGGCTGCAGACCAGATTGAGGTGCAAGGTGGATGTGAAAACCGCTGGGAAGCTGCACTTTAATTAGATAATCAGGATAATCAGGTAATAATGGTGATGGTGACCTTGGTGTTTGATCTGTCAGCCTCTTGGTTCAACAGTTTGTGAACTCTCTCTTCACTGGCACAAAATTATCAACCAACATCTGTAGCTGTAGGTTTCCATCCAAATCTTACAAAAGCTTCAACAGAATCTTTCTACACCCGTTAAAGCTAAATATAGATTCAAGGAGGATGATGCAGAAAGTAACTGTTAAAGTTTGCAGGCTATATATATTACAGGCAGCGTGTATAATACACACATTAAGTATATTATCATGCTAACTTTTGCATGGTAGTGCTGAAAGCTCAAAGCTGTGCTCGCTCAGGCTCACGAGGCTCCTACTGTCACAGGACAATTGTGTTGTGTTGTAATAATGAATGAGGACTCACTCTGTTTGGACTTGAAATCTTCTCAGCTTATTACTTGCTATCATAACATTTCATTCTCATATCTGACAGACAGGTCAGCATAAACAGTGGAGCTGGAATGTGCATGAACAAAGAAAACACTGTCCAACGTGTGTAAGTTAAGGATATGACCTGATATCAGAACAAACGAAAGAAATAATTACAAATACAATGAACTGTACTGACTATTTACTAAAATTCCCATCGGCATGTTGAGACACAATGATCTGAAGACATCAAACGAGCAAATATCTTAGTCCGGCCAGAACACAAAGCAAACAGTTGATTTTAAACAGAGAGACTCTAACCTAGTGCGTCGAGAACAAGTGTTGTTTTTAGATTTTAACAAAGGAAGGCTCCTTCCAGCAACTCTGCTCCATGTCCACTGTTCCTCCCATAAAACGTAGGTGGTTGGTACAGCCAGTCCTGTGCTGTTGCCACTAAGCAGCTTTAGTCATGAACTTTTGAAAGTGATTGTTGCATCAGAGATTTTTTTTAATATGTGATCCTCTGGTCGCAAACAAACAGATTGTTAAACTTTCAGGGCAGTGGTATGCAAATGGTCAAGCCCACCACCAAAAATACTGGCTCCTTTAGTCTTACCTAAGTCTCACTGTTCATCTATTACATTAAATATGCCTTTAGATTGATAGACAATGGTGCTGTGAACCACAACTGACAAATGACCAGATATAAATATGAGTATCAGTTATTCCGTGCAGCCACTGTGCTTTTTTTGGAGATGAATTTTGATGTATTTTTACTTCCTGAAGACAGGATGCTGCCACAGTCTGTAAGAAAAGATAAGAACTGCGGTTGCAGACAAAAACTCCTTCCTGCTTGCTGTGCTTGCTTTGTTTTCCAGTTTCCAAATATAAATTCCCATGTGGGACGCCAACGCTAGTGGCGTCCCACATGGGAATCTACTCATTCGGTACTGTACGTTCAGCCTACTGCATGAGGACACTTTTATCCAAAGGGATTAAACTTCAGTAAATCATAGTGTACATATAATGCTAAAAAATGATTAAATTCGTCCCCTCATACAGTATATGTTTTCTCCCAAATCCCATCACCTCCTAAAGAGTATAATCCTTTACCGCTCCATGCATCAGGCTCAGATGTTAGTCACTCTGCATCTCTGTGTCAATCTCTCCTCATTTCTAATGGATGTTCTGAGAGTCGAACATAAGTCAATAATTTATTGAGTATTCATACAGTATGGAGTTTCATGCTTGAATTAAACACAGACTGGCCTGATTCTGTTGCTGCGTCTGCCCATTTGAAAGAAAAATCTATTGTGAAATCTCTGGGAATAGAAACGCAGACTTGGTGCTCAAAAATAAAAAAGAACTACACTTGGCTTGTGTTTGACTTTCACACAAACAGAGGCTGTTTGTTCTGTTGTGTGGCACTGGACTGTCGAGGGAGCCAGGCTATCAGGAAATGGAGGGAAAAAAACGGGCCAAAACTCTCCAAATTCGCTTGTCTCAGCTCACATATTGACGCATATCCTCAAACATATGCCGTTTATGTTTGTTTTAGGCATTTTTAAAGGCATCTGAGCATGCACCACGACAAGGGCAGCTGGCTCTCAGCGCTCCCATATGTATGGTGCCATTTAATATTCTTGAGTGTCTGCTGTGCAGGGTAAGCACAGCGGCAGCTGCATGGCAAAGCGTGCACACAGAGGGACATCCGTCACAAGTAGCAGATATAACCATCATCATCTCTTATTCATCAGAGCACTGCTGGAGTCCTTCAGCTGCAGCAGAGCCACACACTTAAATGCACATGGTGTCTTTCCTGATTAAAATAGAAATGTGTAAAAGATGTCAACCGTAAATGTTAATGCTTCAGCTAAAAATCTTTAACATCACTCGATGATGGAGCTTTCCTCACTGCATCGTTGTAACTATAATAAAAAGTAATATTCGTAATATCTTTCATCTCCTTCTTATCACTTTAGTCTAGCGCTACTCATACATGCCGCCATGCTCTGTTCTGCTTTTATGTCAAAGTAACAAAGAAAACCTCTGAGAGCCAATCACGTTAATGTTCAGGCAGACTCTTGGCTCTTACGGACTGGAGGGAGAGGCAGGGGAAGCAGGAGGCCCAAAACCCAGCTGAGCCTAAGTGGAAGAGGCCAGCTGGTTCCAGACCAATCCACCCCATCTTTACTGTCTCTAAAGTGTGACTCTCTGAAGCAGACAAACAGACTGATGGAGCTCTGTAGTATTTCGACTGGAGCTGGCAACAGAGGAGGGAGGGTAAGGGAAGTAATCCTAAAACCAAGTCTCTACCAAGAGATGTAAATACATTTACAGAGGGCCGGCAAAATGAAAGGATAGTGTGTTCTAGTCTAGTTCAGTATTGTTTGCATACATATAATGTTACATTTCGCAAGATGTTGGTCCACTCTTTATAACTTTTATTTGTTTTTACATGCTGAAAGTAAAATTTTAATTAATTGTAAGGCCTTACTGCAGCCCTGCAATAGATTCATTCAAACTGCTTTAAAGACGTGTGGTTAATGTGTGTTTTATTGAGATGTTGCTCCAGTTTTTGTCATTGTAGTCTTATTGGAGTCCTTCAGGAAGCCAGGACCTAAGGCATAAATACAACTGGTGTTGCATTTTTAAGATTTCTTCTTTTATTTTTTTTGCGTTCAGCATTCTGCTGACAGAGATGTTGCTTGGTATATTGCAGAGATAATTACCATGGTTAAGAGCAAATTTCAGTTCTGCTTCAGTTCAGTTGTTCCATGACAGCAATTTTCCACTTACAGTATATACACCAAAACGTACACCACAGAATAGGATGTTATTCTTGTGTTAACTTTCATGTCCCTGCCACACACACATTTTATCAATGTGGGCTGTCAAAACCGAAGCAGTCAACTAAAAGACACTAAAATTCTCTGTAAAGTTGTGGATAAGCGGTGATAATTCTCTACTAGTTCATTTCAATGAGCCAGTCTGTTAAAATACAAGTATTAATGAGGCCTATTAATACCTAAAATATTAATTACTGTATAGCTCCTTAAAGACTGAGAAAATTTACGCTAATCACATTTTCACTACATTATATTTGTGCCACGTGCTGTTTGTCTGCCAGACCAGCTTAATGTCAAAGATGAAGAAAAGATTTGCTGCTTTGCTTATTATCAGAAACGGCAAGGGGGAACTTCTACAGTCCTGTTTGTACATTCCTGTCATTACGTCTTTTAGTACTAGAACAAGTACATCTACTCTTGTTGATAATCCCCCACACACACACATATCAGACAAGAGCACACTATGGTATGGCTACAGGCTCAGTCATGTGAACACACCCACATTATATATTGTACATATGCCTGTCCACATATAATGCGCTGTGTGACATGCCGAGGTTATCCAGGGCTACTACTATCCAATAGCAAAAGCTAATCCACGCCTGCCTGAGTGACCCAAGCCATTACCCTCCCATTTGTAATGCTGACGTCTCTCTCTACCATCAGACTGGGGAGTGAATGTGGTGGAAGGAGTGGCTCATTTGTAATGACACATTATGTTTGCAGCTTTAGGAAGGAATGTGATCCACACTGCCTATAGGTTCAAGCTAATGGCCTTCAAAGGGCCTCAGAGGGGCAGGATGGGGGCAGGGGTTAGGAACCTTAAAGGCAGAGAGAGGAAACACCACAGCAGTAAAGCACAGGCTCTGTTTAATGTGAGGGTAAATATCATTTTACTTTTATTGTTATTCATGGTTGTGACTCTCAGGAACTTTATGACAGGAAATGGCAAACATACTTTTCCACAAATGGACCTTACTGTACCACTCTGTAATAAGTCCAGACACAAAAAGTAAGTGAGAGGTGAAAATGTTGGTTTTGCCATTTTATTATGTTTTTAGAGCCACAGTGTGACCTGCGAAATATGAAAATAGCTATGAATGGCATGGCGGTGTCACGCCTGGGGAGCGCTGCTCACACACTTTAGCTGGCTACTCGTAAAGAGACAGACAGGAAAGTTTTTAGCACTAGGAAAGATTCAAACATTCACCACAGGACTGTGTCGGAACTGGTTAATGTGTCTCTGTAGCTCTGTAGCTGTTTTCTGTACTCAGCCAAAGATTGTTTATGAGGGAGATGCTGAAGTCTGACTGTTTCCACACAGAGTGGTACCTCTTCACTTTAGAGTAACCTGTCATTTAATAAGCTGATAAACTTGTATGTGTGTATGTTTGAATCAGCACCTGTGATATTTGGATCAAGTAGATTCAGAAAAATACTGTGTGTCAGATTCCAATGTGTCAGGACACAGCAATTATCAGATCAGAATCAGTATCAGCTTATACATAATATTGAAGGTATGGATCGGTATCAGGGTTAATAAAACAACTCTGGACATACAGTACTGTGCAAAAGTTTTAGGCCACTATTGTTTGTCACTAGATTAGTTTTTTAGCAGTGCTATGATGTCCATATATGTTTA
>JAUBNQ010000026.1:21398993-21419860 GCA_032353495.1 Ctenopoma kingsleyae | reverse complement strand
GGCGACCGACCTTCCAATGTGACTGAATTACAACAATTGTGCAAAGATGAGTGGGACAAATTCCTCCACAGCGCTGTAAAAGACTCATTGCCAGTTATCGCAAACGCTTGATTGCAATTGTTGCTGCTAAGGGTGGCCCAACCAGTTATTAGGTTTAGGGGGCAATCACTTAATCACACAGAGCTATGTAGGTTTGGTATGTAGATTTCTTTCTCCTTAATAATAAACACCTTCATTTAGAAACTGCCTTTTGTGTTTACTCGTGTCATGTTTGTCTAATATTTAACATCTGTTTCATGATCTGAAACATTTAAGTGTGACAAACATACAAAAAATAGGAAATCAGGAAGGGGGCAAACACTTTTTCACACCACTGTGCATTGGTCATACCCACACGCATTTGATTCAATTATTAACACGTTAAATTGATTCATTATTGGTCATATTCAGTTTTAATTACCAAAATGTTAGTCTGTAAGAGCTCCAGTGCATACACATTTTTTAATCTAGTTTTATATCACCAGTACAAAACAAATCTTGACCTCTTTGGCTTTCCATACTGCCATGCTGTTTGCATTTCTTAATTTAATGTAATTTGAAACTAATTTTGGTGTTCCTTCTAAGAGAGTCTTCCAGTATAAGAAAGAGATATACAGGAAAGTGAAAGTTGGTTCAGTTTTTGTCATATCGTATTTTTCTCTTCAATCAATTTGGACTGGTTTGTTTGTTTGATAAACTACAAAACACACCATGCATCAGTATAACAGAGAAAGTCATAGTTGCACTTGCTTCGTGAGCCAAGCCTTCATCACTGGGTTTGAATAAATGAAGGACGATCACCTATCATCCTTTACTTGTCATCCCATAGGGAAAAGGCAGGCAAGTAATCACAGCTGCTGTTCTAGGTTGGACTAATGTCACCACCATGCCTACAGGTTACCTGTATCTGCAGTATTTAACACAGTGATGTTAGTATACCAAACCTGAATATGTGAAAACAAAGCTGTATCTTCACACTAAGGAATTCTCCAAAACCTGGTCTGGGAAAGGATGTCAGAAAGTCTGACTGTCTGCATGATGTTCAGAGCTGTTTGAAGTGGCAAGAGTGGGAATATGGAGTGAAAGAAGATGGGAAGGGTAAAGGAGTCTGACTGCAGGCAATCTGGCTGACATATTCCTCTCCTCACTGCACACGACCTTTCCAAAGTCAACACGCCTCATGTTTTGTTTTTATCTAGTCTGGCAGCAGGTTGAGCGCTCCACCTAAGATAACCAGTCTGCCTGTTATGGGTGAACTTTTGCCTGTCTGCTACGCCTCCTCCTCGTCCACCTTCCCCGCCAACCCTCTGCCATCTCTCCCTCGTGCATTACACGGGTTAGCTCTGCGGTGCTTCTCTGTACACCGCAGACCACAGTGCATAAATCCAGAGGGAATGAAAACCCAGGAAGCTTCGCGTGTCTCCTCAGAAAGCAACCTACAAACACACTTGGTGTAAAAACAAGAAACACTGAAGCCACAAACAGTAGCAAGACTGTTAAACATGAAGTCTTGCTCTTCACTTGACAGTTTAACTGCCCAGGAAAAGAAAGAGTAATTAAAAAGTCCACAAACAGCTATACAAAAGGAGAAAATAAATTTGATTGCTGGTTTTAACGACTGATTTTATGTAGCTGTGGTTAGAGACGACCCTCAATCATGTGAGAGGAGGACAGATAACATCCTGTATTTAATAAAGGGCCAATATTGGTGGGATGTATAGCCAGAGTTAAAATTATAAATCTTGAAAAAATGTTACTTTAAGTGACATTCAATTAATCTACGTTAGCCAGCTCTTGTTGGGCGTCCTGGGCTCATTTTGCTTCTTTCTGCAATATTAGCTGCTATAACATCAGTTTTTGACTGCTGTGCATCATATCCATTGTGAAGTTTTGAGTTTGTATCCAAAGACCCTTTTTGGCTTTTTCCAAAAACTTTAATTGCACAAATTGTTATTGTATCATTAAGTTAATTCATTTGCACACTCACACACAAACCAATGGCATTGATCCATACTTTCAATTTGTGATTTTTGTTTTAAATTATCACTCCAAAACCAAGGTAACCCTGGGCAACCAAGGTTATTTTCCCAGACTTCAAAAAGCTCCCTGCAAAGCCTGAGATGATTTCACAACCTTTCTCAAGCTGCACAGTACTTTTGATGTGTAAACTGATCTGAATGTGTAAAATTGGTGGAATGCTCCTTTAAGAAAAGACTGGTTGCATAAAAAAGATCAACATGTTTTTCTCTTCAAACTATCATATATTTTGTTATCTACTGGACTTGAAAAACAATTCAAATTTAATCAAATATTCTTTTTGCTGTTATAAAACCTCCTCCCTCTGTATCAGACTGTTGGGGTCTTGTAGGACCTTGAACAATGTGTTTGAATATTTTCAGGCTTTGTCCAACAACCAACAGTTCACAGGGAGTAACACAGCCAGGCAGGCAGTCCCTGAGCACATACAGGGATAACATTCCCATTTAATCCAAGAAGACGAATCCCATCTTCTCAGCGCTCACACGGGGAGAGCGACAACAGAGCGATCCTTCTGCACAAACATTCATATCAAACAAGAGTCCTGCAGCCAAGCTAATTCCTCCAACAACTCCTGCCAGGGCTGCTCGTTGATACGTCCAAGAATGAAAATCAGGCACGTTCAACAAGACCTTACACAGTTCCCCTCAAAATGTGGAGTGAAAAACTACACAACTAAAATAAAAGTTAAATAGATTGATACCAGAGTTGGTCGCAGCCATTTTGGTGCTCTAGACGAGATTGTGGTTTGCATAGTTACAATAGCCAAGCTAACATGCTGCTGTTTAGCTGGCTTAATATTTACTATATTCACCATCTTTGTTTAGCACATTAGCTCAATATAAAGGATGCAAAGTACACCTGAGGCTGCGTGTCATTAATTTTGCAGGTAACATAAATCAAAATACTTTACAGATGTAAAATTCACAGTATCATAAAGTCACAACTATTCATGAAGGTGAGGTGAAAATGAGGGTCTGTAAAACAACTGACACATTCCACTGTAGCTGTTGTGCTGTTTCACTCAATATCACAAAAGTCAAACTTCTAGGTGCTAGAGGAAAAGTTAAAAGTCAGCTGGATTCATGCTCAGGGGATTAATATTGTATGTACAACATTTATTGGCAATCGATCTGATAAGCACTGAGATATTTCATTCCAAACAAAAGTGAAGATGACCACATACAGTACATCCAATGACAAAATCACAAACCAGTGCATCTTATTATGTGATCTACTGGCAGCTCTTTACCCTCACTGACTCATCCACACATACAATAGATACTGGCTGTCAGACCCTAGGTGCTGACCCTGCGGTGACCCTGGAGAGTGAAGTGACCCCTGGGGAGCGAGCAGCTGCCTCAGCCCCTGTCTGATCACAGTCCAGAGTCAGGCAGCACAGAGGTACACACGGACAGAAAAAGGGTTCCGCTGCCCCCAAAAAAAAGGAACTCTGCTGATGATCCAACAACAGCGGAGGAGGCCTTTCCCGCTCTTTTTGAAATCCAGCTGTCATCCAAGATAAATCTACGAGAACAGCACTGTCTTCAGTCTGCTGTATGACAAAGATACCCACATAATTAGGAGTTAAAGAAAGTGAAGAAAAGAAGGCGCAAATGATAAAAGACTCTTTCAAGTGTAACGTATGCAAATGTGACAAGCGCTTCCACTTTCTTCTCGCTGAAGTCATCCTCTGAGATTTAAAATAACCAAAATAATGTGGTCTCCATTTTAAACTGGTCTGGCGCAGGGATTTGCACAGCAGACAAACGGCAAAACATCTGGATTATCTAATTCTAGCTTCCACTCAGACAGATTTATTTAAGTTTATGTGAGCAAAGTAAAGCCAGAGTTGCTGTCTGAATTCTTCAGCTTGCATTGAGAACACAGGGAGACGTGTCAAATCACATGGTCCGAACGCCACAATTATAACCCCTAGTTCCCAGTTTCTGCCCCGCTACATCAGAGTAGGACTTGTGAGGGTTTCTTCATGTGTCAGCCTTTCCACTAATATTTCAGAGATTTAACTACGGGTCAGCTTTGGAACAGATGTCTTCTGCACAATATCGTCTTTCATTATGAAGTCAGGCAGCTGGAGAGATTTCAACACTGAAGACAGTCATAACTTACAGTAAGTGTCTAAAAGTAAAATCTTATTCATTCTGAGAAAACATCACGTATCTGGTGATCTTCTCTTGTTGCCTTTATGAAAAAAGCATCTTTTGAGGGGATTTTGTGAGACCAAGTGTTCATATAAACCTGATAGCAGCACTATCATTCTTCCACACCAGTGTTACTCAAGTTGGAAGTGTAAGACAGCTTGGACTGTTGGTCGATACCCAACATAAATTATTTTTAAAAAATCAACTCAAAATGTATTGTAATAAACAATTCAATTGATATATGATAAACTGAGTTATTTATTGTATTGAGTCAACTCTGCTGCACAAATGATCCAGTTAGACTTCATTAACAGAGTTAAAGTGGCTGAACGTGTGGGGCCATCAAAGAGAAAAAGGCTTTACTCTGTAACTCCACGGTACAGCTGCAGTAAGCACTGAGTGTTCATGTAAGTCCAGAAAATTAAGCGCAGTGATACATCTTCACTTTAGAGGATGCCTAGGATCTAAGTCTAGGATCAGAGGCCTTGTATATTAATAATAAAGGATTTGGATCAAGACTGACTGTATAGATCGATCATTATCAATATAAATAAAATGAAAAAATATATTGTGCTAATATCTTATCACTATCGTAAGGTATCACTCAGCCCTAATAAGTAATATGCAAAAAAATGTTTTTGGCAACATTAAAATTGCTCGTTTGCCCTATGATGTGTAACTGACGTCCCGCTGTGTGAGCTGTAGGAAGGTTAGGGAGTCAAACAGAGATGTGGCATCTGTCACTGGACTGTCACTAAACTAAGATGAGAAACTCCGTCCTAAAACTGTGATTTCAATTTAGTCTCGAAGATTTAGACTTAACGTGGTTTATTCCTATGCCGGTTTTCCACACGCCATTCATGTTCCTGAAAGCCTCTGGAGCTTTGCGGTTAGAGCTGCATTAGCTACTAATATGTCCCCCCCCACCCAAGTCTGTACTGAACACTACAACCACAGAGCAGGAGATTATGGGGATCGGTTAGCAACGACTGATGACACACTCTGTCCAGACTAAGAGCTAAATCTACTGCATGCAATAAGACTATCAGGGAGGAAGAGAGAAAAAGGTATGAAGACAGGTTTCCATAAATACAACTGTCAATTTCAGCTTCCAGTATTTACAGGGATTTTGGAAGCAGCCATGAATTGGTCTCTTCCTGAACTTCATGCTGACTGTCTTGTTCTTGGAAGCTGAAGAGGAATGCAGCTAAAAAAAGAGACAATGAATGGGAATGTGGCCAGAGAGTCCTGTGTAACCTCGAGTGTTGCAGGTCACTGGTGAAGTCATTCTGGAAATCGCATAAACAACAACTCCCACTTCGATACCAACACAGGAAGAAACAACAATCCCGCGTTCACTCTCACAGCTTTAATGCAGAAACCAGTGTGAAGGAAAACCACTGAGGCAGACTGACAGAAGGAAAGAGCAAGAACAGTGATGCAACAGTGTGTAACTAAACCTCACCAAATATCATATTCAAACATACCACAGTATCTGTACTGCTTTCAGCAGAAATGGTAGGGAAACACCAAGAGGTGTGAACAACCTAAAACATTGAAGCAGCTTAATATTGAACACACAAAGTAAAGAAACTTAACTTTTCAGTTAGTCAATACACAAAGGACTGGTTGACAATAAATGTAAAATTTACTAATTGAAAGTTCACCATCACCAAAACCTGTGGGGTTTAAATAGGAAATGCCATAAAGATCACACTGGCAGCATTTTATAGGTCAAATGGCAAATTCCCTAATCTAAAAAGTTAAAAGTATTAAGAGTAATTAGATGAAAGTGAGTAAGACATATAGTATAATGGAGTTTCCAAGGTACATCATTTATGTCAGTTTTCAAGTCATAAATATGATTCACATCAGCAAAAGAATGTGGTTCAATGTGATCACACTCAATATAGAGCTGATGTTGATGGCATGTCATTAATTTTTAATGTGTTCGACAAACTGGACTTTTGAGCTGCAGATGTCACTTGATGAAATGTTAAGGGATCATCAAAGTCATTTTAGTTCATCATGGGTGGAAAAAACATGTCTGCACCAAATTCCATACCAATTTATTTATTGGTTCTAAAAAAAAAATCACTAAAAGCCAAAGAATTCAATCTCAAACAAAGAGTAGTGCCTCTGACCAGAAGACTAGATCATTTCTTGTTTTCACTTTGAACTTGGAAAGGATCAGGACTCAGAGGACCTCATGTTAAAAATCACTGAATGATTGTCAAATCTGGAACACAACAGGCAGGAGGCCTTTAATATTGGCTGCAATTAGGTTGTTTTTGACAAACCAGCTGGGTGTAGTGGCCATGCATAATGCAATGCCTACTCCATCCAACCCCCAACAGCTATGGGGGTTGGGAGGGGTTCACACAATTAGGCCACCACAGCCCATAGGAAAATGGCACTTCAGACATGGGGCCAACAAAGACACAGCACAACAAAACTGTCCAGCATTAACACCACCCCTGCATTACAGACTGAATGGGTTTGGTCTGCAAGTGCTTCCTGTGTATCATCAAAAAGGAAACTGACTTCAATGGACAGTCTCACTTTGTATGTATGTTATTACATAGGATAGAGGAGGATATGTACTGTACCACTTCACAACATTCAGTGTGTGTGGGGAGTAGGACGCTGTTGATCAGGAGGGAGAGGGGTAAATGAGAGAAAGGCTGACAGGCCAAAGAAAGGTCAGGATATGAGAGGTCTCAGCTAGTGGAGCAGGTTTATATTAACTCAGGGTGGTCCAAGATGACTCCAACACACAAAAATGTCAATGAAGATATTGGGAATGAGGGAGACGAAGGAAAGAACACGCACACTGAGGATCCAGAAGAGGCCTCGTCTGTGAGAACCGGCCTGCACAATGTTCCATTGAAGGGAGGAAGACAATAAAGCCTACAAATGTGGTGCTTTTTCTGGGCAACACACCAGGCTGCCGGGGTAAAAACCAGCGCAGAATAGAGCGCCGCTCACAGTGAGCCAGTCCTACAGTGTAACATCCTGACATTTTGGTGAAATAACCCAGTGAAATCCCTACAGAGGCATGATGTGTCCGGCTGTGGTGGGGCTGAGTTGGGAGTCTTCCCAGCATTTTTGTGGGCTAAACATGCAGCTTGGCTTGCACTAGAAAGACATACCAGACGTGTGAAGCATTCAGCTCTTTCCTGTCTCGAAGCTTGAGAGATGGCGCTCACAGAAACAACTGTTTAAACGACAGGCAGTTTCCATTTGAATTACGTTGACATCCCTTTCATGGTGAACAGGCTTGAAACATGAAAACTTGCTGCTGTTTTACATTTGACTCAGGAATTAAACAAAGTCCAAACAACAAATTTACAGTAGCATGTGATGCTGGTGATTTTCTGTCCACCACGTGAATGTCACAGTGTCAGTACAGCTGATTGAAAGAACTAAGACAACACAAGAGTGGCTGGATGCTATCACTTCCTTCTGGGTTTCCCCCAGGTGTTTCCTCCGGTGTGAAGTCAGCAATATGTGCCTGACGTCAGCCTCTAGGTCTTCTCCATGACCCCTCCAATACCTTTCCATAAGTCCAAAGACCTGGATGTTGATGCGATGTCCTGTGTGAACCAGCAGAGACCTAACCGGACCATGACACTAACAACAAGGAAGCATAACAAGGAGACAAAAGAGGGAGGATACTGAGAAAACAAGGGTCCCAAAGTCTGCAGTTTTTGTTGCTCAACCTTACTTGGGATCTTTATATGTGGACAATTTAAAACACAATATCAGCTACTCTGCCAATTTGCCTTGGTGAACCCACAGACTGTGTGAGAGAAATCTGGCAGAAAAATCAACAGTGACACATAATGCGCAAAGAGAGTTCTACAGCTCTGTGAGAAAAAAGAAGTGGAGTCACGGCTCATTGGTCTCTTCACCAAACCACACTCTCCAGAGAGCACCACAACAAGCAACGACAGCGAGAAAACAATGAGAAACGAGTTAAGTGGAATGCAAAGGCCAGGCAGCTGTTTAGTAAATGCAGACAAGGTCCAACAAACACGATTTAAACTAGGGCTAACCATTCTTTTTATTATCAATTCATCTACAAACTAAAAAAATTACTATGAAATAACAATGATAATGAAAATAAATAATGAAATGTGTCCATCACACTTTTATTGAGAATAAATCATGCTTTTCCAACAATCTAAAACCTTAAAAGTTTGGCATTTTTGCTGCAACCGGAAATCTAAACTGATGTCACAGAAAACTGTGATCAATTGTTAAGTGTCTTTAATTGTTTATAAAAATACATTTCACTAATTAAAAACCAGTGAACAACCAGTGTTCCTCTCGTGTGCACTGGTGGATCCTAATTTAAGTTTTGAAAATGCTAAATTTTTAGAAGGTTTAAAGGATTTATGCTGTGACTCAGGACTGGGTGTCAGCAACCTTCTCTCACACACACACCGTCTCTCCTGGGTTTTGCCCTTTACTCTGAACCTGCTTCTAATATATGAGGCCGACTGACGCATTTCCTGACCCGTCCCCAGACACCACCCGAAAGTCTGCCCCCGCACACAGAGGAAGGCAGCGAGGATGGAAAAGGGGAAGAGAGACGAGGAGAGTGCGGGGCAGGGAGCGAGACGAATAGAACAAATCGAAAACAGATGCTCGCACACGTGTGAGTCAGCATTTCAAAACGGAGCTATGTGCCCGCAGAGTCCAACGATTTCTCCTTTTAATCTCCTCATCACACTTTCAGTGATGAGGCCTTTGTCTTGACGACAAAGTGTCACAGATGTGTGATTGAAATCCCCACTTCTATCAATAACTTTATCCCATTTCCTGACCCAAAGGGCTGATAAATGTAAAGCATGATCTGATGTTGACACACCTGGAAACTACCCATCAACACTGCGTAATTCCAAGTGGCCTGGTCATCAGCGGGGAAAAGGTTTCTGAGACATGACATTAAACGGTGAAATCTGTTAGTCATGACTCTCATTTCAGGCTTTCGACTTCTACCGTCCAAAAAAGACCGAAGCTCATTTTATTCATCGACAGTGAAGTGGTACCATAAGGCCAAAGCACATCATCGTGTCTGTGAGTCAGCTGATGAATGATGCACAGCCACAGCCAAAACAAACCACGGTCACACTGACAGGACAGTTCCTCACACGCTGCCTTCAGCTGGAGGCTAACAGCAAATCACCTCCAGCATGATCTAAAACCACAGCTGTGAGATGAGCCATTGGACAGCATAGATGCAGCCGGTATGTGCTGAGGAAATTTGGTATTTTCCAATTAGTGTTCTATCTCAAATGTAAAATGCAGCCAGTGAAATACAGTCAAGGCTCGAGTCCTAATGAGAAAACCTGATTCTGATTAATTAGATTTTTAAAGACCTAAATCTTGGACCTCTCTATAATGATTCTAGGTCATGCACTCATGAGAGGAAGCGTTTTAATGATCCAGGCTCTCAAAGGAGTTAAAGCAGTAGTCCAACATTTTAGGAAATATGCTTATTGGCTTTCTACGGGAAACTGAAATGAGAAACTCCATACCTCTCACAAGAGGTAGGTAACTGTAACTACCAGATAACTGATAACTATTCTATATGAATACAATGTAATGGTTAGTAATCTGGACTCAAAAGTAAAGTAATCCAACTTGAAATCTCGGTGCAGTGGCTTTGATTCAGGAGGTAGAACAGGTCGTCCACCAATCGCATGGTCAGTGGTTTGATCCAGAGTCTACCTGTTTCTGTTCACACTGATGTGTCAGAAACATTGAACGTCAAGTTGGTCCAGAACCTTGCATGGCATTGGTAATGTCCTGAATTTCCCCACAGCATCAATACAATAATTAAAATTTAACACATCATGTGTGGGAGTGTCTCTGTGTATTTCTGAGCCAACTCAATACTCCAGTTTCTCCACTCCATTCAGTTTGAAACATGGATGCCTCTTTCCATTGTCTGCTGGTATGAAAACCGCACTGGCTCTAAAAATCACCTTCATTTTTTTCTAACACTACCTCTAAAGCTTACTAATGAACAGATTACGTCTCACATAACAGTGAGACATCTAGCGGTGACAGAGTCAGACCATTTTCATAGGGGTGGCCAGACAGATATCAGTACAGAGTGTGGGGTGGACAACACCTTCACCAGCTGTTTTGTTTTTTCCTTTTTCCAAGGAAAAAATTCACTCATTCATTCAAGTAGGAATTAAAAGAATGTATTAGTTCATGTAAATGTTGTGAGGAGCTGTTGCAGACATTGCATAATGACTCCTATAGGTTAGGTCTGTGTCGTGCTGCTAGTAAGGTGGCCAAACTTTAGACATTGGTGGTCATGGTCCCCCTTGGACACCCCCTAGAATCGCCCCTGGACTCCAGGACGTCACTGTACCTGGCTAAAATATAACGAAAGAGAGATTCATAAAGATTAACCAAAGTATCAATTGTTAAGTTTAGAAGAACTGGTTGTCTTTTTTGTTACCTTTTCACAGAGTGAGACTGGCTGTTTTCACCGGTTTCTTAGTGCTGTGCTAAGTAGTTCAGCTAACCAGCAAAGACAGATATGAGAATGGTATACAGCTTTTCATTTAATTCTCTGTCACATAGTAAATAAGTGTATGTCCCAAAATTTCAATCTATTCATTTAATGTGACATGAAAGCAACAAAAAAAAAACAAAAAAAAAACGACCAGAGTGGAGGAAGAGAACAACTGTACAGCTGTCCTGCTGTATTTTGGTGACTTTCCTAGAGTACATCTGACAGCTCTATTTAACAGGACAGATAATCCAGCAAGAACATTAGTTAGACAATTTATATTAACTCCGAATTATAGTCCAATCCACAAGACATAACCGGCATGGAGCCACGTTGCAGCCAAGGCTTAACTCAAGGTTCAAGGTCAGGAAGGGTTGAAGATGCACAGATATAATAATCCATATGAGAGATTACAGCAACCTGCTGGTGATGGACCTGTCTTTAGGCAAATTGGAGGCGCACTCCAACATATCAAGGGCAGAGTGGCTTTCCAAAACAGTATGAGACATCTGATACCTACAGGCGTCCAGAATTCAGCTCACATGTTCATTCTTCCATTACCCTAATCCAATCTGCTAGTGAAAACAACTGCTGGGTTGTAAGTAATTTTGTTCACCCACTCTGTGAAGTGAGACTAAAGCCTCACAGTGTCAGTGTTAAAATCCACTCACTGTGTATTAGTGTGTATGTTTCTGCACTCACTGGTTCAGCCATTGTTTTCTAAGCCCCCTACCTCCCATTAGATGTCACTGATTCCATTCACCATGGGTTGTGATAGGAATACTAATGCCAATGTACTACAACTCATCCTTCATCTAGGGCCCAGGATGTTGCCATAGTGCTGATTCAAAGTCTGTTGCACAGCTTGTGCAACCTGTGGCAACACTGGGTGGCTGATTTGAAAGAGAGACAAGAGGAATTGAGCTCAGGCTATTAGATTTCATCGCACTTAATAAACTGTTCGCGCTGACGGGTCCAGGTGTTCATCACCTCTCAGGATGTCCGATAGAAGCAGATTAGTAGTTCGCTTTCATGGCTCATTGCATGTGCAGTGTGTCTGAAACCTCTTGTTATTCATTACGATGAAATGCGAGCAACAGCCGAGGCTCATGTGGTGTTTTCCCCTCTTCAGCACAAAAGGCTCAGGGATGACATCATCTTTGCATCCTAAAGCATTTCACCAGGGATTAATCTCCATTTACACAAGTCATCAATTCACTTCCAGGAAATATTAATAGGGACAGTACAATATAATGCATTATATAGCACTATATAAAATAACTTAAAGTTTCTTTCGGGGTCACCACAGCGGATCATCTGCCTCCGTACATTTGATTTGAAAGAGCCAGACTCACAGCGGAAGCAAGACGCTGTCTGGACAATAGTCACATTATGCTGGAGGGACATTAGGACACGAGAACGGATGGATGGCAATAAGGGTGTTTACAAACTTTCTTTTCACGCACTGTATCAGAGCCATTCACAGCACTTCTGATCAATTTAGAGTATATAATGATGTCAAATAAACCAGGAGACGGAGAAATAAAAGTCAGACTTTGGCTTGACCAATACAGTCTTTGTCAAGTTCTTAAAAGTCATCAATTAACCTCCAGGAATATTAATAGGGACAGTACAATATAATGCATTATATAGCACTATATAAAATAACTTAAAGTTTCTTTCAGGGTCACCACAGTGGATCATCTGCCTCCATATATTTGATTTGGCAAGGATTTCAAGGCGGATATCCTTCCTGATGCAATCCTACCCATACATCCTGGCTTGGGACAGGCGCTAGAGAGAGATCGATCAGGACGTGAACCACCAACACTCTTATACAGTTATCAACCGCTAACTGCCCTAACTACTGCACAGCTGTTCCCGGTCACTAGAAGAAGGAGTGACGTACAGAAACACAAAAGTCTAGTTTTTGGCAGTTACCAGACAGCTGCAGCTGCATTAACACCTCCTTTTACACTGCAGTAGAGACACTTTTCCTTTGCATGTAGCCCAAGAAAACCAAGACAGAATGTATATGTGGCTGCACAAGACACTTGACAAGCGTAAAAGAGCTTCTGAGCTGCTTCAAGAATGGAGGAAAAAGAATGAGAGAGAAATTTTGAAGAACACTGAGGTCCGCACTACATGCGATAACTTACATTACATGTTGTAGCGTTGGTCTAAGCTCTACTATACCTCGGATCTTGTTCTACTCTGAGCGTGAGAAGCAGCAAATCGGTAATTTAAATCCACCTCCAAAGCTGCCTTTATCTCCCGAGAACCACTCTGAAGACTTCTATATTTGTCTCATATTCCCTTTGGGTTTGTGTTTGAGAAGACCCCTTCAAACCCTGTGATCATCTACTGTATGTGCAGCGGCCTTCCAGCAGCTGCACTTCATGCTTTGGTGTAGTGAGCTCAGAGGTTCCAGCTGGCAAAAGCCCTTCATCTGGTCTCATTTAAAAAAAAAAAAAAAGCCTCCCAACTAATGGCACTGTGCTTTTTCAGTATGAAGGCAACAACACCGTCATTAAAAAAAAAATCATATTGCCCTACAGTACAGTAAGTAATTATTAGATCTGTTGGCACTCATTCGCATCAGGATGACACCAATTGGACATTAAGCCTCCAGGGGTTACACCTTGGCATACAGGGACTGAGCTGATGAATGTGGGCCAATCCCTGATTAAGACACACCACCATCAAACCGCACGCTGCCGACTTAATCCCTGTCACTTTCATTACCTGGAGCTGTTAGCTCCAGCACACAGAGCTCACTGATGCACTTAACAAGATGGTGAAAATACTTTGAGGCCAGTACCACTGAGCTTTCTCTGTCATTAAATCAACTACACAAACAAAAATGAAAATATGGTAACAGAACTGAAACAGTAGTAGGGCATGAGTATAATGCATATGATGCCTAAAAGCCAAGAGCAGCAGGTGTTGTTCTTACAACAATAATGGTGTGTTCCCCACTCTCGACCAGGTTACATTTCTCTCTTCGCATCTCTCTTCACATAACACACACAATAACGGAAATGTATGCAGTTAAGAGAACTGAGATGTACCCAGAGTCTTGGGAGGAGCAGTCTTGGCTGAACATAAGTGCCACTGAGACAGACTGGAGATGGAAGGAGGTAACAGGTAGCACGTACTGTAGAACCATGCAGTAGAACTTCCTTCCAGCTCCACGCAGTGCTCCAAACTTGTTAAAGATGATTTGCAGCAATCCCGCTAGGTGTGTAACAATTCTTCAAATCCCAAATTGGCAGATACGACTTCATTTTTTGAGCCATGGTTCAGTTCATAACTCAGTTTTTGCTATGATTCTTTTGGTGCAGTTTTTTGGAACAAAGCAGTGAATGCTTCTGGGCTCTGAGTACTTTTGAAACACAGGAGCCCTACAGTCTGTATGATCCCAGAATGCCACACAACACGGATTACCTGAATACTGTACTGTCACTGAAAGTCTCATCAGAGCTGAATGATTATGCATGATTAGAATATTTTTTCACATACACAAAATCCAAAGGCAACATAACTCCAGCAATATCCAGTTCACTAGACAGTGCACAGTATGGAAGAAAGGAGCTCAAACTTGGTTTAAGAATTTGGACAGGATGTAACTGCAGGCACTGGCGCATAAATTTAATCTAAATCAGTGAACATGTAAACAAAGAACCTGAAACTAGACAGTGAGATCTACATCAGAATAATATTCATATTAAAATGAGTGCAGCTGGAACTTTTCTCCTCACAAACTCTTACTGTACGAACTGTAAACTTATTGTTAACTTAATTTCCCTCTAGGCAGGTGCAGTTCATTCACTCCTACAACACGGGACATTACACAAGATGCTCAGCATTCCTTCATACCAGAAATCTCCAGGAATTTGCTATGCCCCCCTGCTTGTCTTGTCATCTGAGTTTGTGTCGCAAATCCATCCATCCAGATCTGAAGGCATAGCGAGCGCCAGAGATCACTGGCTTTGGATCCTCCCTGCCTGTCGGGGTTATCTGCTTCGCTCTGCGAGTTCGTGACAAACCCATCACAGTGAAGGCGGCCTCGCCTCAGCTCTCTGCCCCCAGCTGTTCACATGGGATGGGGAGGAAGGATCATTGAGGCTCTCTGCCTTGGGCCATTCAATAAAAAAAAAAAAAGAGCCAGACTCACAGCGGAAGCAAGACGCTGTCTGGACAATAGTCACATTATGCTGGAGGGACATTAGGACACGAGAACGGATGGATGGCAATAAGGGTGTTTGTAAAATGTCCTCTCACGCACTGTATCAGAGCCACAGCAGTTCTGATCAATTTAGAGTATATAATGATGTCAAATAAACGAGGAGACGGAGAAATAAAAGTCAGACTTTGGCTTGACCAATACAGTCTTTGTCAAGTTCTTAAAAGTTCTCTCCTTTCACTGGTTCAATCCTACATTACCAGTACGTGAGTGTGATCTCAATTTGACATGTCAGTGGGGAGAAAACAGCTCAAACATTGCGTGTCGCCAGTGTTGGGCCGGAGCAAACACAAACACACGGGTTCCTGTGGCCGAGCAATCATTACAGACCACGTTGTCAAAACAGATGCGGAGAGCATCGCTGGCTGCAAACTCACTTCTGTCAGAGCGTCCACAGTGAATAAACACAGCAGACACGCAGCTCGTTTGAGAAAAAAACTGGACTGGTCACGACAGCAGCTGAAATAATTTGCGCAGAACTGATTTTCAGCATGACTTTACACATGTGGGAAGCAGTGTGTCATACCAGTCCCAATAGTGAAAAGCTTTGATTTGACTTGATTTGATTCTGGGCTTGCTGCTTCCTACCAGTCCATCCACCTCCAGGCTTGTTACATAACCCTGCATAGTGTAGTCAAGTGTTGCTTTTAGCTCCACAAAGGAGACGTTTGAATGCTCTCTGAAAACACTGTTAAAGGCTTCAGTGGCTACAAGAACATGTCTCTTTCAGCGCCTCTTCTAGTCGTTTAAACATCCTGAGGTGCAGATAAAAAGATTCTTAACATAAACTGGAAGGAAGCTCACAACAACTTCAGCAAATGTTTCTCCAGTGGGCGTTTTAACCTTTTCAGCAAATGAAGATCTGAGCAGCGTGTGAGGAGGATGAGTAGGAGGAGGAGGAGGAGGTGGTGGTGTGCTTCCACATTCAGAACTCCAATCAGATAAGAGTATTTTATCCACTGTTGTGGAAAAAGACGAAACACTGAGGTATCTCTAAGGTCTCTAAGCATGGACGGTAGGTGTCTGTGCAGCATGCAGTGTGTCTCGCTGTGCCCTCCTGCTCTGCTTAGCGCTTAATGAGATGTGCCTCCCTCCAGCTCCAGATGGCAGTCATTAAGATGCTGCTGCCAAGTCTGGAAGTCTTTGATTTAGGAGCAGAGATTTTATCTCAGTGAGCACACACACACAAGTACTGTGCTGCAAAGTAACTGAGTATTTTTACTCAAGTACTGCACTCAATTTGAATATATTTGAATATTTTCATTGAGTTATTTCATACTACATTTCAGAGGTAAATATTGCACTTTTTACATTTAATTCAGCACTATAGCCACTCGCAAGATTAAGATTTTACATAAAAAATATGATAGCATTAGAAAGTATTGTTAAAATGAATCCAGAGCTTGTACCTCCTACAAGAAGCTGTGTATATTCTGGGCCTCGGCATATTTCAGATGTCTCTCAGTTATTAGCACTTCCATCACTGAGCTATTTCACCCCCAAAACTAACTAATCTGAGAATTGAATATATTAAGATTCTTCTTTCCTGGCGCATTCATCACGTGACAATCCGTCAGATTTATGTTGCGACCGCAGTGGGACTTGACCCCTAGATTGGGAACCACTGGATTCGACTATCTAACAGCATATAAAAAAAATACAAACACACTGACGCGTCAGTGTTAACAATCTATTAACAATCACAACAGGTGATTTGATGCTCTCAAGACACTCCAGAATATTAATCAGCAACTATTTTCATAATCAACTCATGGTTAATCTGTTTCCAGCTTTTCTCTGTCTCATATGATGATGAATCTGTGGGTTTTAGGCTGTTAGTTACACATAACAAGACCTTTGAATGCATCACCTTGGGCTTTAGCATAATTAGTTTCCTGACAGTTTATAGACCAGGCATTAATCAGTGAACTAGTCATTAGTTGGAGTCACAGTTTGAGTTGCATCCTTTAAACAAGAGCTCATTTATGAGTTGAGGGAAGTCAATACAGAGATGTGAGAAATTCTCTGAGTATATTCCACCCATTATAGATCATTACATTTCTCATGCAGCATTTTTCTCTTGTAGTTGGATGATGCTTATATCTTAACTTTTTACTGAACTGCAATGATTATTTTCTTAGGAAAACATTTAACGTGCAGTAATGGAGTACAACTCTGAACTCTGTTAGGAAGTGCAAGATTCCCCCTTCAAATGCAGTGGAGGTGTGGAAAGAAAACACTTAAGTACAGTAAAATGAGTTAATATTTGCTGTACTTAAGTAAAAGTAATGTTACTGTCACTGCAGACATTCACAGCATCGTCTTATATGTCTAAGAGGCACTGATGAAAATGAAATACTGACTTTGACAGAACAAATGGAGAAAATCAATTCACGTTATAAGACTCTGATCAGCAGCCACGTGACGACGCATATGAAAGAACTGCAAAGAATCATCATCATCATCATCATCATCTTTTCTACCGTAGGAACTGACATGGGAAAAACTTTAAGTGCAACACGGTGCTCGGGGTAAATAATGTTCATTAAGCTGTAACAGGAGCCTGTGTGGACTGTTCAACAGTTCCACGTCCTTACCTAAACCGGGGCGAATCTTTAATGCACTCTTCAAAATCCACCGTCATCTTGTCGGATTAAGTTTTATTTTCCACACGGTTAAAATTTCATCTCCTGTGTAGACTGAAACAGAGATGCTGAGTATCCGATACGGTGTTCCTCCCTCCGGCTCCGGCTCCGGCTCCAGCAGCGGTTCGCTCCCTCGCTCGGTCCTGCTCTGACGATCCTGAGCCGCCTGCCTCAGTAGTGGACCTCCTGCTGCCTTCAAGAGCTCCTACTAAACTCGGATTCTTCATGCGCCATATATAACGTGGCGTATTCAGCGTTAAAAATGCCCTTTACCCGCTAATGCATCAATAATAAAAATGCAATATCTTAAAGTCACAGTGACCGTATTTTTATGTTCAGTTATAAATGTAGTGTAATAATCTAAATACTTCTTCCACGACTCCTTTACACAACCTAATAAATACAACGTCAGTCCACTGAGAAAAAAAGTAAAAATAAACTGGATAAATGTAAAGTAATACTTCTTACACAAGCTCCTCTGGACGCAACTCGTAACAAGTTTGAAATTTCTGATAGCCCTTAAAAGCAACACAAGGCCAACCCTCTGCTTGAGAATGTGGCACGCTGACGTCACATTCCGGCTCACGTGAATGAAAATAAGCATTTTATGCAGCCAAAAAATAAAAAAAAATATGTTAAGTTAAATGTCAAATAACGTCTGTCAAAAAATTTCGATAAAAATCACGGACAAGGTAGTATATTATTCAGTCATGATCATAATCAATATACAGTATCTTCATCATTATTAATATTATATTTTATTAATTATTATATCTCTGGGTCATGACTATAGGGTGCATTAATTTGCTGTTTTAATAATTATTTTGACACATTGCAAATGAAAGAAAATCGCTCTTCATTGTGCCTGAGATTTTTTTTAGCTACTTTCATGTACTCGCCAACAGCCACAGTGGCTTCAGTTACAGCTCTCAGATGCTGATGAAAAGGACGTCTTCTTTTCACACCTCTGACACAGTGTGATGTGTTTTTTCAATGTCAAATAACCATCTTATATTGCAGTGACACCTGTGAAATCTGTTTATTGTAACAAACAGTCCCATTGAAGCTACTTGCTTGATTCAAAAACATCTAAAAAGGACTCTTTACATATTTTACTACTTTGTCATGCAGCTGTTAAATGAGGCTCTCTTTTGTGCATCCATTTCCCCAGCGAGGCTATTATTAAATCACAGGAAATGAGAAAGCTGGGACAAATAGCGCCTGCTTAGGATTTCACTGCAGGTTTTCATAGAACTCCATTGTTCCTTCCTACACTGGCTTTAAAAAGGCTGCAGCCCAGGCGATGAATGGAAATGATCTCACCCACTCATTTGACTAAAAACCACCAGCATTCATTGACATAACTAAATCTCGGAGGGCCGATACAGACTTTATCAGGCGTTCCAGTGGTTTGCAGGGTTAAAATGTTTTGCTTTTCAGCTGCGCTTGCAGCACAGCTCTAGGATGGCACTCTATCAGTCCTCTACTTTAGTCCAGGCTGAAATATCGCAGCAATTATTGGATGCACTCTAAGTCTGCACAGATACAGTATTCATGTCACGCAGATGATGCATTACAATGACTGAGACTCCTCTGGCTCCTCATCTACAGCTCACATCATTTCATAGTGTCATCATTACGTTCATATCTACAGATTTGAAAAATATGAAAAAAAAATGTCTGACTCAGCTCTTGCCAACATGTGGCTGTATTCTATAAACTAGTGACTTCTCATCTAACACCATCAACAGAACAGGATTTTCATTTGTCCAACACTTTTGCTCTCAAATGTCTGCTTCCCATCAGCCTCAGCTAAATTGTGTGTTTAGTGCCAGTTACATGAGTGCATCACTGAACAAGCCTATACTGGACACAGGCCCAGGGTCCCAAAGGGTCATGGGGTCATGTGTAAATAACTGAGATATAAAACAACAAAAATATGCAAAACTGTACAAAGAGACATTTTACATCTTCAAAGAGACATAAAGAGTCTTTAAAGAGATGATGCACATGTGTTTGACTAAAACAGCAATTTCCGTCTTTTGACCCCACCCACCACCACCATTTCTGCCTCTGCTTCATCCCCGGTTCCTTTTACTAATCTGAGATCAAAGCATCTACTGCTCCTTAGTGAAGCTGCTGAGTCAGCGGTCGGCTGATCTCAAAGTGCACACTGCTGGAGAAACTTAAGAGCAAACCTGGCAGCGTGTGCATACGCTGCATAATCGACACTGTTCTGGATTTTATTAACATCAGCAGCAGCTCATGTTCACAATGTGTGATCTGTTGATATGTGATTGGGTATTTAACTTTACCCACTTTAGGGGTCATGACATTTTCACTGAAAGCATGGTAACATTTTAATATGTTCTGAATTAATCACAATGGTCAATAATCAGCTTTAAAGGAAGTATACCCAGAGTTAGATGAGATCGCTCTCATGTGTCAATTAGAGTAGCTTAGCACAAAGCTAAGCTAATTAGTGGGCTCAAAAATGATTCTGACATAAAACAACCCTAGATTATAAGACAACACTGATTTTGTCAGACAGTCTAACAATCCTATCAGCAGTCAGCAGTGGACTGTACATGACCCACCTCCTGCTGCTTTTGTTTCCAACACTATGTGGCATCTACCAGGAGCAGGGATGCGGCTCCCCTGCCTTTATGCAGTTAAACATAGAAGCAAGGAGCTGTCGACTCCTATTTTGCCTCACATCACAGGCACATCTCATGGCGGATGTGAGCACCACTGCAGCGTGGAATCACTGGGAGAGATGTGCGGGTCTCTGGGAAGGTGACCTACTTTTGCTCCCCTCTTTTGGTCTGCTGGAGAGAGCCGCAAGTCTCACTGCTGAGCACACAGCTTGTAACGTTATCCCGTCTGACTGCAGGTGCAAAGCTCTACAAGCCACTACCAACGAGGCATGTGCAGATGCTGCATGAATGTTCTTGTATTATGCATGTCACTTCAAAATGTATTCCCAGTTCCGTTTTAAATTTACTTTGTTCTTGCAATAGGGCTCATGCACACACTGGCACTACCACCAGCAGCCAACTGACTTAGCTAAGTTTATAAGATCTGGTTTGCTTTCTTCAAGGACATCTTTTACCCAAACTGATCAACTACACATTGTAATATTAACACTTATTTGAATAAATGATGTTCTAGTTCTGCATACTGGGTCACATTAAAAGACC
>JAUBNQ010000026.1:21314191-21329369 GCA_032353495.1 Ctenopoma kingsleyae | reverse complement strand
AGGTACAAACAAAAAGGTACCAAAAGTGTACCACGTACCAAGGTACAGTCCTCGTCCCCTGTAGGGTACAGCTGGAGTGACAAAGCATTTATACCTTTTTAGGTACATTCCTGCACCTTTATTTTTTAGTGTGTACAGTACAGTGTCCTTTAACAAGATTTACATGTGTTTCTATTTGGTCTGTGCGCCTGCTGCATTTGGTGGAAAAGAAAAACAGAACAGGACTGTGTCAGCGTGACCCTTTCTCCAGAACATGAAAACAAGCTGACAGAAGCCTGTATAATTACCCCAGCACCACCTCACCTCTCAAACAGAAAGTTTAGCGTGAGCCACAATCTTCCCCCGGCTTCATCTGTGCAAACCTCAACTTTAACTGAAACGCGAGGCCTTTAAGACATGAAAAGAGAGATGCTGTCAGGGAGGCTGAACAGTTTTTGCACATTTTCGAATCAAGTGTAAAGACCAAAAACAAAGTGGGCCAAGTTTCCCAAAAGAATCTTAAGGCCAAGGTAACCTGGCACTAATGAAATGAAATGGCACTAATAACAGGCTTGTACCCATGAAACGTATGGAAGAAAAGACCAAAAAGGACATATGTCATTGATTTTTTTAAATTTATTTCTGAACCACTTGATTTGAGGTGAAATGTGCCATTAAAGTAAACTCAAAGGCTCTTGGGGAAACACATGTGAAGTGTTCCCTATCAGAAAATGCTCTTACTTACAAGATCAATCCTTCTCAAGAGACTGGGCCAAGATTTGTCTAATCAATATCTGTGCATGTCTAAGTAAAATGAAATATTATTTTCTCTCTCCAGATGAAAGATGGAATTTGATTTTCTTTCATCGAGATGGAAGTAAGGATTCAATTGTTTCCATCACAATGACAAATAAAACAGCTTCCAAATTGAATTTGACATTTTGATGGGAAATGTGATTGTATCATGATTCTCTTTGATACTTATGACTTACGTTGGG
The DNA here is from genome assembly GCA_032353495.1 of Ctenopoma kingsleyae. NCBI lineage: Eukaryota > Metazoa > Chordata > Actinopteri > Anabantiformes > Anabantidae > Ctenopoma > Ctenopoma kingsleyae. The sequence continues at coordinate 21,328,392 of JAUBNQ010000026.1, read as the reverse complement.
ATTAGAACAAGGAAAAAAAGTGCAACAAAAAACAGTACTGGTCATCCTTTTCAAGCGTGAGAATAGTTTTAAATCGACGTAAGCATGACAGCAAACTGCTGAGTATGTAGTGTGTGCATTACATGCATTTCCACACATTTCTGCATTTATGTTAGCTGTTGTAAAGAGGCACCACCCGGTCTATAATCGCCCTGCAGATGGGGCATTTCTTTGGCTCTGGCAGGGCCTCATAGCACTGAGCACAGGTGCACACGTGACCGCACTCTAGAAACACGCAGGAGCGTTCCCGGCTCAGGCAGACAGTACAGCTGGTGGGGGACATGCTGCTCTCCTCTATGTTGAGTTCGCGCATACGTTTCTTCTGCTGCTCCTTGAACTCCTCAAGCACGCTCCTCTCCTTCTTTCTCCGCCTGCGCTGCACGTATCGCTTCCATAGGATGAAGACGAGCGTGGAGAAGGCCGTGATGCCGAACACGAGGGTCAGGATCCTCCACAGTCTGACGCTGTTCCCCTGCTTCCTCAAGAGAGACTCGTAGTCCAGCCGGGTGAGGAAGTAATGGAAGCCCTGCTTGGGAGGTTGGAGTTTGATTAGGTTGTTATCCAGGACCAGCTCTCCTACACCTGTCACGCTGTCTCCCAACCGCAGCATCTCCTCGGTTTCGTGGATGCCCTTTGGCCGCTCCCCGCTGATGAAGTGGCCAATAACACTGGACAGGGATTGGACTGTAGGATGGAAGTTCTCGTAGGTCGTCTCCAGGTCCAACTCTGCAGCGTCTAAAGGACGTATAACCCGAACTGTGGCAGCGATTTCTTCATCATGGGCCCCGAGGGCAAACGGAACAGTGTTGGTGCGCTGGTGGATAACTTTCTCTGTGCTGTTCCTGTTAAAGGAATATTACAGTGATTAATATGATTATTTCTGACACTATTATCTGTTGTATATACCTGCTTTATACTTTTATATATGTTGTTCCTTCAGCTCACTGGAACATCTTTAGTTAGCAGTTAATAAACAACTTCTAACTAAAACGCTGCAGTGCCATTAATATCCACTGTGTTTACCTTTATAAATAATGTGAAATTGATTGGTGTTTAAAGCAAGAATAAAGTTAATTTGAAATGAATGCTACCACTGGTTGCTATGGTTACTAGGTTTATAAAATGTAAGAAAACTGTTCCCCTTTGTAAATTAAATAAGATGGTGACTGCAGCAGCAAAGCTATACTGCTTGTTGTTGTAGTAGGCTGTTGTGCAGTACCATCACTGCTTTATGCAAACATTTGAGTGACTGTATGGAAACAAAGTCTCGGATAACCTACATTGAGTAGTAATGGCATTCAAGCTAATTCATGCAAAAAATCTGGGGCATCATCATGAAAGCAAAACATATAAAATATGAATTAGTCCCTTATGGTTTTGCTTTTTTTTTTCTTGAACACAGGACAAGTGATTGACAGAGCTAATATTTATGCAGATATTTACTGTATTCAGAATATGTTCAACATTATTTTAACCCTCTCACTGACTTACCAGATATGAGTGGTGCGATTCCACACCATTTTTTCCTCCTTCAGCGTCAGTCTCTCAATCACACCTTTGCAGTTATCGACAAACTGACTGCTCAGTGTTTCCTTCACGGATCTCACTACACCTACAGTGACCAATAAATAATGACAGAGTCAAACTATTGTTACATTAATGCCCGTTTCAGTCATCATGAATAAAATTTAATCCACAAAACAGTGTTTTTATTTAGTTGTGCAAGGTGAAACAACGCACCTTCTATGACAGCATATGGGATGCATCTTCCAGGGGTTTCAGACAGGATGTTTTTCAAATCCTGGTCGATGGTTACTTTCTTAGCTTCCTGGAAAAACAAAGATTTAAAGTTAACAAATGGAGAATAACAGGGGACACACCTCTAACATTCATGTGACAAATACAGATGGAGCGGAAATGTCCTCGACCTTTAATCTGGAAACGGTTGTAGCTCTGTTCCTGTAAATGGTATAGAAGACGGCAGTCAGGGCAGAGCTGGTGGCTAAAACCACGATCTGTGCGGTCGAGGGTTTTCCACTGGAGTCCATCCTGTGATCTGCAGCATTCAGAGCCGCTGTGAGAGAGGTCAAAAGGAGAGATGTCTTTCACTTAGGTTGTCTCCATTTTCTTCTTCCTACTTACATTACCTTTCAGAAGGAATACTGTACTTTTATCTGACAGCTATGATGTACTGATATAAGTAGGATGCAACTAATTATTTTAATTGTGAGTTAGCCCTAAACTTGCTCAATGTCCTCCTGGATACATATTCTTCACGTGTTTAAAGCCTTTCATGCTTTAAGTGGGATCCTTCCTCATTTATTCCAGCTGAGCAGGTCCAACACTTCACAATACACTCACCATGACATAAACTGACTGCAAACACTAAAGTATAAGAGAGGAGGGGGACTGAGCTGACATTTACATTCAGCTAAATTCACTAACGTTATATTATTCATATTTCAAGGCCAAGGCGACACTAAGCATGACACACATCATTCAGTCATCATTTTGCTGGCTATGACCATTTTAATGTTACATTTAACCTTCTATTGACATTTGATTACTGCAGTGCAGTGACACATGATACACCACTAGCTTAAAGTTAGCTTAAGTTATGTCAGATTTACGTACAGTCTGTGATAATAATGACCGTGGAATCTGTGCATATGTGTTCGTTATTATTACTCGATATGATTGACGCATATTATTCTGTTTAAAGCCTCTAAAGCCGAAAACCGTAGCGTTAGTGCGAGTGTTTAGCCATTTAGCTCACAGGTAGCTAACGTTAGCTTTCTAACTTACAGTCACACACTTCCTTCACTCCACCTAAACAGCTAAGCAGCTAAATTAGCAGTTCGCTAGCTCTGCTTTAGCTATGATAAAATGCTTTAACGACTCGTTTAAAAGAAACATATCGTGGCTGACATGTTGCAAACTACTGTAACCAGTAACGTGTTGTACGGACCACTATTAAAAAGGTTTTGTCAGACCTGTATTGGGACTCGTCCCTCTGTCAGCTTTGACAACAGCTGCAGTCTCCACGCTAACAGTATTGAGGCGCCGCCCTCCTCTCTGCCACCAGGTGTCAGTGTAGAATCAAAAACGTCACTAACACGTTTACTTCATATTATTTTAATTGACACAATTTATCACAGGTGCTAAGTAACTAGTACATTTGTACATTTACTCAAGTGCTGTACTTATATATAGGATATTGTAGTTTTTACTCCCGTATATTTTTTTTTGCAGATTTTAAATCTATAATCAGCCATTAAATGCTGAACGAATGCTGAATAAATGCTGAATTATTATCAGTTAATCACTTACTCAAGTGTTATACCTGAATGTAGCTCCCACTTAGTTTTGCCATAACACTGGCTCTCTGTTGTCTGCTGTGGCATAGGAAAAAAAAAGTGTAATAACATTAATAATAGGTGCAGGACCATTGGTGCTACAGCACAACAGTGGTGGGAGGTACATTCAGGTATAAGACTTGAGTAGGTGATTAACTGATAATAATTGATCAGCATTTATTGGCTGATTATAAATTTAGAATCTGCAAAAAAATGTAGGGGAGTAAAAAGTACAATATCCCATTGTTGTATTGTTGTTGTACTGTTGTGCACCAGTGATCCTGACACATTTTTCCTATGCTACAGCAGACGACAGAGAGCCAGTGTTATGGCAAAACTAATACAGATTCCAGCCCATTAAAAATGTGAGGTAGCACCCACAGGCCACCTGCAGGTTAGAAAGACTGTCTTGCCCTGAGTTGATCCTCTGTGCTAGTGATCCATCCCATGCTGCATACAAATGATCCTTCCTGCACTGGTATTATCAGCAGTTTCAAACTTTAACCACGACCTTGGGTCCACTTACAATTCCCTCCAGCGTACACGCATAAACACACATCAGGTGATCGGGTGAGCCTTTTGTTTTTTATTTCAACTAAAGTTCTCAGCCATTTTTTTTTATATATATTGGTTCTTCACAGATGATTCTTGCATCATGTGTATGATGAATTTCTTCAGGGTTGCTGAGTTCTCAATAGGCAAACACTTCTCTTCACTGAGATGATTTATTTAAAAAATTCATGCCCACCCTTAGTGGTAACGTCTGAATCTGCACTGACATCCATCAAAATAACATAAATCACAGCTTTGATGTATTTTACAGATGTCAGTGTAACATTGGCCTATTTTCTGAAGAAAATATATGGTACTTCAGTTTTTGATTGAATATGTCTAAACAGACATGCAAATGATACATTGCATTGACTGCATGTACATTGAGGCATCACAATGCCTGATTATTTGTTTATGTGCTGCAGGTTATCCAGCTGTCAAAGCCAGACCATAGCAATCCATTAAAACACTGGTGCTGCACAGTGTTGTGACCAAATTACCAGAAAATGAACTGTGTCGAGCAAATAAGCAGCGGTTTGAGTCAATGATAGCCTCAGTGCTAACAGACAGAGCGGTTTAAAGAAGCCCCAGTAAAGTGTGGATTGGGACTTTTGCTGTATCCCTCTCTCCTCCCTCAACTTTTCTGTCTCCTCTGAACTGCTCCCAGCAATCAACAGCACAAAAATGTTCCAGAAATACGTTAAAAAGGTTGGATGATATTTTGCAGGTACACCACATATCTATAGTTAGGCTGCTGTTTAATCAACAGGCATGTGAATGAGATTTTGTGTTTTGCTTCTGACAGGAAAAGGTGCAACCTTATTTCCAAGCCCTGCGAAAGAACAGAAATGTCCTCGAGGCTTTGATTCAACATTAGTCATGATCTGTAGACGGTCTACCTTGCAGTTTCAATGCCCTCTCCACCCACTTAAACCTCCTACTTCTCTTACTTTCTTTGTGTCTGCCACATAATGACTTCTGTTCAAATTGCGGCCCGACCCACATTCACGTGGATTGCAGACAGGCAGAAATAGAGATAAGAGGCTAGAAGAACATACAGGATGTATCCTCTTGATGCTGTAGTGTTCAAAAGGACGAAGCCTGGCAACTTGTGTGCCTGCCAGCATTCAGCCAAACTCTATCCAATTAGCCCAAACATGGCAGGTAACTATATTTCTTTTACCACAAAGATGATGAAATTGCTGCAAACAAATACAGTATGATGCATGACAAGGCCATCCACTGCAATGCTATAATAATAATAATAATAATAGGAATCAGAATAATAATAATTATGATGATATAACCAAAAAACAACTTTTGAACCTTTAAAATGTTTTTGAATACTGAGGTTGCTTTTGGTTTGGTTTGACAATGTCAGCGCACCCTTTCAATTCATTTCATTCTAACTTTTTTAACTTTATTCAGGTGCCTCTAATAGACTCTTAATTTTCAACTTCAAACACTTCAAAGGTTTATTGTGTAAAAGCCCATTTGTAATAATTGAAAGATTTAATTTTTATTCAAGTGTATCACACAGCCGTGAGGTTAAAGCCAGCACACAATCTGCTTATTCTCCCGCTGAAAAGCACATTATTTGAAAACGTCTCCGCTCTTTGAGAGACTGAAATCAGCTGGCATTCCGTGCCTGCTGGATCGCCTCCGAGGATTACTCAACAAAAGCGCTGTGCGTGTAATGAAGCTGTGAGTCTATGTGACATAGACTTTACTGTGGCGCCACTCATATTCTGTTTTTCGTAACTTCAAAAGTTTGACACATTTACCTTCAACGCAATGAAACACTAATGATGCTAAATGGACTGAGGATGGGGGTATTAATACTGATGCTGAAAATGCTGTATTTCTATGAAAAGTGTTGTTGTGATGGATCAATGTGACAATGAAATGTGTTCAGACTAAGCAGAGCCTCTGGAGCTTTCTAAAGTTTGCTATTTTATTTTCTTCTCTTCACTTTTGTGCAAAGAGTTGGATGTGAATAGCAATGGCTTAGCTTAAAGACTGAAGCAAACTGTTACTGCGAAGGTCAATAATTTACACCCAATAATAAAAACCCAAAACCTTTTTTAGTAGAAATATGTTCCAAAACATCTCAGATATTTGCTTCATTTATAATCAATTAGAGAATTTGTACTTGTATTAAGTTATGCAGTTCTCAGCAAAACCTTGCTAAAAAACCCCCCACTGATTTCAGTTGAATGAACTGGTGCAAGATCCAAATGTGCTACCTAATTTCCACGTTTTAAGAGTCACTACCATGTCTGTGCTGGATTGAGCTGTGGTAGTTGCAGCTCATGTATAATTCATATGAACATACTCTAATTGGCTCTTATTCCTAATTTTACCTGACTAATTGGCCAATTTTCTATTTGACCCTACATACAAACTAATAAATGACTTCCTGTAGTGCAGCGTTTAGCTATCGTATTGTTCAAGCGTAAATGAGAGGAAGCTGACCTGCAGGTCTCCTGACTAAAGGAAGGGATGCATCTCCTGTGTCTGATGTCCTGCACTGCCCCTGTTCATTAAACAATGATTCATATGAACTGCATTATGCATAGGGTCAAACCAACAGGGATCCATAGTGTGGGAATCAGATAAACAAAGAAATGACTCCATGTCTACAGACTATAGAAAACACTGGCACTCCCTTATCATTATTGTGAGTCTTGTCTCTTTTTTTTTTGATTGGGTGTAGGTGTTTTATCTACAGCAGCAGCCTGATGCATGAAGAGCAGTGCAGCCCTTTCTGTCATCATTCCCTCTCTGTTGTGTGTGCCGCCCTCACATACAGCCATAAATCAGCCTCCTAAGAGCTGGGACCCTCTCTGCCAGGCCCCTTTCATTGATTACACTGCGCTCGGAAAGTGTATCGTGATGAAGAGAGAGCTCAATTCAATTACACTGCCTGGATAAAAATATGTGGCGTGCGCTGCTCTGGATAAAAGGATGTCTCCAAGAGCAACAAAGACAAACCAAAGCACGAGGAAGAGGAATTTAGGTGGTGAGGGAGGAGTGTCTCCTAAATGAAAGTAATAGGTTTGTGATGATAACATTTGAGACCTCGGGTTGTTTGTGTGAGTTGATAACAGATGTGTTATGAGTTACTCTGTGGGTGGCAAAGTTGGGCTGTGTTGGACAGTTTGGCCACTACTTTGGTCCAGACTGAAAAATCTGAAAAAAACAAAAAACAAAAAACAAAAACCTTTTGGATGAATTGACATTTTGCACAGACATGAATGAAAAGGATGATTTGTACTGACTTTGCGGATCAACATTTTCATTTTTGGGTTAAATGTTTCAACAATGTTTAAACCTCTAAAATTTGAGGATGAAGTCAAATGACTTTGGCGCCTGGTGCACCACCACCAACAGCAGGTCAAGGTTTTCACTTTTCCATTAGATAATACAAATTGACATACAATGATGTATAGAGCATACCATAATTGAAACTTTTTGTTGGTTAGTGAAATATCTTGACAAGCTCTTGGTGGTTTTCCTTGTAATTTGGAGGAGATCCTACTGGTATCCAGAGGATTGTTCTTAATGACTTTGAATGGCTATGAAATGTTATATATGGTATGAAATATGTAGTATTAGATATTGTGTATATGAATATGAAATATGAACTTTCTCTACATCAAACAGATGCACACAGATGACACTGGAGAAACATGGACAGGATTTCAGGGTTCCCAGCAGAATGAATTGACACGTGCAGTGCAGTTAGACCGCACTGATTTTCCCGTCAACATGATGTGTTTTAATATTGGCAATCTGTTCACTTTTCACCCAGCGCCATCATAACGTATCAAAAATAATAAACACTTTACGCACTAAACATGAGCTTGTCACTGTGAGCATTAGTATGCTGATGGTAGCATTTAGCCCGCAGCACAACCTCACAGAGTTGTTAATGCAGACGTTTAGCCTTCTTTACTTACTTTGTTCCTTTTTTTAGAAGCTGATTTAATAGTGAAACACTGATACATTAGCTAAATGTTTTATACCGACATTACTTCCAGTGGAAAAGGCTAATGAACACAAGCCAGGATATTGTGTTTGACTGTATAATAATTTTCTTTTACCCTGACAAAGTAACTGCTTCTTCTCCAACAGGATTACCTACCCATTGTTATACACTGATGATTTAAAGTACTTAAATCTCTATAACATTCACCTTGAACGCTGACAACTTTATTAAAATGCACCACACTCTCTGTCTGAGAGGCCAAATTCATATGAAATCATTTTTCTCATAGCTACCGTATACAGTATGATTAAATTGAATGCATGCACAGATCATTTATTATATTGCTTTTAACCACAGCTCTTCCTACTTACAAATTTTCACAGCACTTTTAATGCTAAAACAGACAAAGAGTAAACTGTTGTGTCAGGTCGTTAGCAGCTGAGTAATGTTTCCATACCACAAATTCAAGGGGAATCACGCGTCAGATGTCAGAAAATCTCCATAATGACACAGTGACCAAAGTTAAGTCACATAATTTAGACACATGGGGCAATTCTGAGTCACTTCACCACCAATACCTAACATCACAAAAAAAGTATGGCTGTTTCCAGACAGGCTGCGGGAAATGGATGGTGCTGCTATACTAGTCAAGGTTAGGACATATAAGAGTTTTTCTGGAGACTTTTGCTGACAGTTTCATCAGATCTGAGTTTAACATGGCACCAAATCAATTATTATTGAAAGTTGCAACATCTTAACTCTTCCAGGATCCAGATGTTCTGCATGATAACATGTGTACCAGGCTTCCTCCTGGCTTAATGCACACATGAATGAATCTTGTAGACTTTCTAGAAGTGATATTGTGTCAAATGGATCAAATGTATTCAGTCATTGATTATCCAAACTACTTACAGTATACTTTCAAAGGTTTCAGGGGTGCTGGAACCAATCCTATCTGTCACTGGCAAAGAGTATGAGAAAGATAGAGAGCTGTTTCTCTGTGTTAAGAAGTAGATGTCTGTGCAGCAAGCTACACTGGATACATAACACACGAGAGTCAAGACATTTCCTAATTTCATTGAACAATCCTCTTAGACAGGACGATAACTCAGATGGCAGATAAGTCAATACTGAGTACATGCACCCATTTCTGTAAAAGCCAAACCATGATGGATTTTTTTTAATTTAGCATATCAGGGTCTCTGTTAATGTTCTGTGGTTAGACATGAGATATCGCACAATGCAGAAGTGATTTATGAGGCCACAGCTGTTTGTGTAAGGCCTCTCAATCACACTATCTTTGGAGACTCTAGAAGATTCTGGCTCATCCTGGATCAGGACACGGTCCTACTGTTTATTCACTAAACACCAAACTAGACAGAGAGCTAATGTCTCTTAATCACTTCTCCAGAGCATCTGCCCTGATGATTCCCATCCGGGCTCTTTTCGGTGAACATCCTGAGCTGCAGAGAATAGCTGGAATAACTAAACAGGATGTATTCCAATTTAAATAAATGGAATAAATCACATCTACATATGAGATTGTGCTTCAGAAGCAGTTCACTTCATTTTTCTATTCAGTGTTTTCTTTCCTTCACAGCACACACCAGGCGTAGACAGAAGACATTTTTTGTTGCCACAGTAACCTCTCGACAGAGAACTTCATCCACCATCTACACATGACAATTTAGTCCACGCTGCCTGGCACGGCTTAGTGTCAGACACAGATGATACTTGATTTGATTCTGTGCTGCAGCATCCAGTGAAAGAGCAGCCAGCTTTTATCTGCCCTCCTTATGAAGTGTCAGCCAACCACACAGAAGTTTGGACACAGGAGTGATACAGGATAAAATCTGAATTCAGAATTTGATCCAGTTGGTTCTAAGTCTAAGAGCTGTGGGACTATTTTATTTTATCCCCATTCATGTGCGTGGGGAGACAAAAGGGGTGTGACTGGAGGAGGTCACTAATGAGCATATTCTGTGCGCCCAAAACTGTAGAAGCTCGAGCATCATTTAGGTCATTTTTAAAGCTGGAATCCCAATATTTTTTTTTTCAGCATATGCCCCACTGAGCGACTTTCACAGGAATGAAGCGGTGCCATGTTTTGATCCAGTATCCAGCTCTCATATAACACCCCTGACCACCTGTCTATGGTTTGCGGTCGGTGCTAAGATGTAACACATTCTTTACTGCAAAAAGTACACTCAGCAGCAGGTCTGAGAGTTGACATTATTTTGCCACACTGCTTCACTTCTAGAGCAGACATGCTCTTGGTGATAAACTGGACTACATAGAATATTAATCATATTTTCAGTAACAAATATACTGCAACTTCTTATTTCTAATGCATAATTTATGTTTCATCATTGGACTCTTTGGATGCAATAAACTATTTCTGCTTTCAAGAACCCTCTCTTTCTTCAGGTTGTCCTTGAATTTTTCAGTAAGTCTAATCAATAAGTACTTTCACCATAATGGGTTTTTCACATACTTCCAAATTGATGATGTAAATAAACCTTTTAAAACATGAAAAGACATAACAGGATTTGATTGAATTGGTATCCAGCATTAGTTTATGTAATAAATAGCCTCTCAAACAATTAGAAAGTCATACCAGGTTGCAAACCTCTTTTATGCTGATGCTTACAATGCCACAGGACCATTATCCAGACATATTCATTTAAATGCCATGCTAAACAAGAAGAATTAATTACCCTGTTTGGGCTCGACTGACTTTTACGCCAGAATTAACAAGTAGTCACATGTGTCCCCCGGGAGACTATGACTAGGTGATGTTCCCTCCTCCTCAGGTTTACGAGAAACATAAATACAGTGATACCTCAGTGCAAAGCTGGGCGGATAAATAATGATTTGGTACAATGCCAATTGGAAGCAAAACAACACAACAGGGAGGGGGTTGAGTGTGCCGGGCTAAGGCTCCTGCACTGATCAGCGCTGCATGATGCAGACAACAGAGGCACAAGAGGAGGAGGAGGAGAGGAAGGAGGAGCGAGGGAGGGGGGGGGGGGGACAGACTGGCTGAGCCTCGCAGCTCTCAGTCTCTCCTCAGTGCTTTGTAAAGCAGCTTCTCTCTGCTTTTCCTCTCTTTCACGCACAACTCGGCTTCGCAGATCTTTTCGACCGAGCTGACACGAGCAGACGCGGCAGGCAGAGGGGCTCATCCGCTCCAACTCCTTCCACACTATGCTGCCCTGGAGAAAGAATAAGTTTGTTCTGGTGGAAGATGAAGCCAAGACTAAACCCAAGAGCCTGGGGACTGGGCTGACCTATCACTCCATCCTCTCCTCTCTGCTGCGCTCATGTCCCGATTTGCTGCCTGACTGTCCCTTCGACTGGGTGGGCAGCATCTTCCATACTAAAAGGCAAAAGGTGGAACTGAATAAAGAGGAGCCTGTTTACAATGTGCGCTACTTGGGGAGTGTGGTCACCATCACGGCTAAAGGAGACGGCTGTACCCAGGAGGCAGTTGCCAAGATTTGGGCGAGGAGCAACTATGGGGACCAGAGTGTCAAGATGAGGTTAACGGTGGGGCCTCAAGGTATCCGAATGAGTGCTGACAAGTCTGGGAAAAAGAAACCCGTCCATCTTTACTCTCTGAACAGGATCACCTACTGCACCCCTGACCCATGCAGACCCAAGATCCTGGCCTGGATCTACAGACACCAGGTCAAGAACATGGCGGTGGTGCTCCGATGTCACGCCGTACTGGTCAGCAAGTCTGAGAAGGCCCAGGCTATCGCCCACAGTCTCTACCAGAACACCACCTCCGCCTTCAGCGAGTTCAAACGGCTGAAGCGTCAGAGCGATTTCCGGCACTGCCAGCAGCAGCTGCTGGGCGAGGATGCGGTGCCCCTGATGCCACTGAGGAGGCTGCTGAACGGCCAGTGCCACTACAGACCACCTGCCGACAACCCCGGGAGCGCCACTCGCCTCTGCTCCATCACGGAGGAAGAGGAAGAGGAGGGTGAAGAGGACAGCAGAGAGGAAAAACAGGAGAGAGAGAAACCAGAGGAGGATGTGGAAGAGCAGCAGGAGAAACAGAAGGTTTTAACGACAAACACAGACCCAACTCAGTTATTATCAGAGTTGGACATTGGGGATATTGCCAGACTGGAGCAGTGCCAAATCAACTTTGTCAGTGACAGCAACAACAACACGTTTACGTTTATAACCTCTCTGGTGTGACCGTGAGGTAGTCTCTCCAATGCCATTCTGCAGCACTACAGTAACACATTCCTCTATTTACCCTTCACCGGTACCCCACTCAGGCTCCCTCCTGGCCTCTTCCATATAATGTGAAGTGTTTACCAGAAACTTCTCCTACTACCAGGCGGAAGAGTAAAAGTCAGCCGATCGTTCAGTGGGAGTAACTTTTATTCTGGCCAGATGGCTCAGACTCTGGTTTGACTGTAGCAGTTTGGGAAACTGCGTGTTTACACAGAGGGCTGGTGATGCACAAGACTAACGATAGCACAATGACGAACAAGTACAACATGTTCAGAAAACACGAGCGCGCTGACATGACTGACATGCAGGTCACATATTGATCACAGCGCCAAGCAGGATGTATTTATTAGTCCTCTAGCTCTTATTATTGTGAGTATAATTAACGCAGTGTTTGCCAGCAGGTACATTTTTTCCGATCGACTTGTAATATTTCTTTCAGGGAGGCTCTTTGTAAATTTGTGTAATTTTTCTAATGTGACAATCCTCACTGATATTGTCCACAGACTGACCTTTCCGAGCGCTCACAGTGGCAAGAAGAAGTTTATTACGGTTTTACTAATGATCACAGCCGACTAATGACTAAGGCTATAATTTTGGAAGCAAGCCATTGAGTCGACATGTTTATTGCTGCCATTTGTTACACTCCTTATCATTTATGCATGACATGTCAGCAGTAACCTTTTTGTGCTGAGCTCTTGTCTTTTTTTCATGTGACATCTTGGATCCTACTGCTTTTCAAAAGTAACACTGTGATAAATGAGTCTGACACAGATGGTCATGCAGCAATGTCTAGTTTATGTAATGGATTTAAAAATATATATATATTTACTGCAGCGTCACCTGATTTGCCAAAACAAACTGATTGAAACTGAATATTTACCATCGCTGTGCTCTTTTTAGCCAAGTTTTGCTAAATTTTTTCCACATGCAAAAATACAGATGGACCCACAATTTAACACAAACTGTTTTGAATATCCCTGTTGATGATATCTGTGCTACTTGTCTAAAGATGCATTGTGATTAATATAAGATGAAGCTATTTATTTTCCAAAAATGATTAATAAAAATTACCCTCACTTGGCTTTCCTTCTTCAATCTTGGAGGGAGGGTATTTCTAGATGCTATCAAAGAGACTATTCAAATGAATCAAATGAGACATCTCCATTTCCACTAATGTGCATTTGTATGTTTGTGATGTAAAAATATGTCTAAACTACAGGTCGAAGATAAAAAACAACACACTCACACTGGCACTAACCTGCTGTAAAGTGATAGATTACATTATGTTTTTGCCACAAGGTAAAGTTTGATATATTTCTGCAGAAGTGCTGAATTCTTGGCCCTTTGCTCAGAGGGGAGCAATTTATCAGCGGATTGAATTATTCAGGAAATGAACATAAAGCAGCTGCCTCTGCAGGACGGCTGTCAGGCTCTGACAGAACCAAATGATCCAAGACGGGAACAGTCAAGTTGACTCACTCATCAACCATCTTAGTGTTAATGTCAGCCATTTTAGTGATGACTGAATGTTTAAGGCGTTTCACTGGAATAACACAACATCAGCAAGCAGTTGTAAGGATCGTGATGGACACCTGTTGGCGACTTTACCGCGAACAAGGGTGTGAAATTTAAACCCAAGAAAAGTAAAGTAAACTGTGAGGGAGATTTGTGCAAAATTTATGGTGTATAACTGCAGCCCTAGATCTTCCACTTTCCATTACTGAAGGACAAATACAGGATACTGCTACCTGCTGGTGTGGAGAGTTGTTTCTTCCCATGCAGTAACCGACTATATGTGCTAGCTGGCTGATGGCTGTCGTCTTTGCAGTGTGTTCAAGTGCCACTTTTCGGCATAGACAAAGTCAACGTGAGGCCTTCATTGCCAGTAGCTCTTTTGATGTTGGCTTGGTGTATATCAGCTCTGAGGTATTCTTCTTCTTATTATTATTATTCTTTTTATTTATTTTCTTTACACTCACCCCAGATGGCAGATGACCGCCCGCCCTGAGCCT
>JAUBNQ010000026.1:21253598-21265669 GCA_032353495.1 Ctenopoma kingsleyae | reverse complement strand
CTTGTTAGTACCGTTTTTCCAGCTTTTGTTCCAACTTTTCATCAATTTCAAAATTACCTTTTTTTTCTTAAAATGGTCCATTTTATCAGTTTAAATATTGGAAATGTTTTCTATGTTCTATTATGAATGGGTTTATGAGATTTTTCAAATAATTGCTTTGAGTTTTTATGTACATTTTTTGGAATTGGGGTTGGATTTTCAGCACAACACAACTGCTGAAAAGATGATTCAAGATTCAAAAAACTTTGTGACGTTATATTATTCAAATTTGTTGTCCCACAATTTTGTTATACCTGTCTTTGCAATGACAATAAAGTCTATTATTTTCTTATTCAAAGTAAAGGCCAAGAAATGCCTAGAGTTCAGACCCCAGGTGAAAACTAGAAGAAGCTAGAACATGTTATAAGAGTATAAAACATTTTTTGAAATAGTCCTTTTTGGAGACTATTCTCTTGTAAAATGAAATTTTGGAGATCATTTGTAACAGCATTTTTACTAATCTGAACCTTGTTTATTTAGTGTCTAAACCTAACCCTGGTGTGTTTGCGCCTAATCTCTCCCTGATACTGACTTTGGTCGTTAATGGAATAACAATGAGGGCAGAGAATACATGTTAATGAACTACAACATGTTTATAGACTGGTGAAGTCCTGGCATATGATTGGAGGCCCCTAAGAACCCTAGAGGGGGAGCCTTTAGTTAGTTATGTGCCAAATGGTCAGTCAGTTTCTTATTGTGCTTTTGTTGAGTTTTTAACAGGTTTAAACCTACTGGTGAGTGATTTGTTCAACCATTATTGTATATCCACAAATACAATAGCATATTACAGTGAATAATAGCAAATAATTGCATTTTTATACCATGTCATCAATCCTTCAGTTGTAATCAGTTACTTGTGCAACAGGTATAAATGCTTAAGAGGAGTTGTTATAGTAATGTCCTTATATAGAAATATATAAATGACCTTGTATCTTGTAAAATATAAGAACGATTCATTTGTCCTGCTCATGAATGCTAAATAGGTGTGACTATGATTTTAATACTTTTGATCTTTTTATTGTATTTATCAGCATTTAATTTCATCTGACACACTTGAAAAGGGTTTTAAAAATTAGACTCACTGAAAGAAGCAGTGCAGATCCTTGGTCCCCTTGTCTTTAGACAGGGGAGGCACTGGGTCTTATCAATCCCTTTATCACTATCGTCACTTTTCTTACATCTCCAGTGATGCAACAAAGACTTTCTGACCAAAACCTGTGAAATTTCTCCTTAAAAAAGGGTCTTGTTCAACTACTCAAAGGGGGCTCTAATTATTATTTCACATGTCAGTACATTTTTTTCTGAAAAAACAATATAACTTTTCACTGACTAAATAACTGTAGTTATTGCTAATCTAACGTCTTTGTACAGCAGGGCATCTGAACAATAAAAAACAACAAAAAAAATGCTTCACATATGAAGAATAATGTTTCCGGTGATATATAAATGAACTATAGATGAACTACTACTGACTTTAATCAGCAAGCCTGCTAAACTGCTGTAAATGACTGTATATATACTGTAGATAGTTTGCCTCTACCATCTAATACAATACTTGGGAGTGTTGTCAGTATTACTGCCTCTGCGGTGGCAGGAGATCCCACAGATAAACATTCTTTATACTGCCTCATGTGTCCATCACCTCCCTGTGGGGGTAGTGCACTGTGTGGAGGAGGCAGACACAGGTACACTGGCACGCTATGTTTTTCACTTGCCCTGGGAATGTCTTAGGATCCTCCAGGAAGGTATGGCTGTGTCTTCGTATAATATATTTTACCAAATAAAGCACAGGAAGCCCATTGTTTTGGACATCACAGTTCGTCATACTCTGCTGTAAACTCCCACAAACTGCTGTATCTTGTATATTTGGTATGCACACAGTGTACTGTACTGTACAGTATGTGTGAGTCTTTGTGCTACATGTAATGACTCTGTGGGGTCATTAGGTTTACAGACATCAATCAATTATAGCAAATGCAAAATGAATGCTACCATTAATAACTCGCAGAAATCAATACAAACCTATATATACCTGAAATACCTGTACACAATACAAGTACACAGGTTAACACAGGGTAACTGTCAACACATCCACTCGCAGTAACTGCTGATGGAATAAAAGACTTCATGTTCACAACATAAATCAGACACCTACAGTAATGATGAATTGGTATAAACTATTAATTCAAATGAAAAATGCATTATATTATTATATGTTATATTAGCATTTACCAAGTAACTGTTTATTTCCTGTGAAATTGTGTCATTGTTTTGTTACGCACTACCTGTCTCAAATCACACAGACCCTCATGCTTTGAGAAAGGTTTTTTAAATGTTTTTGACATTTCAACCAGCTGATTACTCATTTAGCCAATCAAATCTGTTTTCAGTATTAGATTTACTAGAGTATTAGTTTTATTACTAAAGTTATATTATTTGGTACAGTATCAAACAGTCTCTGTAGCTTTATCACACAGTGTTATAAATCTGAGATTCTGCACGTGCATGTGTAACTAAACTAGGCTGTGTAGTACAGCAGAACCACTTCAAGCATATAGTTTGTAGTGCTATGGTGGGTGTAATGAATATAATCTCGCTGTGTATTATTGCTTGTTATGAATCTTATTTAAATAACCTTCCTTTTTAAGACATCTATAAGTAATAATATGTTTAAATAATATCATTTAATTATTGTATATTATTACAAAAATATTAAACTCTGAACATAACCAAGTGGAGATGCTGATTGTGCAGAGGCATTGCCATCCTCAATATGATATCCCAAGGTGCAAAAAGAAAACTAGAGGCTAGTAACAGAAATAATACAGGAGAGCTCCTTAGCTTTGTCAAGTAGTAGGTCAGTGTCATTGTTGCAGCGTGAGATGGTTGCAGGACAGAACAAGACGAAAAGATAATTATTACAAAAGGTTTGGATGAGGATATAGTTACATTATAAAAGGCTACAGGGGAACATTGATGCAATCAGTCGGACACTCTGAAGGTTGCTGTGTTTGGACTTAGGTAAGTAGAAAGTGATTCTAACCCTGTTTAATCAAATGTAAGAATCAGTATCGACTTGAGTGCATGATGGTGTTTTAAACAGAAAAAAACAATATTATAATATATGATCATCATATTAGTAATTTAATATTGTACTGCTGTAACATTTGAGTCATTAAACAAGAAGATTGAACTTTTGGATCCTAAACAAATCCAAGTACATTGTTATTCACAGAATAACTCATAGTTGAATCATCATTTCAAGACTCACTTGTCTTGTTTATATTGACATAAAAGTCACTCTGCAACTGTGTGAGCAATTAAATGAATTAGCATATTATCCCGTGTATGGGAGTTGTTAAAAGTTGTGGTTTTGCATTACAGATGATAAGCAAAAATATGGCTCTACTGCAAATGTCTGTGCTATTTCTGGTTCTCTCAGCAAGAGGTAAGTTCCCCTGTCTTTAACACTGTATTTCCTGGGTACATGTAAGAGGTGTGACATCCAAGACTGTGATTGTTGACATGATGTAAATCATACTGAAAGGCCTCTTAATAGAACAATGGTTGACATGAGAGTAAAAGTAAAACCTGTAAGTATAGGTGCACGGTGTCAGATCCTGAGTAATGTGACCTTAATGGCCTTATGTTACCGATACAAATGTTAATGTTTCCACACTCACTCAGAAATATTATTATCATCTCATCAACAAGTGTTAAGTCCAGATGCCTGACTCGCTTTCTGTTCTCACTGTGCACAGATGCATTTGCAGGGAGGATCATTGGAGGTCAGGAGGTTACACCGTACTCCATCAAATATCAGGCATCCCTGCAGACTGAGACTGGTCAGCACTACTGTGGAGCAACCTTAGTGCACCAACAGTGGGTGGTGTCTGCTGCCCACTGCTGGAGACCGTAAGTGATGACACCAGACATTGCCAGACACAGTATGCACACTGATAAAGACTGATGTTTTGAGAATAGTTAAGATGTTATAATAATTGACTGTGTTAATACGAGGACAGCATGTTTCTCATGACAGCATTTCTCTACATTTTTAACCACCTGATGTCTGCTTTTGGTTCTCAGGAGCAATCTGATGAAGGTGGTGCTAAGTGAACACAGCTTAACCGTGGTAGAGAGATTTGAACAGGTCTTCAACGTGTCAAAGATCTATGTCCACAACTATAACTACAAGACATTCAACAACGACATCATGGTCATTAAGGTAAGCAGACAGTTGCAGTCTAATCAGTAGCTTGAAATGACACGTGTGGTCGAGGCTGGATTAACCGAATGAACTCACAATTTTCATGTTGCTTCAGTGCTTTCTTGCTCTCATTTGAATATTGATGCGACGGCTCGCTCGTCATCTCACAGATGTGCTGTCATAACTTGGGTTTGTCTAACAGCTGAGTGAACCAGCATTGCTGAATGCCAATGTCCAGCCAGTTCAGCTTCCAGATGAAAACACCCCTCCACTTAATGATGACGTCTGCATAGTGAGCGGCTGGGGTGTGACACAGATTTACAGTTTGTACCTCTCCCCTGTGCTGCGTGCTGTGGATGTGAGAATATTGCCTTACTGCAGTTATTACTACTGGGGCAGGATCACTCCAAACATGCTGTGTGCTGGATCTCCACTGGGTGGCAAAGACTCCTGCCAGGTACAGGAAGATTTATGTTGTTTTATTATTGCTCTTGTATTGTGTACTGTGTGTTGCATGGTTTAATTAGTGTCTGACAACACAAATTATGTCTTGTAGAAATAGTCCTACTTTTAGTAGTGCTGTCCATGCCTGTTTCCTATTTTTGGTGTATTTTTTTTAACGTAGAACTCATCATACTCACAGACACTTTGAATTTAGCCCAACTGAGCATGTAATAACCCTAACCCATAATACCACACATAGCATGTATCATGGAACAGGACATTAAAAAGCAAAGACCTCTTAAACACTACAGAGTTAATACTGTAAAGTAGTGACTACAACTGTAATTGACAAAACCCTTGTACTAAAGTATGTTTGTATATAATCTCTCTATTGTCTTGGTGATTCACAGGGTGACTCTGGTGGCCCCCTTGTCTGCAATGGCTATTTCGAGGGTATTGTCTCCTGGGGTATCAGCTGCGCAAACCCATACTTTCCTGGGGTGTACACTCGAATCAGGAGCTACGTTCAGTGGATCAACTGGCTTATTGACAATGACACACCATAAACAGACACCACAATACTTAATGAACAAAGTGCAGATGATTCACAATATAATTATCAGTAGCATTCTTATTATCACTACCAACTTTCTTTGTGCTTGTATAACACTAATTATTAACATACACACTTAATGTTTATTTGTAACTTATAATTTTGGGGTCTACTATGCATAACCGTGGTTATCTGTAATTTCTAGAAATAAAGTGTCTGGGAAATATGCTTATAATTAATTAATTTTTATTCATTCATTGACCAGTATTCATAAATGAAATACAGAAATAAACCCATTACCACTAGTATTTTTATAAGTTAAAGTTACAGTAATCAGTATAGCTGGGCAGTATGGTTACATGATGATAATGATTTATCATCTAATGCTATTTATCAATATTTTTAAGAATGAAATATTCAATCAAGTGACAATCATGTATTTTATGTGAAAGAGGTTGCTCAAAGTAACAAATTCAGTTAACTTTGATGATAGTTTAATTACTGTTAATTATATATAATTAATACTGATTGATTCGGTTTTAAGAACATAGTACAAACACACTGGTTCTATTAGCTTCCTTGATATTACTACCAAATGAATGATCAATGAATAAACAATATTAAAATTCTGTTATCTTATGAAGTACATCTTATGAACATTTAAGACTGTTTTTAAAGCTGCACTAATTTTTTTTATTTTGTATATTTCCCACAGTCCGATATGATCTATTCGGTGCTTAATTTGTTGTCAGTTGAAGAAAAATAAAGAAAATAGAGAAGACCCTGTTTGGCTCAGCTGTCATTGTTGCGCATGCTCAGTAGCGTTTGTTTTGTTACGCAGCAGTCCTCAGACAGTCGAGGACAGGCTGACAGTCAGTGCAGGAGCAGGTTACGTCTTCAAGTTACCTGTCAAATTATAACAAGTTATGTCTGTAAAACACGCCATTAGCCGGGGACTGGAGTTGGGCCGGTCAGTCCTTCAGCTTGGTCTCCTCAAATCGGGTGGCCGACTCGTAGCAAAGCTCCGAGCTGACCGCCTTCGTGTAGGCCCGTCGGTCCGCACCGTTCAGCCTCAGGCTTTCCTGCCGTCTCGGTACCGATATTACCGCACCTCTCTGAAGGGCCTGGCAGCTCAGCTTCAGTCCGCCGCCTTCAGGAGGAGGTTCACCGGCGGGTCCCCGCGAAACAGGGCCGTGTTTCTGGCTTTCGGTCTCGGTGTGGGGCTCATTGAACAGCAGCTTGAGGAGGACCGAAAGAGCGCGACGACATGTCAGGAGATCCAGGTACAGTAACATCAGATAAACTGTTGTACTGCTGTAGCTACCACTCTCAGGTAACGTTTTATGCTACTTAAAACATACTTTAGCTGTCACATATAAAACAATGAAACTCACTTTCATACCACTGGGTTAAAGACAAGAGTTTAAACAACTTAGCCTACAACAACAACAACAACGCTGAAGTGCTACATGCAAATGCTACTTATACGTAGACACACAACGTTAAGAGTTAAAAACTTAATAATATAATTCCAATGGAAATACAAGCCTTTAAAAAACAGTTTTGATACTTCTGCTCCTTTAATTCACTGTGGGTCTTTCCCCAGACTGCATCTGTTATGTTTCACCTGGCTTAACTACGTATACATGGGCCACACATGCACCAAACTAAACTTTTTTGCATCCTAAAAACTTCAATCTGCAGGCTGTATTTAGGAAGAAAAGATTCCAGAGTCCCCTCCAACCGTTCCCCTCTGGATATAAACTGGAGGATTACATTATTGGGAAGCAGATTGGGAAAGGCTCCAATGCAGCCGTGTATGAGGCTGCGGCTAAGTTTGCCCCACTGAAGAAGAGCGACAGCAAGTGCTCCCTGGTGCAGCTGAGAGAAGATGACGAGGAAGTAGAGAAACCCCGATCTCTGACATGCTGCTCGCTGAGAAACTTCCCTTTGGCTATCAAGATGATGTGGAATATGGGGGTGGGTATTCTACAGCAGGTTTGATTTTCCACAATTTTAGTTGCAAACAGTGGGCATACATCACTGCTAAACATTTTGATGCCATTTGTTTGTAGGCAGGCTCATCGAGTGAGGCTATATTCAAATCCATGTCACAGGAGCTGGTGCCAGCAGGCCCACTGGCCTTAAAGCAGGAAAAAGAACAAATTACTCTGGATGGGTAAATAACACACTTTAATTGTTGCTTACTTTCCCTGCAGTACTGAGCAGACTGCAGGTAGTAGTGCTCATGAAGGACTCTTATTTTATTTCTCTACATTCAGACATTTTGGAGTCCTGCCCAAAACAGTGTCAGCGCATCCTAATGTGATCAGAGTGTACCGGGCTTTCACAGCAGATGTCCCATTGCTACCTGGTGCCCAAGAGGAGTATCCAGACGTCCTGCCAGCCAGGCTTAACCCTGACGGTCTGGGCAACAACCGCACTCTTTTCCTGGTCATGAAGAAGTAAGACATGTCAACCTCATGATCAGAATTATACAGGAAGAGATTTATACTCTGAAAATAAAAGTCACCATCATCATTTTAAGTGGTTCAACTAAAGGCAACTAAACCAGTAAATGCAGTGCTTTTCTAAAGTCACTCTCAGGTGACAGACATACAGATGCAACACTAGCAGCCTGTCTTCTTCTGTGTCATAGCTATCCCTACACACTACGACAGTACTTGAAAGAATCCACACCAAGCTGCAGGCAGGGCTATCTGATGATGCTGCAGCTCCTCGAGGGGGTCGACCACCTTTGCAGGCAGGGAGTCGCTCACAGGGATCTCAAATCTGACAATATTCTGTTGGAGTTTGACTCAGGTCAGAAAATTTTCACTTAGTATGAAACCCATTCAGACATCAATATTTATTTGCATCAGTTCTATGTAAAATTTCAATCGATGTTGCTTTTATGCAGGTGGTTGCCCTCGTGTAGTGATAACAGACTTTGGCTGCTGCCTTGCTCAGAGTGACTCTAGTCTACAGCTGCCCTACAACACCAGATGGGTTTGCAGAGGAGGGAATGGCTCCCTTATGGCACCTGAGGTGGGTTTTTGTTGCTCTAGTTAGTTAGTAAGTAGAAGGAGAATACACCGGTTGCTGAGTTATCTCATATTGGCCTCCATAGAACTTTAACTGCTCAAATGTTACCAAAGAAGCAGAGCATTATCAGGGTACACAGAAACACTGTTGTGGCCTATGCTAGGAATTGGCATTAAAACAGCAAAGATATCTATTACAAAATAAATTTTCATCAATAAAACTTTAAGACATAGTCGATGCAACTTTGACCAAAGTCGTTCCATCCATGTTTTGATAGCATTAAAAAGTCAATGATAATGAGAATAACGCCAAGCTGACCCCATCGTCGCTGGAAGAGTTACAGTCGCATCAGGTTATGTTGATGCACGCAGCAAAAAGAAATAAAGCTGGTAAGCACAGTCAAGCAAGCAAGATTTAAACAGCTGAATTAACCTTATATCACTCAGGAATAAAATAATAACCTTAAACTCAACTAATGATGATTGAATTTATACGGGGAGTATATATTGATGTGACTGATGTGAAAAAAATTATTGTGATTAAAAAATGTTTAGATAGATAATTAACTGGAAGCAACTTGTTTTTTATGTCACTTTTATTTCTTTTTTTTACAAAATAAGTAACTTTACAAAGGGAAATGTGTAAAATTTTAGGAATAAATTATTAGTCTACCTGTACCTCACAATCAAAACAGTGATTGTGGTCATTACCAGAGGTGACATTAGATCAAATTAAGGTTATAAAGGCTGTTATAAATGAACACAGATTGATAATTGGAAATAACTACTTGTACAATAATATGTCTTTCCAGTCAAATGTAAGATTTGTCAAAATAATAATTTGATAATTTCTTCACCAAAGGTGATTACTGCAGTTCCAGGGAGTGGCGTGGTGATTGATTACAGCAAAGCAGATGCCTGGGCTGTGGGTGCCATTGCCTATGAGATATTCGGAGAGCATAACCCATTCTATCGCCCAGTGGGTCTGGAGAGCAGGCGTTACCAGGAGAAGCAGCTTCCTCCTCTGCCCTCCAGTGTTCTGGCTGATGTGCAGTTAGTGATCCGCTTACTCCTCAGGAGGAATCCAAGCAAGGTATTGAATGTTGCAATGATGGGAAAGTGAAGGATTTACATCGTTTTTCGAAATAGTTAACATGCATGGGGGAAATGCCTATTCACAGCTGATAGAAACTACTTGCACAAAATTCTTTAATCAACAATCAGTCTTTATCCATCTGTAAAACCTCTGTGTTATTTGAAAACATGAATCAAATGGACTAAATGTGAAGCTTTTTTGTATGTCCCATGAATATGCTTTGGTTTCTTTTATGTTTATTTTTACAGTAATATTTTCAGTATTCATCTTTTCTGAGTTTGGCCACTATGGAAAAAGATTAAAATCTGGTTACTATACAGTAAAAAATTGTTCTGTTTTCTTCCTCTGCAGCGCCCCAGTGCTCGCGTAGCAGCTAACATGCTACATCTCAGCCTCTGGGGACGAAAGGCCCTGGCCAATCAGGACAGCACTGGCATGAAGAAGCTTGCTGATTGGTTACTGTGCCAGTCTGCTGTGGTTCTCCTGAGAGGTTGCAGGGGACCCAGTGGCAACAGGGTGGAGGCGGAGCTTCAGAGGAGCTTTCTGTCTAACCTGGACCTGGAGGATCTACGCGTTGCTATGGGCTTCCTCTTGTATGGGCAAGAGCAGCGTCAGGCCTGCATATTGTCTGCAGAACCACTTTCACTCGAGAACTCCACATTTTGAGAATCTGTAGTTACCACATGCTTTGATTTCAGTACATCTGTATTGGTATTGTTTATAATCTCAGTCTTTACATCTAATGGCTAAAGCAGTGTAGTCCCACAATGTTATACGTGATCTGTGGCTGTCAGTGGACTCCAGCAGTTCATGCATGACTGTGAGTTTAAGTGCTCTGTGTGCCCTGCATGTAAAATTCATCGTGTCCTGTGTATGCATTGGTTCACAGATGCCTGACTGCTCTTCACATTTAATTTCTCCCCAAATTAGAAGCTTAATTAAGCCAGAAATGCAAGGAACATGTGGCTACTGATAATTCTGTTCTAAGAATGGCTATTTACAAGCTCTAATGCACTTTTTAGATATTTGCCTGACAAGATCTCACTCCTATACAGCCGGTATTACCTGGGTTTTTAGTCTGTATAAAGGTTTTGGACTGATGAGTGAAAGGTGAATGTCAATGCAAGATCTTTTATATGAAAGTAATTTAAGATATATTGTGTATTGTGTATACAATACACAGTAGTGTATATTGTACTTGTTAGACTCTATTGTGTAGGGTGACATTAACCTTTACATACTCATAGGTAACATGCAGCTGTGTGAGGTTGCAAGCACAACAATACAACTCATACATTTACTTTGCACAGTGTAATGCATGTAACAACATCCCCATGATATTAATCACATTGCCGATGGACAGCTTGGATCACGCACAGTATTGATCAAGCTTAAGGATGTGATTTTCTTCTGTTTTCCTTGCACTTTATGTCCATGTTTGCACTTATCAAAGCCACTATTATTGCATACTGTTTGTTTATTCCCATCTCATATACAGAACAATATATTCTGGTGAATAGATTTGAATTATTTAAATAGTGACTGTTGTAAACTTAGCTTTCATATGTCAACAGAATCTGTCTAAAGTTTCATTATCTTTTAATGTTGCACAATCATGTGGTGGTCATTAGTAAGATGAAGAGTATGTGTATTGATTTCAAAGTAAAAATGGGGGAAGGTATTTTGGATATATGGTGCTGTGTTTCAGAATAAAAGTGTCTGAAAAGGGCTCTGAGTGGATTGCTTTTGTTCAAATCTCCATTTTATGTTGATATCTTATTATATTAATGTATTTAGTAATTTATTTGGAAATATTCAAGTCAACACAGAACCAACACAAATTGGTCTTTTTAAAATATAAAATGTAGGCCTAAAACAAGAAAAATGATATCTGGGAGTGGTGAATTCCATACAGTCTATTCTTAGAAATATAGTGGTGGATACATCCTTAGTAAAACATGTATGTGTGCATTAGGGATACATTCCAACATTGGTGCCCATCCACTTTACTCTTGGTAACCCACCATTTAATCCTGAAAGTCACCTTGGTTTATATATTTGCATGAATGTGATCATTCACTAACACTAATTTATTCATGGAAATGTCTTAAAAAGAGCTCTGTTGAAAATAAAAGGCTGTTGTTGCCTATTATTTTCAGAGACAATTAAGGATTTGTACAATTAAACTGTGAGGTGAATCAGCCTTACCACAAATGTGCTTTCTAGTTTTTAAATGTAAAATATAGCAAATTGTATTGTGGACACTGTGTGAGTTCAGCTAAACTTACTATTTAGTGTTCATTGTATAAATATTGTTAAACTATTTCTTAAAAACATATCTACAGTTTCCTCATCTGATGGTATTATTTCAAGGTTGTGAAAGACAAAGAACATCTGATGAACGGCAAACAGACAACTTCATTTTTACAAGAACTTTATTAAGACAGAGCCAGTCTGATGTCTACTCTGAACATTGTCAAACTAGTAATTAATAAGACATTTCTGATTGGAATGTTTTTAGGAAGACACTAGAGTGACCTGTTCAGCTTATTTAAGTTTTTCAATATTCTTCCCCTTCCTCCTCTCCCTCACCCTCAATGGAGTCTACTCCGACCTCCTCATAATCCTTCTCCAGAGCTGCCATGTCCTCTCTGGCCTCAGAGAACTCTCCCTCCTCCATACCCT
>JAUBNQ010000026.1:21227147-21238208 GCA_032353495.1 Ctenopoma kingsleyae | reverse complement strand
TAAACTTTAAACATTATTGCAAGGTGTGCCAAACAAACAAAAATATCTCAAAAACTATACCTCGGATTTGTCATATTAATATCGGTAGGCTGATAATATCGGACATCCCTAGTTATAAGGGTCGTGGTTCTTCCCTTTTTATGGTCGTAGTCATAAATTGTTCTCTTTCTTAACCTCATCTTTTCTGTTCTAAATATTATGTGTCGATAGTTTGATCTTTTGATCTACTTAGTCTGTGTTGGGCAAAGCATCGACTGAATGAGATGGTTGCTCTCCCTGTGAGGCATTTGTCATTTCAGACACTGCTACCTGGTGTTTTATTCCCATTCAGGGTCGATGAGGACTCTATGGAGTTTCAAACCGCAGCAGCACAAACACAACTCCACTCTACAGTTTGAACAGTAGGAAAGGTCTGCCCCCTCCAGACTCATTCACATAACCACTCGACGACTGAGTTCAATAAACAGTGTGTTGTTGAGTTATAGCCCACAGGAGAGAGCCCATCTTCGGGCCAATGCTCCCCGAGCACATTGGCACATATGGGATCTAGGCCAGTAGGCGTTTGCTGATTCTACAGTGAGGTGTGACTTGGGCCAGTACAGGGGTCACAGCGGTGAACACTCTGAACCTGACTCTGTGTTTCGGTTCAACGGGGTTCCCTCAATTTGTGTATTTAGTAAAGCATCTCATGCAATTCTGTTTTGAGTCTTTTCGCCATTTGCCTTTACATATTCAACATCTTACTGGCTCTTTGTGTAAGGCAGTCATTTCAGGATGTTTTGGTACGCCACGAAAAGCTGTCATGTGGGAAGTAAACATTTGTTCAGCATTGTCTGAGCTTTTCTACATTTTCTTTTGTTGGTTATGTCTCTGTTGTTGCAATAGTTCCATTGGATGCAGATGCTGGTGTGCACATCTTTGTTCCCCTACAGAGGAATGAGCCCAACTCCGGTTTTAATTGAGTCGTTCAGCATGGGTAGAAGAGGCACATGCTCCTGTGTCTGATTTAAAGGACCATGTTAGTTAATAGTAGCTAATGATGCTGTGGTGTTTCAGATTTTACTACCCTTTAGGCAGCTTTTCTTCTTTTCGGGTAGCTGTATGAGCTTTAGGAATTTAAACTGCAGAGATGCATCAAAGCTCTAAATATGGCTAAAATACACTTGTGTTTTCACCTCACCCTCGCCTGAGACACACACACACACACACACAAGCTAATGTTTTCTCAGTGCACTTTGCTCTGTAGCTGCGGTGGCGTTGTGTATTCATTCCCGGTGTCGTGTCCGTGTCAGCCAGAAGAGCCGACTCCAAACACAGCTGCACCTCAGCTGGTACAGCAGTCACGGCGTGCATGTGCTGACATGAGCGGACATACTCCTGAATACTGCCTGTTGTAACTGGAGTCCCGCTCTTTCCATTCGTACCTCTTCACACATTTACGTTTGCCCTCTCTTGAAGCTTTCGCCTCTGGTTGGCAGATGAGTCGGAAGCCTGTCATGATATTTAAAGTATGCATTGCTCCTTATTGTGCTGTTGCAGAATTTACTCTAAATCTGTGTTGGCCACTTTAGAAGAAGAACAAAAGACAGTAAATGGCTTCTACAGACTGACTGATTTGCCCGTTCGAAACAGTTTTCTTCAATCTTTTCACAGGCTTTTCCCAGGCTGCACTAAGGCTTACACTTATCAGAGAGTCATTGAAATGCTAACTATATTGCACTCTGGCTTTGAAGGCCCTCTATAGTTTTCTGTGCCCTATTGAATCTGCCATTGTCTTTGCCAGTGGCATTGATGAGAAGTCACGTGGAAGTTCTACTTTTCACTCGAGGGACCTGCTGCATTGTCTTGTACGGACTCTTCCAACTTATACAGCCACTCTAATGGGGGTTGCGGCCCTTTCCACCAAAGGTATTTGGTGTGTTGACGACAGAAGAGATATTTTTTCTGGGCTCTTAAGTTTAGGAATGCAGTCTTTTTTTCTCCATTGTCTTTTGAAACCAGGTTTGACCCTGACATCCTGTGAATTGTTTATAAAAAAAGTCCCACCCTGGTGTCTTATCAGAGCTGATGATTTCTTCGCACCCTGAGCCCAGACTAGCAGCGCCCTTCCTCCACTTCCTCACTGTACAAGTCTCTACCTGTGAAACTGAAAACCCTCCATCTTTGCAAGACTTTATTGTAACCCTAAGAAGATGCAAATTCACCTAAGCTCCTGTTAAACCCTTAATGTTCACACAAGGAAATGTTGAGACTTCAGGGTGTGACGGCTCAGTGAAAAAGTAAATAAGGGAAAATACTTGCTTCCCTTTTCTGCTGTTACTTAATTCAGTTCTGTGTGAAGGCCCTCATACAAGTCTGCTGCTCTTCAGGAGTCTAATTAACCAGTGAGTTCTCCAATTTAAATGTTGAGACCTGATGAACTAGAGCTGATCATGCTTTAGCAAATCTGAAGATAGACATCATCCTAAAAGATATTTCCTGGTAATGTTAAAAGTCAAAATGCACTTTTGAAAAGCAGTCAAGTCGTCATTTTAGAGGAAGTCATTGAAGTCGCTGGGTTGGGGTTCTCTGATTCGGCACGGAACGTAGCAGCAGGTACACTGCTACACAATGTCAGCCTTTGATGCGACTGCTGAAGTGTGTCGCGTCACTTCTTCTTTATGGAGCAGTTCCCATCTGTGGCCCTCGCAGAGGCTCCAGAGGCCCTTAGGAGAGACAGGAGGAGAGCAGTACCAGTCTGGTCTGTGTTATCATGTCAGCTGCCGTCCCTCGAGACATAACATCTTTGTCTTTGTTATACATACACCCCCTCTACACGCACATGTGCATACTTTGTGTTCTCAGAGGAATTTCTGTCTGTTTCCAACCTCTTTCCTTTCCTCTTTCTGCAATCTTGGTGTTGATCAAGTCTACGAATCCCTGCACATTGTAAACAATCGATAAACCAGTTGTATACTGCATCATATTTGCTGTAGAGAACTCATTCCTACTCGCCTCACTACCTGTTGCTTCAGTAACAGACGCTTGGGCAAGTGATTTGCTCTGTGATAAGATATCTTAACAGCTTTAATGGGTTTGTGGTTAAGAGGTTGCCAGCAGCCCATTGTTTCTGTGCGCTGGCTTGTGATAGTCTAAAAACCTTTGTCCCTTGCTAAGTCACCATCCTGTAGGGGAAATGAAACATGGCATTATGTGCAGGACAAGAGGACCCCACTTCCCCTGAAGCAAAGTTTATTCAGTCTTTCCTGTGCACAAGTCAGATGCCCTGTCCTATATATGGTGGAAAGAAATAACCCAGTGTGATTGTTGTTTTTCTAACCACCCTGACTTCACTCTAGTATCTATTCATAATCTGTACTCGCTCTTTTTTTCTGCATTCATAACGATACATGACATTTATTAAAACATTTTCCCTTTGTCTTCAGCCTCTTAATCATGCAGTAACAACACACAGGCATTCATCACAGGTTGTCATGTTTTGCACAGCAGTCACTTTGGAGTGTTTGTCAGTTGCAAAGCTGTGCAAAAGTTTACACATTTTTTTTGTAACTTGGCAAGTAACAAGCTGGCACTAAGGATTAATAAATTCCCCTGGACCTAATTATACCGAAGTATATAAGCCCTCGTTTTTATTTTTCTCTCCCATGTAGTCATACATGAATTTATCACAGTGTGTTTCAACTGAGTAAAGCTGCGTGGTTGGAAATATTTTCCATCCAGGTTTTCTGCTTTTGAAGGTGCACGTTCCATGCAGTGAGCCAAATTGTGTTGTCATGGAAAAAAGAGTATTTAATTTAGACACACATACTTATTTTTGTACTGTATTTTTTAATAAAAAAAAAAAAAAATTAATAACACTCACAAATGAATCACAGAAACTCTGACCTCATGTCAGGCTGTATAGATGAAGCAGAAACCTTTTAACTATTGTCAAAGTTCAGTGCATCAGAAGTAACATAATTATACATCATAAAGTATTTTAATTATATAATACAATATTCAATATTACAGTAGAATAACTGATTTCTCAAGCTGCTTTCTTAGCTATAACTTAATCGCTATTTGGTGGCATCTTTGGATGCCAGATAATGAAGGATCTGATTGGTGGATTCTTCATGGCCAACGCTATCCCAAGATCCCAGCCTGTGTATTTCCACATTTAAAAAATGTTTTTGTTCATAACAAAATGAAAAAAAAACTATCTGAATATCACAACTGAAAACCAAACACCTATCTAATGAACAAATATCTGGACAGTTGGGTCCAGCCCTGCTGGATCTTTGCACAGTTGGATGTGTGTTAAGCTGACATGTCTTCATTGCGTTCTTGATACAAAGAGATGTACAGTTTTTGTGAGACAGGCTGGTAGGCGTAACAGTTATACACTAGGCTTCTGTGTGGGAACTTGTAGGAATGAAAATAAAGCCATTGATAGCGGTGGAATGTGAACCCTGCTGGTGGTGGTTGAGTGTTTCACTAGATCACAGCTCCATGGATGCTGCTGGAAACCATCACCGCTGAGACTTCTGATCATTTTCAAACACACTTCTCTTGAAGCTGTTCCAGATCACTGCCAGGATTTACATCACATTTAATCTTTATGTATGTGGATTGTTGCTAACTAAATACAAAGAGACACAAAGACTCTTTAAACCGCCATGCTGACTAAAGTAGATTAACATCCTTCATGTGCCCAGAGGGTTGACTGTTAGTGAGTCTAGCCAATACCTGGCAGGCCTATTGAGGCTTAAGGTTGGTTTGTAACACAGTTGGTAAGGCATGGGGAATTTCTGTGGTTTTTGACTAAAGTGGCTGCATATAATTTTCTCTCCACCCAAACCATCTGTTGATTCCATGGAATGAGGAGACATGTGAATGCATCTTAAAGCTTATTTATATACTCAAGATTGTCGCAATTTACAGTTTGGTCGGCATAGCTAGAAATGTATACAGGTGATCTACCGGATAAAGTACAAGTTTGAAAGCAACCTAAACTTCAGATCTGTTACATTTTGGACGTATCCACATTTAGCCTTTGGGGAATCATGAGTCAGCCTGTGCTAAGCTGAAACACAGAGCTTACAGTAACTCGTTGGTGACCACCAGCAATCCCTGTTCAGACCACAGCAGCTGTTAAACACTGCACTCTTTTAAATTAGTGCACAGCTGTTGTGATATTTGATTAAATCGGACAGCTGGAAGTACATTTCAGAATTTTTGTCTTGTACTCTTTTTATAACCATGTGAGGTACATGTGTTGGATGTGCTAATTACACTCAATGGTCTTTCGTTAGTCATCAGAGACAGTGAAGGTCTCACTTTTCTCTTCATCTTTGTGCAAGCAGTGCCTCCAGCCAAGTTGGGCAATTATTGCTTTAAAAGGGGTAATTAAATGGTTCTTCCCCCGAACTGAGGGCCTGTGTGATTTACAGTATGTGGACTGTAAGCACATAGAGGAGACTCTTTCAGCTGTGCCAGGAAGAGGCCCCATCTTCCCTACCAGGCCATACCTGCTGAGGCTATATTTTGACCTTGTCATGGGCACAAGAGGTGGAGATTGGAGGCACGTTGTGGGTAAAATTTGGCACAAACACCAGACTGCAGTCAGATTCTCTGGCACAGACACCAGTCTTGCCTTTGGGCATGCAGTTATCTTCATTCTGATGTTTCACTGGGGCATTCCCAGTGTAGGAATAATGGAAAACAAGATTTGTAGGAGGTAATAGAAGAACCAACAGGTTTCTTTGTGCCTATTTGTTTTCTAGAAGAGGCTGATCAGACATGCAGAGATTAGGGTCTGATCAGCACTGGGTGCTGTGTAGTGTTAGTCAGCATTATTATTGCAGCCCAGGGCTTGTCCTTCTGACATAATTTCTACATAAAACTTAAAATATGACTATAGCAAATATCACTCCCCTGCTGCAGACATGTTCTGTCCTCCCTGTTTCCGATAGCTGCTGGGCTCCTGTAAATACAATTAGAAAAAACTTTAATCTGTCCCATGAATCTGTTGTTTATGTTTGCACTTTTTAGTATGTTGCATGAATAAGCTTGAACTTGACTGCCCACTGAGTGATGGAATGGACTGCATTATCAATCCTTAACAGTTTGTTTTATTTATTCAAACTACTGGAATATATAAACTTAACAATAGCACTGTTTAACATGCATTGTCAGTAGACACAAATACTCGGGAGAAATCTCGGGAATGAATGCCTTAAGAGGTACTTGAAAAACATCTATTATAAGAAATTACATATTTTGTTACATATTTCTTCTACATGTAAAATGCTGTTATGTTATCACAGCACAATTATACTGTAAAGTACAATCAGGAAGATGAAACAGTGTTGCTACCTCACTGGTGAAAGGTGAGCGTTAAACTGTCTCCTTTTTTAGTGAAATGTCATGAACTGGCTTGTACTGGCTTACGCATTACCACAGCGATGCGTCACACGGAGCAGACTGCAGTTTCTCTTCTCTCGTACACCCGACGGGTTCACTTTGCTGATTAACCACCGGAGTTCGATGTATTTTCACACAGACACACAGTGCCCCTTGCCTATAATTACCTCTGATAATAGTAGGAAATAGATCCCTCACATCTGCTTCCAATGAATGGGCAGGTTAGTCCTGCTGCTTTCTTGTATTATTGCATAAACCCCATGGCAAACAGATGTCTTTGTAGGTGTGAGCACACCTTCAAATTAAGGCCTGTAGTAGAATTATGAGGACAGGTGAAATTCATCTGTCAACTGCTGAGTGGAAAATACTCCCAGACTGTGTTTATGTGTTGTGTTGTTTTGTTGCTGGTACGAAGCCCTCCTCCCATCCTAAGTTCCTGTGTCATTTAAATGTAGAGTTTTATTAAAGTGGCTGAACTGCAGTCTGCTCTGTGTATCATCCTGCAGCATTTGTTCCTAACTGTTTGCTCTAGTGTAAGGTCAGATTGTTTCCATGTGGACCTGATTGTACCAGTAGCTGATTTAATAGCGTCAGCAACATGGGTTGCAATAGGAATGACCATGTAGAGGATGGTGTTTGACATGTATAGAAGTTAGTACTACTAAACTATTCAAGAGCACAATATAGCCTCTTACATCATGTTAATATTAAGACATAAATGTTGACACACCAAATGTGCTTAGCACTAAATTCATGCAATAAGGCTCCTGTTTAATTGACTGCCTTTTAAGGTTGACTGCTGTTTTTATGGCCTGCTCTTGGCTATTAAGGGGAGCTTTTAACAAAGCATAGGATCATTAAGTAGCCTCTGCTTCCAAAGTAAATGCATGCAATCGATGGCCTTAATAATGGTTTGTGGTTCCAATTAGCTGCCGAGAGGTGTGATTAATACCTGCAATAATATTATGAGGTGTTTCCATTCCATGAGAAAATTCAATTTAATTGCAACCTGGGTCTTTTTTTATTTTGGTCAGCTTTGATGATAAATTACTCAGCAGCTTAAATGTAGAAATATGGGGAAACTGTGTCTTAATGACACACAACAGCAAAATAAATCTGTGCATCGCTGTGAAATAGGCCAGGGTCTTGGTGATGGTGAGTTATGGTGAACAAGCCATTAGAGACCCCAAAGTTCATTCCATTTCTTTTCAGTAATGAGTTGTTGCTAGAAAAAAAAGGTATAGTGGAAAATTAACAGAACAATAATTTTAAATTGTAAGTTTAAAACACGTATTAGTACCATTAACTCCTGTTAAGTTGCCCATGAGAAACTCCCTGTTTTTGTAGTTTATACTCCTGACTGAAGAGGTTTGAATAAAAGTAGTAACAAGTCAGCAAGTTGAAATTTTTCTGCATGATCTCATGATCAATGTACTTTACCAACCCTTTTTAATTGGGATCCAGTCTGTTTTGTCTGCTCACACTGTAGTGAATGCTGTGCTTGCATTTAGTCATTGTTCGGCTCTGAACGTGTAGGCGGGTTATTTTTGGGTCTGTCTTGAGGTGCGGTAAGTGAAGTCAAGGAAGTGTTTAATTTAGTTCAGAGATTTTATCTGGCTCTCAAAGCTGGCCCTGTCTGGGGGAATTCCTTTTCCCAAGTTCATCAGGGAAATGGGCTAGCTATGAACCTTATTGAAACTCTGTCATATCACACTCATGCTTGTGGATTCCTTAGTGTAGCCGAAAATGTTTGGTTCTGTTTTGAGATCTGAGTTTCTGCAGTGCTACCTACTGTCTAAGGTGAAAATAAACCACGTGTGCTCTAAATTTCCTCATATTTATCCACTCATTTTATCAATATGTGTGTTCCCGAGGGGTTATTATGTTCTTTTTTAATTACTCTGTGAATCTGCTGAAACCACAGTTCAATAAACCTCCAGTTCAGTCTGTTGACTGGTGAATGATGCACACAGGAGGAAGAGTCTAGACAGGAAGATACCCAGTCGAGGTGAATTAATATTCTGCTAATACAGTGATGAAATACAGAATGGTATTGCTTTTAAGCATTGCACATAGTGAAATGTGTTATCTGAAGTTAAACAGGATACGTAGTGATGAGATAGGAAAGCTCTTAAAAGTGCTAACCTAGTGTGATATTCAGTCCTTAAGCCATTGCGTGTGATAGCAGTATAACGTTTAAAATCAAAATCCCAGCGGCTTTGGTTGTAAGGCTCTGGGCCAGACGCCAGTTGTGTAAAACTGCACAATTTGCAGGAAAAGTCAAGAGACATCTCAAGAGGCTCTTGTTGACCTTGGACAAAAGACAGGACCACTGTTTATCTCTCATCCAACAGCTTTTCCCCTGACCCGTATTCATAACCATATCTTCATCCTGCACTCTCTCAGTTTGCTTATCCAAAGTCTGCTCTGAGACTGACTTAGGTTTTGGACTGCTTGGATTTTCTGTACTTGTTGTCTAAAGTTGGAGGCATTGCAACAGTAAAAGAAGCTTCGATCACCGGCGGTCAAATGTTGTTACAAGTTTAAGCTATGTGAAGCCAAAGGAATGACAATGACAAAATAGGATGAAATTCAAAGGCACATTTATGTGCTTACAGAGATTTAGCAGTTGTAAAATAGTCCAGTGAATAGCTGGTAATACAGGTCAACTTATCCTATTTAAATGGTTGGGTTTTCTCACTGGGCAAAACAAACACCTGGAGAGATCCAACGTTCAAATTGCTGGGATTTCCCAGATCCCTCTCCTTGAACGAGCCTCCAGAAGATAATCCTGTTCTTTGCAAGCGTCATGCCCCTTGATAGAGGGAGCCTGAATCAAGGATTGAAAACTGTGACTAGAGAGGGTGAGAGCCAATCAGAAAGTAGGCATTTTGTGTTGACAAATGTATACCTGATCCCTTCTCACATGCACAACTCAATAACAGGCTTAAGGAATGTTCACATATTTGAGCTGATCCTTGGACTGGGGGGGATAAATGATTTTCTTGACCAAACACAGAAGACAACCTGCAGAAAAGTCCCTCATTAGACTGAAGCTTAAGGTCACATCTGTGCTAACCGGAGAGTGGGTGGATCTGCTTCAAAACATTCATGTCTATTTTTGGTCATTAAAATTTGGATGCTGTGAAAACAAAGTTGCTAAGTTACTCTACTCGAGAAGGAGGAAGGGCGGAAAAAGCAAAGTGAAATGAATGGTAAACAGAAAACCGTGTGCCATGTGTGACATATCCCAACAGATTCCCGTTCTCATGCATGCTTTACGACTAGAACCTCACCAGTTTGATCAAGTCACTTTTTGTGAGCTGTACGTGTGTGGGCGTGCCAGTATGCTGCACAGCAGTTGGCCCGTGCCTGCAACCACTCAGAGCATTTTCTGAGACATGGCTTTCTTCAGTGTTTATTGGTACTTGTCCAGTCCTAACCTCAAATGAGGAGGGAGGGGGTGGAGGTGCAGTGTTAGGGAATTGCTAACCACAGCCTGCCTAGTCTACAGAAGCTTTCTGACGAATGCTTGTGTAGACTTTTACCTCGAAGGAGAGCCTTGTACAAAAGCATCTTTGAAAAATCCTGGTCAAACATAATTCCAGTTCTTGCACAAAGCTTTTAAACACAACCTTTCCGAACATTAGCAGCCTGAAGCCCAGAGGAATGTACAGTGACTCAATATTTCTTACCTTGTCTTCAAAACTTTACTTCAGTTTTGCTGATAAGAAAATAAATGCCGGAGCCTTATAAAACACAACTTGCCTGAAATGACGCAGTGAGGAGAAGCCTCCTCACTGAACTTTTCCCTCTGTTCTGTCCTGCACCTTCTCTGGCTGCAGGGCCTCAGGAGTAGGGTGTAATAACACCTGCAGCTATCTAGACCTGTGGTATTTTTATCCCCCCCCTGGAATTCCACCTCTGTTCTCTTCTGAGATCTTGTGTCTTAATGCGTGGGAACTCAGTCAGCAGTGGGCCATGACATAGATTTCTAAAAAATCACCTGCCTCACTACATTTGCTTCATTTCAGTTGACATGTAAAATCATTGACACGGTGGATCAAGCTCACAGTTGAGCCTTTGGGAATTGTTAGTTGTGTGAACAAGCAGATATAAAACTTTCCATAATCAAAATGAAAGCAGAGTTTTGTATGACAGTGACGTAAGCAACCAGCAGCTGGTGAATTGCTGCAGCAAACGCCTTTGGAACTGAATCTTTAGCCTTCACCAGTTCTCCCAACAGGCAGCAGCAGAGTGCTCTTCCCAGTCTTGTTTTGATCCAGACCCAAAAAACAAGCAGATGACTTGGAAAATATGCTGGCATTTGAAACAGAAGTGGCAAATTCATAAATGGCACTGTGTTTGTTAGTGTGGAATTGGTTTATTGTATCGCTCGTGTGTCTCTAATCAAAGTGCTGAAACCCAGTTTGTGTAGCTGGATGCTGAATCCTCAAAAGCAAAAATCAGTGAACATTAGAAGGACAGCACTCTACTTAAAGTTTTATTCATGCAATTGGCTTTTCTCATCATGGAAAAATAGCAACAGTGCTACAACAAAGGTGAGCTGTATTGCTAAAGTGCAACAATGGAACCAACGAGAAGACTTGCATTCCAGATAACTTAATAAAAGACAACAAGAAACAGAAAGCAACC
>JAUBNQ010000026.1:21197972-21210261 GCA_032353495.1 Ctenopoma kingsleyae | reverse complement strand
GCCAAATCAATCACCAGACTTTAGCCCAGACATGGACAAAATTCGGCCCGTGGCCAGATTTCATAGGGCCCGCAGCTAAAATAATAAATAAAAAATAAAAAATAAAAAATTGGTGTTGACACCGGCTCACACCAGTCCACCGCATACAACCACATGCACACATCTTAAACACGGCCGCATCATGCACCGTCTCCGTTAGCTCAACTGGTAGGGAGTTGCGCTTTGACACTAGAGTTCTGGGTTCCCAACCCAGCTGTGACAGACAGACACATGAATTCATCACCTGCTCACCAACACAGAGCCAAGGGTGGACACATCGTCTTTTTCATTTGTTCACTCCTGTGAAGCTTAGATTTCGTTACAATTCCATTAATAATTAGAATTATGACAATGAAAATAAAATTGTTATAAAATAGTGCATATGTATAAAACATTTTACTGTAAAAAATGTCTGAAGGGACCATCGACCCCCAGGACTCTTCACATTATCAAGTCTGGCCCTCGTTAAAAACAGTTTGGACGCCCCTGTCTTAGCCCAACTGAACATCCATTGCATCCTGCTAAAGAGAAGATTGAAGCGAGAGACCCCGTAAAACAAACAACTAAAGGAGGTTGCAGCAAAACGCTGGAAATGCATGATCTTAATGAATTACAGGCTTGATGCAGTTATTGACCACAAGGAAATCAAACCATGCATTTTGTTCTCTTACAGTGTGATAATCTCATACAAAATGTGTTATCTTCAGTGTAGTTTAATATATGTAGATTGCAAATACCAGGAACTAAAGTTGCCATTCTGAACTTTTGTCTCAAACCAGATATCTTGAGTGTACAACCATTGCAAATGAATTCTACATGCCACAACTACAGTAATGGTGTAACAGAACCCATATGTTTTTTTTTGTATGTGCAGATGTACAACAGCTGGATCCAGCATACTCGCTTGATTATGAATGGGCTGTTGTTTACAGCTGTCTGTTGAAGTTTATGGAGTGGACTCGTACAGAATCTGGATCAAAGCGGGAAGATCTGTCTTGTCAGTGTAAAAAGTCAACATTAAACAATTTTTCAAATGTATGTATTAATAACTTTTTATTGAGGACAATGAACAGATACCCAGAAAACTTCCTTTGCACAACGGTCCGTCTTGTAAAACCCACCCATTTTTCAGAGCAACAGAGAGGCCTCCTCAGTTGACATTTCAGAGAATGGCCCACACTGACAGTGGAGGAATGAATGAGTCACCACAAAGCAGAACATGGTGACTGTTGGCAGTACTGGTTCAGAGAAGCCTAAACTTTATGTAAAAAAAAATGTCATGGTGCTTAGTTCTTTCCATTTAGGAGGGAAAACAGGAAGCAGCTCCTCCCTGCATCACTGCAAAGCCCCAGGGTGGATGTGTGTCTCGGACAGCAGTGATGTGAAGAGCCATGTGTGGAAGTGTGTTTGGTTTGTAGGATATCCTCTTTGTTGTGGTGAACCAAAGAGGAGTAATTTCAGGGGAGATACCCTTTAACCTATTGTCCTTGATGCTGTCTTGCAAACAGACTTCCTTCCAGACAGACACTGGTTGAAACTCCCTTACACCCCCCACTTACACACTCCACCAGTGCTTTATAACACTGCTGCGTTTCAATGAACAAGGCTTTAGTCAAAACCCGTAGTCTCCACACACTCACTGTCCCATTAAGTGTGGCTATCCACAACATGTGGATTGTAATGATTAGTGGTACGGTTGATAACATTAAATTGGTGCTGACATTTCTAGCTTCCCATAAAATTGTGATGACAACTCTATTTTCTTTTCCTGCTATTGTCTTGGCTGTTTTCCTAATGTTTATTTCACATAATTTTGTGTGACTCTCTGATTTCCTGTTTGTGTTAAGACAACCCTTTTGGCAATTTCTGACTGTCACTTTGTATTTTCTCTCCTTGCTTCCAATCACTTCCTTTCTAACTTTCCTGAAATTTAAACCTCTTTGCACCTGCCTGGCTAACTTGATCCTTCTCCCTGGTCCTTATGTCGCCTTTCTTGTTTGGTCCTTGACCTCTGGCTCACGTTTGTGCCCTGTTCAACCTATGCGTCACATCTCTACCCCCTGTCTCTTGCTCCTTGCTCCTTGCCCTGCATTGCTTGCTTGCAACAGCACATTGGTTGGACTCTTCATATATGGGGAACATAAAGAGCCCAGTCGAACCAGTCTACAGTAAGTCAAGAACTTCTTTCTTTTTAATGCTGTGGTTTCTCTCCTCTCTTGTTTTTGGCACGCTCTGCTGTGTCACCTGTTGCCCTCAGTTATGCGCTCTCACTTCCAAACACACTCTCAGATACCATTCCAAGGAAGACTCAGCTTGGGCATGTAGTGTTTGAGTCCAGCAAGTCTTGCAGGCGTCTCCTAGTGTTTTCTGGTGCCAGTGGAAAATGATGGGTTTGTTCCATACAGTAACAGAGTTCATCTCACTCAAGTAACAGCACTTGTGTTTCCAACTGAAATATTGTAAATATTATGAAATTATGTAACTATTCATCTTTGTTGATGGCCAACACTTGCAAAACGTGTTCTACTATTTAATTTGAGAAGTGATTTTAGTAATTGTTACCTCATGCATATGGCGCATCTCAATACAAACCAGCTGTTTCACAAAATCACTACAATATGAGTATAAACCATGCTTTATTACACACAGTGGTGGTTTTGATGCTTATACTGCATGCTGTGGGAGAGCACAAAGGGGATAGCTTCATAAAAAAGCCAGAAGTTATTCCCAAGAGTTCCCCAGAGGGCATTGAGTGAACTTGGAGACAGAGCAGTTTGGCTGGCTACCAGCACATGGGTTAAGTAGCAGGATCCTGTCTGCGGGAGTTAAGATGAGGAAAAAAACAGCTGGCATGTGGATCTATTATGCGAGAGAACGAGAAAGAGGAAAAGGAAAAGCCCGTAGACAAGACCAACATACATTATTAAAGATTTGTGATGGGGTCATTAGTGCAGTGTGGCTTGGGACTTTGAGATTCTGGCTTTCCCTGGTGCCTTCTCTTAGTGGTTCGGTTGGAGCTGGAATGATGCCGTGGGGGCTACTTTGGGGGTTGAAGGTCAAACCCAATGTGGCTGGGCTTTGAAGGCCAGGCTGAGCTCATTGCTCAATCAGGTCTTTGTCTTCTGCGTAGGCTTCCATGTGTTCAGAGGGGGCCCAGTGCACAAAGCAGCCATAGTTCTACTGAACAGCTTTAATGGCTAAATAAGTTTGTGAATAAAGAGCGTGGAATTCTTTTTTTCCACACTCCTACCCGTCATGTCTGCAATCTCACAGCTACATCACCCTTGATGGTAGCAGAGCTTGACGGGGGGGGGGGAATTCCCTCCTGCTGGACACAGTAAGCAATGTACTGTATAGCAGAAGGGATCTGGGAGTAAAAGAGCCGCTCGTTAGCAGCAGGGCACATCCCGGGTCTCCAATCAAAGGATCTCAGGCGGTAGCAGTCCCACACTTGCCAGTTTGTAACGTCAAAGCGGCAAGCTCAGAGAGAGTAGGGGCCACGATCTGCTGTTGACCTGGCAGCGAGTACCAACTCGAGTGATTAGATTATATGCGGGTCAAATGAGACGCTTTGATGGGTAACTTTGATGTTGCCTGTCTTTTGGTTCGACATTCAGGCCTAACAATTACTCCTATAAATCTGACAGTAACAGCCTGTAAAGCAAGCACCCAGGCTCTCTGCCAGGCAGTACTAATGCCTGAAGTTCTGTTGATGCACGTTCACATCTCTGGGTGTTTTCACAGGCAGCGTTAGGTTTACTTTGTCATAAATGAGGCTTTTCCTCAGAAAGAATGGGATGTCTTGTAGCGCCAATGCTGTGGGTAAGAAAAAGCTTTTGGCACGTGGTGTGTGTGTCTGCAGATTTATTATTTTACACTTATTTGGGCATGTTGGTTTGCAACTAACAAGAGGTTCAGCAGATGCCTTCTTAGAATGTGACTCTTTGCTTTTGGCATGGCAAGTAGCATCTCACTGCAAGGAACAGAACAAATATTGACTTCCTCCCTAAAGCCACAGTGCCAGTCTGAAATCGCTGGCTGGCAGGCCCGACCTAACAAAGTGTTGGCAGGAGTGTGAGAATGGGGCATCCTGTAGGCCTGGGTTATTTTAAGTTTCATGGGTTTAGCCTGTGACATTGGAATTATTCTAATCTTACAGCTGACATATAGTTGGAAATAAGCTGCTCATAAAGCTAATTGAAATATTTTATATAGATACGTAGTTATATAGAGAAGCTGTCAATTGACACTGATTCTAAAACTGGATTTGAAAAATGAACTAATTGAATTGGTCTTTTTTTGGCACCGTTCCATGTAAGATGGTATAAAAGAATCACAATGTTTAAAAGTCAACACAACTTCAGAAACACCTGATCCTTGAAAATTGCAAGCTTTTGAAAATGGAAGCCATATTAAGTGTAAGAAGCACTATTAAGGTGTGAACCATCCATTCTTTTATTTTGAATGGTGTTATTGTAAAAACCCCAGTGGAGTTAGTGTCTGGTTGCTTGCCAATGCATTTAAATAAATCAGCATGACATCACGATACATTACATAAGACTTTTCTATAGTGTGTCCCACTTCTACAGCAGGTGGGTGTGTTTTTTTTTTTAAGTGGGACAATGAAAGTGATAGAAGAGAAATGACAATGAACTTTTTGAACAGTTTTTCCCTCTGTTACAGTACATTGCTTCAAAGTGGTTAGAGGATAGGGTTAACAACAGTGCAGTATTGCCTGGCTTCAGTGGGACATTTTAGTGCCTACTGTATGTAAAAACCGACCAGCTATGGGAACTGATTGCAACTTCTGTAAGATTCATGTGCACATACACAGTGCTTTATGTTCAAACCAGTTGACCTATATGTTTAATGACCAGCTAACCTGGCCTCTCTGTGGGCTATTGATATAATGCCTGCTGGCACCCCCTCTTCTGCCTGCCTGACGTGTTAGACTTGGTACATGTGGTGGGAATGTTGAGGCCCCCTTGCAGAGTCATTCACAGAGGATTTTCGTCTTCTTCATCTGCAGCCGTTGGCATGGTAGTTGTGCTGACTCACTTACTTACCTTCCAACTCTCTGATGTCATCGGGGTTCTGGTGGTGAAATTCTGGGGAAAACTCATGTCCCTGCTATTTTGGCTGATATCCATGTACTGTGTATTTGAGTGTTTGCATTGATTAAATTTCAGACAGTGTATTCAGTTCTGTCTTTTCAACAAAGGACCTTTATCAGTGTCTGTCTGCAACTGTTTGAGCATGTGTCTCCATGTCCATGGCCCACAGAAAGATACACAGAGAGGTGACATGCCTTGACGATGTCATGTCATTCTGTCTCAGCCTGTCTCAGCATGCGCCTCTTGCTAGGGCCTATGTGTGGTAGCGTTGCAGTTGTTGGTTTTAGCACAGACCCAACCACAACTGAGATATTGAAATAAATTCCGCAATTTGTATGTGGCTCTCATTTAAGCCACAGTCATGCTTCAGTTTTTAGTTTTTAAAATATTTAACCAAAGGCTTTCCTTGGGTGAAATGGTTCCCAAACAGTATCCCATATCAAATTACCTTCAGTAGACTTAGCAACTTGAATCTGGCTTCTGCTTGTAGTTTCTTAACTCTGCACCAGATGGACAT
The DNA here is from genome assembly GCA_032353495.1 of Ctenopoma kingsleyae. Classification (NCBI taxonomy): domain Eukaryota; kingdom Metazoa; phylum Chordata; class Actinopteri; order Anabantiformes; family Anabantidae; genus Ctenopoma; species Ctenopoma kingsleyae. The sequence goes on along the minus strand of JAUBNQ010000026.1, from coordinate 21,204,591 downwards.
TAATGCTGAGCCTGTGGTCACTGACTGTTATTGTGTGGTTTAGCTGACAGCTTCTCCTCCGTCTCTGTGTTTCTAGTTTACTACAGAGCTCTTGTCAACTTCACTGACTCCCTGGTCTATGGCCCAGAGCTTGAGGACATCTTCTCTCCAGCCTTTAATGAGATCTCCGAAGCAGTGGTGGACACAGTATGTGCTTTTCCTATAGAATAAACTCTGAATACTGGTCTTATATAGTAAACTAAAGCTACCTTATAAGGACCAGGCATGCTATTTATGATTTGGCTGATTTTAATGTGGTGGACCTTATGTCTAAAAATAAAACTTTATTTATTCCAACTCAACAGAGTCTGGTTTTGTCTTCACAGTTGGAGTCGGAGTATAACAGGATTCCAGGTGTCCAGACAGTCAACGTGGTCCTCATTAAGTAAGAACACAAGTCCTCTAAATCACACTTTGTGACACCCAAAGTAGAAGCCCTGCAGCTGTGTGCTGCTGTGGCTGCCGCCTGAGTGTCTTACTCTGGCCAGGTGATACTTCTGTCTCTTTTTCCAAGCAGCACAAGGCCAACAGTGTCGCCTTGTGTAATCGGTAATTCATCAGCAGTGAATAATTCCTGTAAGGGATACCCAAAAAGAAAACTTACCCCTAGAGAACTTTCCATCTGCAATTCATGCCACACAGTGTATAGTCTCACCTCGTGTCTTTCTTTTCTTAATTTGCAGGAAGATCGTAAGAGAAGACGGCGTGGACATATTTGTTGAGTTGGACGTGGGTTCTGAAAACAATGACGACGACCAACAGATCCGCAGCGTGCTGTACAATGTAGTGGAGGAGGGAGCCATTGCTTCCTACGTCACGTCAGTACAAGGTTTTAAGTTCAGACGTCTTGGGGAAGGTAAGACCTCAAGCAGAACACCATATAACACAGCTGTAAAGTGAATAATTCTCAAGTGTTTGCTCTATAGGTAGGTAGTGTGGTAGTCGGTGTCCTTAACGTTTCCTTCTGGTTTCTAGCCGAACCTCTGCCTCGAGTGGGGCCTTTAGCAGTGCCAGGTTTGTACTGTGCCATGACTGCTGCATGGCAACTGAGCAGACTGTATTGCAGAAACAGTCTGAGGATTGTAGTGCCTTTAGAAAGAACAGTTACACACTTCCTTACTTACGATGCTGACATTATATGAGGATCATGCACTGCGTAGGCACTGGTTATGTGGTTTGACGAATGCTTTGCATGGAAGCACCAATGTGAAGTAAACTTCTGAGTGTGGCCCTTAAAGTTAGTCAGTGTGTAAGAAGGCCTGTGCATGGCACGTGTTTGATCGCGAATGCTGCTGTTGTAGTATAGTAATATACAATAGATTTTGAAATATGTAGTTTCTTCCAAATCTATACTGAGGCATTTGTGTTAAGTCTAGAGTGTCTAGTCTGGTAGCTTGTGTGTTTGTCCTAGTTGAGTCCTAGTCTGTCTAATCTAGTCTAGAATGTCTAGGTTGTCTTGTATAGTCTTTGCTGTGTCTTATCTAGTTTTGGTATTTTGTCTGGTCTGCCAGTTCTAGGCAGGCTGTTTGTTTGTTCAGTCCTAACTTGCCTAGTCTGTCTAGTCTTTGGATTTAGGACAGTCAGTTTAGTCTTGTGCATCAACCATGAGGTTTCCTGTCCAGTGTGTGCTTTATCTAGTTTGTCTTTTCTAGTCTTTTCAGTCTGTGTGTCTAATCTTGTCTGTCTAGTCTTTAGGGTTAAGCCATTCAGTCTAGTGTTGTGCATCATGTCTAGTCTGTCTTGTGTTTTTTCTCAGTCTAATCTTTTCTGTCTAGCCTACTGTGTTTTACATCCAACAGAAAAATGAATGCAAAACAAATACTTGCTGTCCAAGGGTGCTGTTGTTTTTTTAATGCTGTGATATGATAGTAGTGTAGTGTATTGGCCGTACTGTAGCCTTGGCTTGCATGTCTTTGATCCTTCAACACCCTCCCCTCCTCCCTTCCCCTCTGCCTCTCTCTTAGTGAGCCCCAGCATGAGATCCTGCATGCTGGATGAGCACAGGTGTGGTGATGGGACATGTATCCCGATGGAGTACGTGTGTGACAACAGACCAGACTGCAGAGACATGAGTGATGAGACCAATTGTGGTGAGTGGCTTCGATCAGGCTGGCCAGCAAGTTTAAACACGATTGACTACAGCATGGAATACTTCTTGGGTGATGTGTGATATATTCACTTATGATTATTTGCTGAGTTTAATCAGAGATTTGTTGTAGGTTTATTGCCACACCCTCCAGTTTTCATCACTCCACCAACCACAACTACAACCACCACCACCACGACCACAACCACCAAGAAGCTACCACGCCCTCCCAGCCCACCTGGACCCTGCAGCACTGATCAAGCCACATGCCAGAGTGGCGAGTGTATCCCTCGAGACTACATCTGCGACGGAGAGAGGGACTGCTCAGATGGAAGTGACGAATTCAGATGCGGTAAGTGCTGCGACCTTCTGACTGTGCGATCTGTTAGTCAACGGTCGCTCAGATATCCTTTACCTTCCCACAGGTACCCCCTCTCCCTGTGAACCCAATGAGTTCAAGTGTAAAAATGGCCGCTGTGCTCTCAAGCTTTGGCGTTGCGATGGAGACAACGACTGTGAGGATAACTCGGATGAAACCGACTGTCGTAAGTCTCCATTTCTATCAGGAGTCTCTGCCACTGTCTTGCTGAGAGCTAGATGAGAAGATCAATACGCCTCTCATGTCTGTCCATAAAACTTGAATCTACAACCAGGGGACAGTTAGCTGGAAGCACAGGAAGACAGCTGCTTAACATGTGCTGATAGTAGTGTTGATCAAATTTTCTAACTCTCACCAAGAAAGCAAATAGGCATATTTTTTATGACTGTCTAAATTGATTGTGCAGTTTATGAGTGGATAAAAGTTGCTGAAAATCTCCATTTTGCCCTAACTTCAGCTACCAAGGGTCCTAGTGACACGTGTGCTCCTGAGCAGTTTGAATGCCTCAGTGATCGCACCTGCATCCCAGCTAGTTACCAGTGTGATGATGAGCCAGATTGCCCTGATCGCTCGGATGAATATGGCTGCAGTAAGTCTCACACTAACAGTTTTTTTTTTTCTGTCTCATGCACATTTGACACACAGCTTTTTGTGAATCATCCATTCCACAGAAGTAAAAGTGAATAGTCCATTCATGTCGTCTCACTTTTCTTCTGGCAATGGCAAGCTTCACTGGATCACCAAATCCCAGTCGCATATTAGCCCTTTTGTACATGTGCGTTTATTATGTGTCATTTTCTTGACACTTTATAGCCCCTCCCTCTGTGACAAGCCCGCCAGAAGAGTCCATTCAGGCAGCACGTGGGGCTACTGTGACGTTCACGTGTCAGGCTGTTGGAGTGCCAACACCCATCATTACCTGGAGACTCAACTGGGGACACATTCCTGTTAGCGGCAGGTGGGTTTCATGATAATGATCTCCACCCTTTCGGTAATTGAAAGTGTAATTTAAACCACAGATTAGTAAACAAACTCAGCACATCAGATTATACATACTTCTGGAATATGCTGTCCAAATTATTTTGAATGAATGGAATTGATTTTATTGATGCTACTTTTGGGAAAAAAACATGTTGCAAGCTGTTTCAGACATTTGCATCTGGTGGAAGCCCATCTTGATCTGTAGCAGACCATGAAGATTTGAAAATGACTGTGAAGCCATTTCCTCTTCTCACCTCTCATTCAATAAGTGTTTTTCAAGGCCACAGTATAGCCATAGACAGCCTTCCTTGATCAGTGTTTCAACACTGACTCATAAATTCAGACCTGTGATTTTCATTACCGAGGTATTTGTGGTGAGCTTAAACTCCAGAAGTTGCTGTTTCAGAATATTCATTCTGGGCGTAGCCAGCTCTGTGTGTATGTGTGTGTGTGTGTGTGTGTGTGTGTGTGTGTGTGTGGTTTGGCAGTTACAGTTGAACTTTATGGGTTTTTTGTGTAACAGTATTTCCTCAGACTGATACAGTGAGAGTCAGAAACAGCAGGGTTCCTGTTATGATCCTTTGCCCACACTTTGTTGCTATATTTTTCCAGGATTTCCATGACCAGCGAGAATGGCCGCGGCACCCTAACAATTCACGATGTAAAAGAGGCGGATCAGGGGGCGTACACATGTGAAGCCATCAACGCTAAAGGCCTGGTGTTTGGTATCCCTGACGGAGTGCTAACTCTCACATCGAATCCAAACCCAGGTACTGACACTTTATCAATACACTGGACCCACGATCACTATCAGACAATAGAACTCTGGCTGAAGTTATTAATGACAGCAATTAAAAGTCAACTTTGTCCTCTTATCTTGTTCTTTCAAGGCAACTGCCCTGATGGCCACTTCAGTGTGGAGGGCCGCTGTGTGTCCTGCTTCTGTGCTGGAATCACCAGGAACTGCAAGAGCACTGGTCGCTATCGCAACCAGATCAGCCTGCGATTTACTGAAGAGGAAGACTTCAAAGGTGCTGAAACCACTGGTTTATATGAAGCTAATAGACCTCACGCCCTGTCAACTCAAATATGTACTTTAGTCCTAAAATAACAACCATTAATACAAGTTAAAAGAGCCTGCCTGAACCTGTTATTCTTACTTCCAGGAGTGAATGTCACCTACCCATCCAGGCCAGTCACTCCTCCTCTGTCTTCCACCCAGCTCCTCATTAACCCTGAGCTGGAGGAGTTCCAGCTTGTTGATCTTTCTCGCCGTTTCCTCAACATGGAGTCCTTCTGGACCTTGCCTCGCCAGTTCCTGGGCAACAAGGTGAAGGGTCTTTGGCAGGCTTCACTGTGTTTTTCTTAATTTCTCATCACATTCCTACATGAAAATCATTCTGTCTGTTTTTAGATTGACTCCTACGGAGGGTCGCTGAAGTACAAGGTGCGGTACACATTGGCCCGCGGTCTGTCTGAGCCCGTGGTGAAGCCGGATGTGATTCTGGTTGGAAATGGACGCAGGCTTGTGTACCGCAGAGGCAGCACCACCCCTGCCCTAGTGGTCAACCAGAAAGAGATCATATTCACTGAAGTAAGTAACAAATACAGATTCTGCACAATCCTGCGGTACATTTATAACGATGACGTACAGTCCTGTCAAAAAATATTGTCAAAAAAGTGCAAAATTTCACTCATGAATCATGATGAAAGTATTCAAAATCACACAAGAACTATATATCGACTATCAAAAATAAAATGTAATGAGTATATATCTATATATGTCCATGTGTCAGTAAACCTGCTTGATATTGTTTTAGGATAAATGGCAGCACTCCAACGGCCGCTCTGTGAGCCGAGAGGAGCTGATGATCACCTTGGCCAACCTGGACAGCATCAGCATCCGCACCGTCTACGACAACCACATGGTCAGCGTGGGACTCGGTGACATCGTCATGGATACCACCACCGTGGAGTTGAGCACTCGTGGTCAAGCAAAGGACGTTGAAGAGTGCAGGTAAGAAACAGAAGCCCTGGAGTAAAAGACCTGATGCTGTGATGATTAAGTGATATGGAGGCTCCTCACAAAAACATCAGTCTACAGAACATATTTACAGTGAAGACTTGGGCTTCAATCAGCTCTGTTTAATTTACATCATTAAGAAAGTTTGCAATTTGTCCTGTTGTAATTTGCCTTGTCACAGTTCATATGAAAACAAACTGATTGACTTATCACTTCCAGATGTCCTCCTGGGTATACAGGCCTGTCTTGCGAGTTGTGTTCCTCTGGTTTCGAGCGCGTCCCTGGCGGCCCCTATCTTGGCACCTGCGCTGGTTGTAACTGTAACGGGCACGCCAGCGCTTGTGATCCAATCAGCGGACACTGTCTGGTAATATCTAACTCTTTTTGGGTCAGTGTCGTGCAAGTTCACCTTAGACGTGGACGTTTAGCTTAGTTCAGTGTAAAGCATAGAAACAGGTTGCGTGCTGGAACATAAAGCTGCTGTGCCCAGCCAAGAAATTTTCAGCATGTTAGTCAAGAGTGGTATCGACCTTCTCGTAGAATGCTGGGCAAGAAAGCAATTATATTGTTTTTTGAATTGTATTTTGTTGTTTCTTTTTTAATATTTTGAGTGGCATCCATTTGAGAGAATGACCAGTGTTTTCTTCCCACTACAGAGCTGCCAGCACAATACAGAAGGGCCTCAGTGTGACAAATGTCGCCCAGGCTACTTTGGCGACCCGACCCGAGGTCGCCACGATGACTGCAAACCATGTCCCTGCCCGTATTCTGAGACCTCGCGGCGGTACGGTCACAGACCACCTGAATTATTTGGGGCAAAGACACAAACACTCACATGCATAATGTAGAATCTCACCCTGCATTTATTTTTTTCATTCCTGAAAACTGAGCTCATTCAGATGTTTGAGCTCAGGTTCATTCATTCAACATGCTACTCAATAACCAGCTGTAAATGTTATTGATCTACGGCCCTTTCTTTGCAGGTTCTCCGACACTTGCTTCTTGGATGTTGATCAACAGCCAACGTGTGACGCCTGCAGACCTGGCTACACAGGCAGACGCTGTGACAAGTGAGGACACTGATATCACTAACTGTGCCTTTAGATTGCAG
>JAUBNQ010000026.1:21182239-21197872 GCA_032353495.1 Ctenopoma kingsleyae | reverse complement strand
ATAAACATATGGTTAAATCTGCAGTTTGTTTCTGGTTGGTTGGCATATCTTACCTTATTCTTGAGGCCGTCGTCTTTTCTGAACGAAATGAGCTTATGAGGCAGATGGATTACATATGTGCATGAATGTTTGTGTCTGTGTGTATGTTGCAGAACAACGTGGCAGGAGCACTGTGTGATGAGTGTAAGGCTGGTTTCTTCCATTTATCAGAGGCCAACCCTGAAGGCTGTCTACGCTGTTTCTGTATGGGCGTCAGCAAACAGTGTGCCAGCTCCACTTGGCATAGAGATCAGGTAGGTTTCCAACGATTAAGGAAGAGCTGAGTATTTTTGCTGTCAAAGTTTGACACACTGTTTGTACAGGCCTGCTGTATCGGCAAATCTTTTCAGATCCTAAATCGGTGATATTCAGTTTGCAAACGGATATTTTGCTGAAGTATATTTCAGTTAACATCCTATTCTGACAAGTGTTTTTGCGTCATAGGTGCACGGAGGTGTGAACGGGCAGCTCTTCACCCTTTCCGACAGTGCCAACACTAGAACAATCTCTGAAGGCATCTCCCAGAGGGGCCCCTCTGAGGTTGTCTACCGCTCTTTCTCCAGTATCCCAGGCGACATCTACTACTGGGTCCTGCCTGAGAGCTTCAAAGGAGATAAGGTGAGGAAAAAAAACAACAAAGTAATGAACAGGCTCTGGAGGAGAGGAAAGAGGAAAAACAGTGTAGATAGATTTCTCTAAACTTATTTCCATTCAGTCGTGTCTCGACATGTTGTGAAGTGAAAAGCCTGCACGCAACCAACCTCCTCTGAACCTTTGGTTTGAACTCACAGTCAAGCCCAACATGGGTGTCTTGTAACTGACTACCCCATAGTATTTGACAGGTGAAATATCTTTCCATTATTACGCTTTGATGAGTTAAGCTTCCCTTTCCACCATGTTGCTACCAGGTGACGGCCTATGGTGGGGAGCTTCGCTACACAGTGCGCTTTGAACCGTTTCAACGCTCACTGGTGATTGATGGTCAGCCAGATGTGGTTCTTCAGGGCAATGGCATTTTCCTGGAGCACTACTCGCAGACCAAGCCCCTACCTCGTGTCCCACAAACCATCAGCGTGACCTTTAGAGAGGTAAATTTCATTGTCGTTAATAAGCCAGTGCCTCTTAGCTAAATCTGAATCCTTGCACAGTGTTAGTGAACTTAACTTTTCTCCCTTTCTCTGAATCATAGGCTGCGTGGCGTCGCGCTGATGGGCAGCCATGCACTCGTGAGCACCTCCTGATGGCACTGGCTGACGTTACCAACTTCATGATCAGGGCCACCTATGCAGACAGCATGGAAGAGAGCAGGTATGATGGGAGATTCTTTTGCCAGTGCTCAGCACATTCATGTGCGTCAGAATGAATGAAAAGAGTATTCCCTTTAATGGCACCTAGAAATTGTTTTGTGAATTGTGTATCTTTTGTGTTCAACAGTATCTCAGACATCAAGATGGACATTGCTGTTCCTCGCTCCACTGGTAATGAACGTGCTCTGGAGGTGGAAGAGTGTGCCTGCCCACAGGGATACAGAGGACCCTCTTGCCAGGTGCGCGTTTAGATTATAGAGAAGCACTTTAGTTTTACAAAAATATCTGAGGTTAAGCGTTTTTTCAGCATCCTGCGGTCTTCATCAACAGATGAAGTTTGTGCAAGAAAAGTAAGGCAAACACAGTTATGCCTGAGCTTGTTAGGTATATAGAATAATACAATGAGGTATTTTTTCCATTACAATCCATGATGATAATTGCAGCCTCCATCCTGCAGTGGAACAAAGACTTTTGTCGCCACTTGTTTTTCACCTGAGGTGTTTTTCCATGCCGTTGCAGGAGTGTGATGATGGTTACACTCGGACCAGCTCTGGCCTGTACCTGGGCACTTGTGAGAGGTGCGACTGCAATGGTCATGCCAGTAGCTGTGACCCGGAGACTGGCAGGTGTCTGGTAGGTTTGATGCTACTCTTCATGCCCTCGCTTATTTGCCAAAGTCAGACCTGCTGTGATGTCTTCATTGGAATGCACTGATGTTTTTTTTTTGTTAAATCTCAAGTTGTGTATATTCAGTTGTTCCTTGGATCCTCACCTCTGCTTTATTTGTGTGTGCCCTGTCCATTAGCAATGTCTCCATAACACCGTTGGGTCAAGGTGTGAACTCTGTGAGGCTGGTTTCTATGGCAACCCTGTAACCGGTGGAGCTCAGGCCTGTCAGCCCTGCCCCTGTCCTGGAACCTCATTCAACAACCAGTGAGTTCATGTTAGAAAATCTTGCCAATTTCAGTCAGCAGCAACACTGCACACAACACAAATGGTCCATAATCATAAGAGATCAAATTGTACGTGCACTTGATTAATGCTTGTGGTGTGGTGTGTGTGACCGTTGTTTCACAGATTCTCTTCAACCTGTTATCTGGACTCTGACGGTCAGCCAACATGTGACAACTGCCCCCCTGGGTACACTGGCAGACGCTGTGAGAGGTACGTCCCCTTCTTTCTCTTTTTGTTTTTCCTTTTCCCCTCTGCCTTCTCTTCAGTGTCATCTGGACGCCGCTCAGTGTTTGGGGTTTCGGGGCGGGGTGGCAGCAAGGTTAGCAGGGGCTGGCGCTGTCACCCACTCGTACAAGAAAGGGATATAAGCATGTTTGTGGTTCTGTTTGTTTGTCCGAGGCAGTTGTGATTGAGCAGTGTCATTGGAGGGATGGGAGCCACCTATTTTGATGTACCTGTGAAGTTTTGTGCAGTGTTTTGTCCAGTTCTGCTCTTGGATGTAGTTTTCTCTTATGGTAGAATGAGATGTCTTTGTTTCTTTAGGATTGTTATAGGAGATTTGCTCATACTCCGAATGTCATCACTCAGATTTTATTGATCGTGGAAACGAAATGTAGAAATATCAGTGCTGTGTACCCTGCAGAAACCTTTAGTCTGGCTGGCTTTATATTTTTCTTTTGTTTTCTTGTGCCCTTGGTAGAATTTGCAGTGATTGCTTTCTGCTTAAGCTTCATGCTTTGCTGGTTATGAAGGTGTTGGCTCATGTGATTTCTGTCTGTGTCGTGTGCACAGACAAAATTGATTGTCTGGTTCTCTACAACATAAATGTAGATGAGGCATTTATGAGGACTCCTGTCTGGTTAATGAATCTTTGCCGCTCTGAGGGCAAAGATGACAAGCTGACTTGGGTGTAAGAGTCAACTTAAAAGTAATTTAATCTGTGAACATCTCTACTTGCATCATACCTGATTCTGCTGTTTTGACATTAAGAGAAGAGATGCCATCAGCAGACAGTTGTGGGGGCCCATTCCTGGAGGAGCAGATAGAAGGTTTGCTAGCTGTGGGATGTGGAAGCAGCTGGGATAAAGAAAAAATACCATATGGCAGTGGAGATGAATATGATGACATCGACTACACTATTGTTACCACTGTAGAAACAACAGTTGTGCCTACTGCATCTCACCGTCTTGTTACCCAATCCACTAAATCAATAGGGATGGGCATCATCTCCAGCACTCCCAACAGTTCACCTTCTAGGCTCCTGCCACGCTTCACGCCCAGCGCAGATAGCAGACAGTCTAGCTTCCAGAATCTGCTCCGTATTCACCTGAACACCTTTAACCAGCGCCTGAGCATGCTGGAAGGCAACACGCTTGATATGAAAGAGAGCATTGATAGGATGGAGGAACTACAGAGGAGTCTTGGTTACAGATTGAAAGAGCTTGTCGCTGCTCAGTCTAATAGGGTGAAGAACAAGACGGTTGGCGAGCTGGAGAAGAGCTACACAGACATGGAGGCTCGTCTGACCAGGCTAGAAGACAGGCTGGAAATATTGATTGATGGCTTCACTGTGCTGGCTCAGGAGTTAAACAAGATGAAACGCACTAGACAAACATTCTTTCCACCTCAAGAAAAGAAGGTTCTGCCTTCCCTTGCCACAGTCATCGCAGTCCCCTCACATTCAACGCCCCAGCCTCCAGTCAGAATTCTACCTACACAACCAGCACTTCTCAATAAAGCCACAGTGCCCAAAAGCATTCCTACCCCACGCCTCCCTGCGGACAAGCCCATTACTTCTCCTAAAAGAATTAGAAAAGTCAAACCAGCAACCACCAGTAAGCAAGAGGACCACACAACACAATTCTCATCTGTTCCTAAGTCATCAAAAAGTCAAGTCTCAACAAGTGCAGCAAGAAAGTTAAAGACAACCTCCAGTAAACCAAGGACTGTGTCTAAAACCAAAGCGAAAACTGCAGTGAAGCCTAAAACAAAAAGGCCAGAGGGTAGGACGTCCGCTGTTACAGATAAACACATTACTCAGCCAAGCCAAACAAGGCCAAAGCAAGTTAAAGAAGAGACAACAATCACAAAATTTCTGGAGCCATCATCTCACACACCAAAGGCTGCTAGAACCCCTCAGCTGCATAAACAATCTGACCAGGCCAATAAAAAGGAATCTACACCACCTATTAAAAACAATGGACATAACGCCACATTTAGTTTGAATGTACCAGCCACAGAGAAGGGTGGGGAAGGTGTACAGTCTTTACAAGGAAATTCAAAGAAAAATAACTCGAAGATTTATGAGAAAAAGGTCCCTGTTAAGGACAAAATTGCAACCACAACTACCAAAGCTAGTACTGCAAAGATGTCTAAAACAACTATAAAGAGGACAACTCCTGCTAAAACCAAGGCTGCTACTACTAAGAATATGTCTAAAAAAACCCAGAAGAAAAAGAAAACAAACCTTCATTCTGCTGTTTTGGACCTTCTGAGTCTCCTAAAAGGAGAAAAGTCTTCAAGCAAGAAAAAGAATCAAGATAGTTCCCTTCATATTGTCCTGGGAAGGCTGGCCATTCCTGTCAAAATTATCCCTGATGACTAGAAATCGATGTGTTTTCCATAATTTTATCTTTATTTTTTTATCCATTTTTATATCTCATGTTACTGTAACCATGCCATGAAACTGTATGAAGGTACTGATTTAGAGTGTCCAGATGTTTAATGTTATGCTGACAATACTAATGTCTATTTTTATGACAGAACTATTGCACACAATCCTGCTATGAAGAGATAGCTTAGCATTAGTAACCCTCATCTATATATATTTGTCCATTTTGTCCTGGCCAGGCTACCTTACCCCAACACTTCGTAAAATTGTTTTGACTTTTCATCTAGGGCCATCATCAAATGATCTAGTACTTTATTAGGTTTAAGACCAAATACAATCAGACCTAAAGACTTTTCCCAAAGCAAGCTCATAGTATGGAAGTCCTCTTCTTTGGCCGTTGACCTGCAGACCTGGACAGGTGAGGTAAGACTGACAGCAGATGTCCTTGGGAAAACCTGCACAGATCTGTGCTTGGAGTCGCCTCTGCACTAGTGGTAGTGGCACGGTGGCTTGGGTTGCAGGAGTATTGCTTTGCTAGTGTTTGTCACAATATCAGAAGTCACTTCCCTCTTCGCCAGCTTAGCATCTTCTTCTGTGCTTCATCATATCAGCCATCCTCTCTTCTTCTTTGTTCTGATATTGCTTCTGTATTTGTAAAGCTTTTCGTTAACCTTTTGTTTTAGATTGCATGTTAATGTTACTATTTCTTTTCCTGTGTAAAAGTGTTTTCTCAGTTTCAGCTGTAGAATGCTCATATGAGAGATGGACTCAACATCTGAGGCATGTTGAATGTTTTTGTAGCAGCTGTGCTTCATCCATCTCCAGTTCAAGCAGTGGGAAAACTGTTTGTATACATTGAAAGAAGCTGGGTGTCTGTCATTTTTGATCCACGTGAATATAAGACTAGTCTTTACTGTAGATACGTGTACTTACCGGATGGAACAGAGGAATAGTTTGTCCTTGTCTGAATGACTCTGTACTTTTGTCACTGAGAATTTCCTTGGATTAAGATTTGTCCCCAGCTTCCTGCCTTTTTGTTCTTAATTAAAACGTTTATCCTCTTTGACTGGAAAAACTTACTCAAACATATTGTCTTTTTTTTATTTCAGATGTGCCACAGGATACACTGGAAACCCACTGCTGGGACAGAAATGTACTGTCAGCAATGAAGTCAATGGTACATTGTGTATTTTGATCCAGAAAAATGGCAGATTTTGTCACATCTTCAGTTTTTTTCTTCTGTCCTTTTAGCTTAACAAAAGTTGTAAAGGTTCCTTTTGTTTCATTAATCTGGATTCAAAGAGAGCTCGATTGTACTGTAACCATCTGCTCTATTGCCCTGTTGCAGGTAACAACTATAACTGTGACCAAAAGGGATGTGAAATCTGCAGTGGTGGTGTGTGCCGCTGCAAGGTGATCAAACTAAGAGACTTCTTATTTACACCAGCTCTCTGGTTATTCTCATCTTTTGGGTGTCCTGGTATAAGACCATGTTTCTTGTATCTTATTCCTCTGATACTCTCTTACAGATGAACGTTGAAGGCCGATCTTGCTCTAGCTGTAAGCCCGGAACCTTCCACCTCAGCCTGCAGAACAAAGATGGCTGTCTGTCTTGTTTCTGTATGGGCGTCACTCAGCAGTGCTCCAGCTCTAATTACTATAGGGACCAGGTAAGGCCTATAAGTGGAACAGTGCAACAGTTCATACTTCAGGAAGTGATTCTTTTTAAATCTGTGATCAACCAAATGCTCACACTGGACAAAGCAGCTCAGCACTGGCCATGATAACATCAGAGAAGGACTTACACATTTGCATACTTCCAAGAGAAAAGATGTTTAAATTCATTCATTCAAATCATTATACAAGCCAGTGAGATCCGTTCAGTGGTTTTGGTCAGAGATTGACTGGTATTTCATCACATAAGCAATAACTTCTGCTAAGGTCTGTTGATCAGAGCTACCGTTGGGTAAAAGGGTTAGTCTGTGAGGTCACACACAGCATATCTATCTGGAAGTTGAGTCATGACAACTTAAAGTGTGAAGTGAAACCAACCTGCAGGATAAATTTGTGGTCACTAACCAACTTCCCTCAACAAGAGCGAAACGTTTCAACCTTACAAAAAAGAAGTCCAGTTGCCATGACTCATCTTCCAGACAACTTCACCTGGATGACTGAGAATCTTCACAGACATACGGCATATCTAGAAATTACAGCTGTAACACTGTGTAGTGGACGGTTGCTTCAGCACTTGCGTCCTTTAGTCTGTTTTATTTTGTCTTTTATCAAGTCCACTGTTGTGTAAAAGCTCTTTTGTTTGAATGCTTGCTTAGTCATAATGAAACTGCACAGTGTTAAAGGTCAGTCCAAGTAATGCCAGTACTGTGCGTGTTGGCATTAACACTGCATCTTGTTAGTTCCGCAGCCTGTCCACGGTTTTCACTCAGGAACCTTATAATGTGCATTTTTATATCCAATGGAATTGAGACAAGCTCAGTGACTTATGACGAGTTTATTTTTGCCTCTTCAGTCAGTTGCTCTGTATAATGTTCATCCAGTCAGCAAAGTGATCCTCACCAGTCACAGTTAAAATTTCTGCACAGTACTAGCAGTAACTTTCTCATTTACTATTTCTACTTAATTGCGCGTGTTTTTAATATGCTTTCGCAGGTGTTCTCAGTATTTTCTCCAGGGAACTTTCAGGGATTTGGACTGGTGAACCGTCAGCGCACCAACCGCATCTCCACTGGATTTACTGTGGAGATTTCCACTGAAGGCACCCAGCTGTCCTACAGCAACTTTGACTACCTGGGACAGGAGCCTCATTACTGGCAGCTTCCAGATATCTACCAGGGAGACAAGGTCAGTATCAAAGAGTGCATTCAGTGGCTCAACCAATGGTAGTAGTCAAAGCAAGACCATGAATCCCTTACTGCTGTATATAATGGACTGAGCAGTATCAGAAACTTGTGGACTACCCTTACACTACTGCTGCTTTCTCTTAAGCCAGTCTTTCCTTTCAATCTACTTTCTCAGTCTGTGTGCTTTCGTTTCCTTTTAAATCTGCATCTTGATGGGGTAAAATGTTGTGCGTACATTAAAGTGATCTCATACATAATGAAGCACTTTTTGTGTTTACCCCTTTTCAATCTCTATAGAAAGATTCTTTCTTTAATCGCATGAAACGAGCACAACAGGTACAGTACAGTAATGTCAGTCATCATCATGTTGCGACTGCGGTTTGGTCATTTGGACTCTGATGTGACTTTTGCGTAGTGTGTTGTCTGGCATGTTTCAAGTAACTGTTAATGTGGCATTCATAATATACTGAATCCCATGCTCTTTTCTTTTTTATGTAGTCAGACATTATGGATGCCCACCGTGTTTTATGGTGTTAATCATTTTTTATTTTGACTGAATTATGAGAAGTGTTTGCAGTGTTTGCAGTTGAAGCTGGTCATACTCCATACTGCACACAGAAATTGCTTTCTGCTCCACATCACACGGTCCATTTAAATGGATTGATCATTAATGGCCCATTAAAGAGTTTCATACAGTTTAACTTTGCTTGAATAACACTGCCACTAAACGCCCAAATACCATCAGCTCAGTGGTTAGGAAAGTGATCAAAGAGCTTGTTTTATCCACATCAATAGAGTGATTCATACTTGCCAAAGGAGCAGCTAAGGAAGGATGCTTCCATTTGGAACCTAATGGCCACTGAACGTAAACACACCCACAGACCCAAAAGAGCTAGCCAGGTATTTGCTACTGCGTGATCTTCACTGTGGACTGTTACAGTGAAATCAGCTCTCACACGTCTAATGAGAATAAGTCATGCACAGTGCACAATGTTTTCATCATTGTAGTCTAACACACTGAGAGTTTGTGAACATCTATGGATAGTAATCCCATCGTTTCATAGATGAAGCAGCATGGATAATGGGTTTAAGGATTGCCGTCTGCATGCGTGTGAAGTTGAAAAGCTGAGCTGAGCTGCATAACCTAGTTTCTCTGAGTAACTTGGTTACTTCAGCTTATCTAAGCATACTGACTGTTGTATTGCACGTCCGAGTATCTGGGTAGACTCAGAATGAAAAGCATGACCTAGCATGTCCACATTCTTAGAGTGGTGATCAGTCAGCCTCATGGAAGAACTGAAATCTTAAACCTTGTCTCTCTCATTTTGACTGTTCCCGTGATACCCCCAATTTCCACCTCTGCAGCGTGATGTCAGACAGTTGGATGATGAGGTCTGGGCTCTCCTTTCTAACGCCTCCAATGGACAAGCGGGTTCCCCTTCATTCTTTCCCTCATCCTTCTCTAAATCATCCTCCTCTTTCTCTTCCGCTTCTTCTCGGGTCCCAACATCCTCCTCTTCCTCTTCAACCTCTCGCTGGTCTGTGCGTAACTTGAGCCCCCCTTCACCTCCGTCTGGCATCCCCTCCTCAGTTAGACCGACCAGACCCCAAACATACTCCCCAGGTCACGCTCCTCGTCTGCAGGTACACTGTCAGATATTGTGAAAGGTTTCTGAATTGGTCATGAGCCTGTTTTGTTTCTTGTTGCTCATATTGGTGACCTTTTGTGTTTCTGGCGGGGGTCTGGCTCTACGGTGGACCAACAGAGCCAGAACACATTGAGCAAAGCACCTTCTAGTGCGTCTGGAGACAGCAGCAAGGTAGACTGGCATGACAGAGTGACTGACTTTGTGTCCTTTCCTTTGGCACATATGCATATGAAAATGTATTTGATACATAAGCTTACAAATAAATGACTGTCAGTTACACGAGTTTGGAAAGTTGTATAAAAGCACCTAACAGGTTAAAATGACGACCTACCAATGTAATATAATTTATAGTTACACAAGCCTTATTCATAGTTTGGTATCTCATTGTTAAGCAGATATCTCCCACTCATGGCTGTCACTGTAGTTTCCCAGTAACCTTAGTTTGACAGTGTTTTTTATTATAATTTTGACTGCTTTAAAACAGCCTGTTTTAGGCACATCTTAAGCTGTCATTTTCACATTGCTGACAATGAAAGCTGTGGTTTTAGTTGTCAGGCAGAACACAGTGTGATTTCTATGGTGTTGTCAAACTGTCACTAGAGTCTTTAATAGCATTTGTACTAGAGAACAACTGAAAAGAGTTTTGCTGTGTGTCTGTTTGCCTGAGAGTTGTGTTGGGCTCACTCTTTGACTTGCTTGTATTCCTTGCCTGCCCTGCTTACATATTTTCTAGCTGCTTCTCTCTCTGTCTGTGGCTTATTCTCTTCTACTTCTCCTTCCTCCTTTGCCTCTCAGTACGCTCTGGTCTACAAAAGTTTCAGCTTATACCAGGATGATCTGCTCTACTGGCAGCTCCCAGCGCAGTTCAAAGGGAATAAGGTAACTGTGAAAACATGTGGCAGATTTAACCAATCAAATCACAGTCCTCATCCAGCTATCTAGACCCCCTGTGCCCCATAACTTCATCCCATCCTTCCCAGGACACAAAATAAAAATGCAAGATGTCATATCAAGCACTGAAAACCCTAAATCCTTTTATATGTCTAATGCCTGGGTCCTTCATGCTCACTTCTTTCAAAACTCCACACTCATCCATCCAATTTCTGATGCTTATCTGCAGTGACAACAGGTAGTCCACACATCCATCGCCATCAACTTCTCTAGTTGAGAAAATCTTGGCCCTTGAAATTCTACCCTCTTCAGCTTGATGGCCTCCTTCACCCCCACCCGAAGGTTATCGGTTTGTCACTGCAGCAGGCAAGCGTGACGTTCTGATCACAACCCGGAGCAGCCACCTAATGGTGTTAAAAGGCCTTGCAGAGACGGGCCTCAGCTGGGTGTTTACGCAGGGCAGGCAACAGTCAGTCAGAAACTGGCGCTGCTTCGATGCACTGTAAACAAAACACTGATTCCTCAGTGTATGTTTTGTGTCAGGTAATGCTTCCTGCACATTAAAGCCACCTCGCAAAATTTAAACAGACCATATCCCCAACAAGAACTCATCTGACACGGGCGATCTCCTGTTGTGTGATACATGTATAAAACTTCAGATAATGTCCAGACCTGCTTCTCCAGACATTGTCCAGAGTTCATGTGTGAAAACAGCGTATGAAGTTATAAAACTTTCCATGTGAGCAGTAAATTAAACTTCATGTGTAAAATGGCTGGTGTGCCCTTTTAGTGCATTCACCACACTGAACTGTTGCTCCTTGAGATCCTCTTAGGACACATGATTTGATGTTACTCTACTCACTATTAGTCATCTGGCACTGGTTTCTACTACATTTGTTTCACAGTTTGATCTGGCAAAAGATCTAAAGCTTCTTCTTTGCTGACAATGTTTTAGGTGGGTTCCTATGGTGGTAAACTCAAATACACCATCTCCTATGTGGCTGGTCCAAGGGGAACACTGCTTGATGATGCTGATGTCCAGATTATTGTGAGTATGCTCCCATTCTGACTCTTTCATTACACGACTTATGTTGCATTTTCTGACTGGGCAGTGTTGTGCTTGTAGGGTAACGACATCACTTTGGTAGCTCGCCTGCCGTGGCAGAGGAGGCAACAGGGCAGCAGAGAAACGCATCAGTTTGAGATCATCTTCAGGGAGGTGAGTGGCTCAGAACACCACATTAACACAGTGAATGCAAAGTGTGTGAGGAAGTATCTGGGTCATTGAAGAAATCTGTGATTGAATCTCACCTCTGTTTACTTGTGCTCCTAAATAAATGCATGCTTTAAGATGTTTTTTTCTTATTCTATGACTTCTCATTTGCCAGGAAAACTGGCGTCGTCCAGACGGTATGCCCGCAACCCGTGAGCACCTGATGATGGTTTTGGCTGACCTGGATGATATCCTTATCCGAGCATCTTACTCCACTGAGATGCGGTCCTCCAGTATTTCTGACATCAGTATGGAAGTTGCCGTGCCCAACTACAGCGGCTACGCCCAGGCCCTTGAAGTGGAGCAGTGTCGCTGTCCACCTGGATACCAGGGCCTCTCCTGCCAGGTAAATAAATTTTTATGATTTGATGTTTCATTTAAATGCTCCTAGATGTGTGTACATATTACATAATGTCTCTTTTAGGACTGTGCACCTGGATATACTCGCACTGGAGGAGGTTTATACCTGGGTCACTGTGAGCTCTGTGAATGTAACGGCCACTCTGACTCTTGCCACCCAGAGACTGGCATCTGCACGGTATGATGCACTAGATTAGTGAATGACTGACTGTGTTGTGGCTAGATTATAGCCGTTCAGACTTGATGGACAACTCTCTAAACAGTGATATGCTTCTCCTGCCAGAGCTGCCTGCATAACACACAGGGTGAGCTCTGTGAGCAGTGCGCCCCTGGCTTCTTCGGCGACCCCACCGCTGGCACACCAGAGGACTGCCAGCCCTGTGCCTGCCCTCACACTGACCCTGACAACCAGTAAGTACTGGAACAGATACCTAGCCTTCACATTTCACCCCCATTTATAGCTCAAGACAAGTCTGTGTCCAGCTCACTTGATCAGAAGTTTACTGTGTTGCAAATTCTGCAGCTTAATTCAGAATTTATTCCACTAGTAGCCATTTTTCTGCCAGCTAAAATAAAAACACAAGTTAATGTCAGGTTTTGTTTCTTTTGGAGAAATTCATTATTGTCCGTGTGGGTTTTAACTCATGTAACAGGTTCTCTCCCACCTGTGAGAGCCTTGGAAATGGAGGCTACCAGTGCACTGCCTGTCAGCCTGGTTACACTGGCCAGTACTGTGAACGGTATGATAACCAAACACATCCGGACAGTTACTAAAATAGTTTCAGTCAGCTCATTTTGATAAAGTCTCATTTCCTTTCTATCATCAGTTGTGCTCCTGGATATGTCGGTAACCCACAGCAGAGAGAGAAGTGTCGTCCATATGATGGTGAGCTTTAGTAGAAACAGTTCTTATGATCACATGAAGGAACTAACAATGATCGTGCTGCACAGTTTACTGTGAAACGTGTCCCTGATGATGTTGTGACCTTTTGCGTTTTTCAGCTGCAGCCTCCCTCGTGGTGAAGGTTCATCCATCGAGGATCAAGGTATCCCAAGGTGGTCCTGTTACTCTGAGCTGTGAAGTGTCCAGCTACCCTCCACACTACTTCTTCTGGTCTAGAGAAGATGGGCGACCCATCACGGGCAGTGCTGAGAGACGCAGACAAGGTACAGATATGATCATAACCTGTGTAGCTCCAGGTCTTTCTTTTTGTTTCTTTTCTTTTCATTTCTGATTTAACTGAGCTGAATACAGAAATAATACTGATATGCATGCTGGTCTATTGATATGTTATGTGTGGATATGACACATGTTGCTTAACTGTGTGTGCGCAGGAGCAGAGCTGTACTTCCGCGGTGTCCAGCCTAGTGACGCCGGCGTTTACATCTGTACTTGCCAAGACCAGCGCAGCACTAACAGGAGTCGTGCTGAAATAGTTGTCACAAGTGTGTATGGCTCTCATTTCACTTATAACAGCACACTAAACAGACATAACGCATACATTCATAGTTCAGCACCTGGGTTTGTATACACATGGACTACATGAGAGCTCATTCTTCAGTTTAATTGACAGCAGGGCGCTTTGTGTGTTTAGGTTTTTCAAGATAAGTCATGACTCAGCAGGCAGAGATATAAAGTTATTTTAGATTTTACTGCAAAGTGACACATTTTGTTTTGCCATACTAAGTGATTTGCGTGCGTTTCACCAGTCCCATCTAAAGCCATTGAAGTGACAGTTGAGGAGCCCAAAGCACAGACTGTCAGAGTGGGGTCTACTGTCAGCTTCATCTGTACTGCAAAGAGCAAGGTAACACTGGCCACCGATATTATTATTATTATTATTATGTATTTTTTAAAGGATCTGTTTTACATGTATTGGTCCCCCTTTCTTCTAACCATGAGGGTGGAATCACTCTTCTTATCTTAATGTAAGCAACAAAATGAAAGTGTGTTATTTCCTGAAATGTTGAGCGATTATTTTGAAGCGGTTCAAGATTGCTAGGTTGCTTTCTAACATTTCTTTAGTCAACCTTTATTATATTACATTTTTTTTATGTCTAAAATTTGCATTGGACTGAAGTTAATAAAACAAAGTACATCAGCTCCTTTGGTGCCATGACGTTGTATGATTACCAGACGAGATGCATGTATGCATCTTGTGATTTTGTGTGCGTTTCCTGCTCTCCCCCCACCACAGTCACCAGCCTACACCTTGGTGTGGACTCGCAGGGGCAACGGGAAGCTTCCCAACCGGGCCATGGACTTCAACGGCATCCTGACAATTCGGAACGTCCAGCCCGAGGATGCAGGCATCTATGTTTGCACTGGCTCCAACATGTTTGACATGGACGAGAAGGAAGCCAACCTCTACGTGCCAGGTTCGTGATCCCTGGCACCGCACTCCATTACCCATCACCCCTCTGCCATGCTAGCAGCTCTGCCTCCCATAGTAAAATCCACACCCGAAACCTCAGTCACCCCCTTCAGCTTGGAATGGTGCATGCTTCTTAATTCTCTGCATTTTTCACAATGCATTGGAAACAATAAGCTTGCAGGTCTAACACTGAATGCTTTTTCCTTCTGCTCTTAGATAATATCACATGAGCCATGTCTTACTATCACACTGCCAGTCCAGTCCTTTTCTTACTGCTTCTGTTTAACTCAGTGCCTCTGATCAGTGGACTTTCTGTGCTTTAGATGAAGGAAAAACAGCTTGTGGGTCTGGTTAAAACTAAAACTAAAGCAAAAACAGAACTTCCAAATATCCATATGCGGTCAGGTATTCGGTTCAAGATTTCACAGTAACTAATGGGCGGTCAAAGTTACAACACATCCCTTGTGGATTTGTGGATAATGCTTTCCGCCAACACTTTTTTCTTGCTTTGTTTTTTCATTTTTACGTGGGATTAAATTAATCGGTGGTGGTTTGGTTGCTTCTCGATCACTGGTGGAGTCGCTCGTTGCTGGTTTTACTAGCAGGGGTGCTGTATTCTGGTGTCTGTCTTTACCTCTGGGCTCCTGGGGTTTCCTCCCTGCCTGAGCTGCAGTGTGTAATGACGAGGAGGAGTGTGGGTGCCACGGTGGGCGTTTAGTGACATCGCGACTGATTTTCAAAGAGGACTTCAATGTGTCTGGAAAAGAGGAGAAGCAGGAAGAAGCCCACCACTGATTTATGTGTGCGTGCGTTATTCAACGTGATACAGTATTCCTTCCTCTAATTATTGTTTGCTGTGTCACCCTCCTGATCATCCTGATGATGAATGTTGATGAACAAAACGGTGCTATCACCCATGCAGTTGGTTAAACCTGTGTTTGAATTCCGTTTTTTTGTGCTGTTGTACTACTGTAATATCGCGTCCTTATTCGCACGTTGTTACTTGTCAGACTCAGTTGGTAAAATATTTAAGAGCTGACTCTCTTAAAGCAAACTATTTTAGCTCATTTTTTAATCATAATTATGTCATTAATCAGCTACAAATATATATTTATATATATTATGTTTTTCTTTTTGTTTGCATATTTTCAATGCTGTTGGCACATTTTCTGGTTTGATTGACTGAACTATGAGATAATGAAATGTTTTCCATGAAATCAGATATATGAATGCTAATACATTGCTGTATATGATGTGTGTTTATGTTTAGGCAATTTCAGGTGTTTTTATAATAAAATATTTTATATATCTCTGAG
>JAUBNQ010000026.1:21148203-21159182 GCA_032353495.1 Ctenopoma kingsleyae | reverse complement strand
AACTGCATAAATAACCAAGATGCAATGTGAAATTCAAAACAATGAACACGACAAACAAATAATAGAACTTGTAACTTAGAGAATGTGACATGAAAAGCAGGAAAATAGAGAAATTATGTTCATATGCTCATCTCTAAAGTACCCAGAAGCCCCCAGCACGCCCACTTCTCCCAGGTCACTAAAATATAGAAGAGATAATCTTAACAATTTAAAGAACAGTGTTACTGCACTGTTTACCTACAGGATCTCCCTGTTGGAACCGTACAGATTTATTCTGAATATTTTAGTGACCTGGGAGAAGTCAAACAGAAATTTAACATTGTTCAGAATAACTGCAATCACTTAGTTTTTCATTGTACTCTGAAGCATTTGGGAGGATTTGAAGACTGACTCTCCACCAAAATTAAACTCCGTCTCACAAGGTAAATGTTATATTTGGTATTCCTTAGGAGGACACAGGAAGTGACATGGTCTTAAACAACCTGCTACACAACAAGAAGACTGAAAATGAGGGATGCTTACAAAGACCTATAGAGGAATATTTAATGACCATTAGAGCCATATTTGCACTCATACACCACTCATGTTTCATTTGACTTTAATTATTGAAATTTTAAATGACTTGTAGTTGTTTTAACTTTTATTTGATTTATTGTATTTATGAAGTATTTATTTACATATTTACATATTCACATGTTTGACTTGTTATTCCAGCCAGTGTAGGGGGAGAAATAGCTTTAGCAATTCAAATAAAAATTTTGGAGAAAATACAACGTTAGTTCCCAAAGTTTGGGAGCAGCGACGTCATGTCACATGACCAACCAGTAACATCAGCACCAGCTTAAAACCTGAGATCACAGCGCAGGAGCTTATAACGTGGCAGGCGCTCATATATTTACCTTGAGCTGTTTGATTCATTTCTGGATCAGCTTGTGAGCTTCTCTGGTGACGCTGGCAGATAAAACGTGAGACTTTGGAGTCACAGGTGCTAGTATCACTGAGCTCGCCTGACCTGACATCACTACTCCCAAGTGTTAGGAACTAACGTCAGTGTTGTAGAAACACCTAGAAGCTGGTGAAGCATCACTTCCGGTGGAATATTCCAGCTGATTTGCCCTCGGTCTTTAAAAGGAGGCGCTGAAACCATAGAGAAGAAAACAGAGAGAGAGAGAGGGGTAGAGAGGCGGGTTCTGCGTGTGCATGCGCGCTTTTTGTTTTTACGCATCTCCATCACTGGACTTGTATAGACTCTGTTACCTGTCGGGTTTCCTTTCAGGTAAGATGAGGTGCGCATGTTGTACGCATGCTGTTTGTCATGTCTTCATATCCACAGTGAACAGTTAATTGAAATCTGAATATAGGCTTGCATATATAGGTTTGTAGTTGTGGCATCATCTGGCTGTGACGCAGTTTGCGCCACGTGCTGAATCCTTTTCATAATAACGTAGAGATGCGAGACAACTGCAGATGTTTACCTGTTTCTATTGATCATCTCATCGATATTATTATTTTATAAAGATATGCTTTCAGTAGGTAAAGAGAGGCCCGCAAGTCGCACTGCGCACAAGCTGAATCTCTAATATGATCCAGTTATTCAACCTCCAACAGATCAACCTCTTAAAATGTTCCAGCTGAGAGAAGACTCACATCTGGAAACATAAATGTAGCAAGACGAACATATTGTTCTAGAAACTGAAATATTATTAAGATCTAATTGTGGGATGATGATAATGATGATATATAGTCATAATATAGCTTTTATATTAGCACTGTTTTGTCTAGTGTTATGTAGGTAATGCAGACATGCAGCACAATGCAAAATAATTCCTTTTCTTTTTCTTTTCTTTTTTTAAAATAATCTTTCAGCTGCTGTGCTGTGAGCCAGAGACAATCATGATCCTCCTGACCCCCTCCTCTGGTAAGTACCTATTTTTTTCTCAATGGCATCTCATAATCTGGATTACTGTATACCTGCATGGGTGTCTGTGCCAGAGATTAAAGCCTGCTTAGATCAAACTGGGTAGAAGAACAAGCTGCTAATGTCTTTTTAGAGCTTGGATTAAATAAAATGGGATCATATAATAGAACTAGAACTAGAAGTATTTAAGTACAATTATTCATTATTACAGGACACATCTGTTAATAAATCAGTGTTTATGGTTGAATAAAATCATATCTTATCACGTGCATAGTTAATTATTAAATGTAAATTATATAAACTGTGATCAATTGATTATTCCTGTTGAAAAGTTACATTTTTTGTTGTTACTAGGTAACACAGCAGGGTATTACATAACAAGGGCTTTCCCATCATGCTTTGCACTCATTAGGCACCAATCCAGCTATAGAGATCTGCTTGAATTTGCCGTGTCCCGCTCTGGCTTCACCCTCTGTTTATTAGTGACCGAGACAGTGTAATATGTGAGCAAAGTAAAAAAATCACGTCCTCGCAGCCCCGCAGCTTCTCTGCACGTGAAGCAGCACGCTCGGCTCTCTAATGCTGTTTACTGTGACAAAATGTGATGAATCCTGTTATTCATGTAGCTTTGCAGACAATATTTCAAATGGCAGGTTGTAACTTGTGTTAAAGTCTAAAAAACAAGAGAGAGAGAAGTAAAGTGTAAAAGTTATTGTTGCCTTTCTGTGTCTCATACGCTGTTTTCTTTCAGATGAAGAGTGTCTTGAACTCGCCTGGCTTTGGAATCACAGGAAGTTCAGGGAGAAAAACACTTGAGGGGTTGCTACTGTAACGTTTTAAAAACCATGAAATTTTGCCGGTCATTATCTGTGCACACTGTCTTGGACAGTACTATGACTTGAGACAAAATAAAAAGCTCAAAAGAGAGGAGGCAGATAGGAAACAAAGACGTCTTTGTTTGTCTTCATTAAAAAACATCCCAGCTTTGAGGGGGCAGAGGCAGTTTTTGGCTGAAACGAGACTGAGTCAGCAGTCGTGTATCTCGCTGACTAAGATAGTGAACGTAGCTTTTACTATCGGTCATACTGCACATTTTTGACAGCAAGACGACAACTTGCTACTTCTACAAAATTACATGTAAGCAAACAAATGGCCTATTAATCTGTTAACCACTGAGAATAGTGTAGTTAGCTGCTGTCATGTCGTTGACTTAGGTCACTAAGTCTGATCAGAGTTAACAGCCTAATTGATCTCACGTCTGGTATGTCCAGCTCATGCTCTCTACCCCCCCCCCCCCCCAAACTGCCACAGCTGTGTCCCCCACACCAGTATTTGTGTATTTGACCCCTGATAACCACTTCACATGCATCCTGTTCTAATACTGTATCCTTTTGACATTTTGCTATCATCACCTAGAGATTGACATTTAATGCATGTCATTGTGGACAGTTGTTTTCTATGACCTAAAATATGTAGAATATGATCATAGATTGCAGATTGTAAGTGATGATGTAATGAGTATATGATGAGACACTCTTTGATGTTGCATGCGGCAGACTGCGCACCTTTCATCAAATGAATGTACAGTAACTAATGCACTTTAGTGATCAGAAAAAGGATGAATGTATCGTAAGGTCGGTCTCCGTCCAAAAAACATACGTCTTGGTAAGTGATGCTTCTTTTACATAAGACGGGGCAATCTGTTTGGTAGTAATATTTTGATTCAAATACAGACAAAAGCAAACTAATGCTACATTATGCTGCAATTTGGTATAATACAAAATATTATTTTTGTACTATATGATTGGTAATTACTTTCAGAATTTTTACACATTTTCTCTGTCACCTGAACAGAAGTTTGACTCAAACTGGCATATGGATATGATTATTAAACCATTCCCATTCAGAGTCATTCATCAAAAGGTCAGCTGGTACGGTTAACCAGGCATTTAGCTTTTCTCTTAAACCACAACAGAGGCTGTCGATCAACACGTACGACTGCTAACTGCTGCCATTGTGTGGTTTCAGGTTTCTTCCAGTGCACCAACAAGCTCTTTCTGACTGATCAGGTCACTGCACTCCAGATCAAGGAGTTTGCACGCAAAAATGCAGCCAACGCTCTGTCAGTTGCCAACATGGTCATGGGCATGGCCTCCATTCTCTGCAGTCTTAATGGGTGAGTGAACATGCCATTGTTGAATTTTACTGTCTGAAATATTAGTCAGCCTTAGCTCCAAAATAGGTTAAATATTCAAATTAAGGAAGAATGGGGGTATGTTGAAGGTAAAATGTTGCTATAGGAGAAAAGACAATCATTTCACTTTTGTAACACTGTTTAAATCCTTTCAGCACTTTTCCATTGGCAAGAACCTGCAGCTATTTTAGCCTTTGAATAGGCTGCTGTCATCAGATAGCTAAACCTTACACTCCCCTCTTTTCATTCAGGCGCCATCATGCTGCATGTTGGCTGGTTCTGATCGGCTACCTGCTGGATTTGGCAGATGGAGCAGTTGCCCGGCAACTTGATGCCTGCTCTGCACTGGGTAAGTGCAGAGGAGTGTTGCGGTCAGTAGCAGAAGATAAACTTCAGTTGGGCTGTTGGCAGGACTTGCTGTGCAGTCCTTTGGTCTGGACTTTCTAATTTGGGCACGCAGAGTCATAAACAAAGGGAAAAGAAAACTCTGCGTAGTCTTACACAGTCTCCAGGAGAAGAACTATACATATGTAAGGACTGTAATTCAACTTTTATCAAATAAGTGTTTGTTAGCTTCTAAATTTCTAAAGACTCTCCTCATTACATACTTTCTGGTTTTAGGGTTTAGGTGACATAGCATGAATTCCTTTTGCAGTCTCCTATAAATAACAGACACCAAATACAATTGATGCACAGCACTATACAGTTGTGCTGAAAAGTGTACATACCCTGGCAGAATTTATGATTTTTTTGACCATTTTTCAGAGAATATGAATGATGACACAAAAACACTTCTTTCACTCATGGTTAGTGGTTGGGTGAAACCATTTATTATCAAACAATTGTGTTTGCCTTTGTCATGTTGGAATGTCCAAGAGCGTCCCATGCACAGCTACCGAGCTGATGAGTGCAAATTTTCCTCCAGTATTTTCTGATAACATGCTGCATTCATCTTGCCATCAATTCTTCATCAAAAGCTCCCTCTGCCTGTGTAGCTCACACATCCCCAAAACATCAGCGATCCACCTCCGTGTTTCACAGTAGGGATGGTGTACTTTTCATCATGGGCATTGTTGACTCCTTTCCAAATATAATGTTTAAGGTTGTGGCCAAAAAGTTCAATTTTGGTCTCATCACTCATCTCAAATAACTTTGCTCCAGAAGTTTTGAGGCTCGTCTTGGTGCTGTTTGGCATATTGTAAGCCGGCTGCTTGGTGGCATTGGTGCAGTAATGGCTTTCTCCTGAAGACTCGACCATGCAGCTCATTTTTCTTCAAGTGCCTCCTTATTGTGGAACTTGATACATCCACCTGTACATACAGTCCTGTATGTCAGCTGAAGTTATTTGTGCGAATTTTACTGGCAGTTGTGGCTGAACTTTTTGTTGGTCTACCTGACCGTGGCTTGGTTTCAACAGAATCCCTCTTTTTCCACTTCTTAATTAGCATCTGAACACTGCTGATTGTCATTCTTAATTGCTTGGATATATTTTTATATCCTTTTCCTTTTTAATAAAGTTCAATGATTTTGCTTTCCCCATGGCTCAGAATGCAACAAACATCAGTGCAACACTGGATGAATCATGACAGGAGCCTAGAAACTCACTGACTTTTTATACGCACCCACTAATTACATCAAACAGATCACAGGTGAGGATGGTCACCTTTAGTAGCCATTTACACCTGTGTGTGTCAACCTGTGTGTATGTTATCATGACAAAACTTCCAGGGTATGTCCATTTTGATCAGGGTCATTTGGGTATTTTCTGTTGTCATTATGATGTAAAAAAAAAAGAGCAAATACAATTTTGTGTTTGATAATAAATGGCTTCACCCAACCACTAACCATGAGTGAAAGAAATATTTTTGTGTTATCATTCATATTCTCTGAAAAATGGCCCAAACATCACAAATTCTGCCAGAGTATGTAAACCTCTGAGCACAACTGTATACAGCACATCAGGCACAAATAGCAGTTTCAACATTCCGGTGAGTGAGTGTACAATTTCTCACCAGCCCAAAATAGCTCCCAGGTGCATCACAATACACGTTGGCTTTGCATTTTACAAGGTTTTGTCCCCCGACAGAGTTTTTTTGCATGACTTTGCAGGTGGATGTTGTTGTGTGTGTGTGTCCCCTCCACCCCGGTGTATTTTTGTCAAATGAACAATCACTTTCTGATTAAGCAGCCTAATTCCATGGGATCATGCTCCAATTGTCTATTTTATCCTGCTGCTTTGGGTTCTCGGCATATCTGAAATTGCTAAAATTGTTGACCCCGGGCGTCGGAATTCCACCTCGTTCATTTGGACCGTTGCCTGAATCACCACATCCTGATCAGCTGAAAACATGCTCCGTGCCCCTGATGGAATAAAGAGACAAGGCAGCGGAGAATGTTGTTTACAGAATAGCTGCCTGTTGAGCTGACACGGAAATTTCCTCCTGGAGATTTTTGCACTGACATGCACCGACCACCAATCACAGTCACTTGCTGTAGAGAGGACATATTTGCATGAGATTTCATAATATAAACTCATTACTGATGATAACTGATTTGTAGTACAATAAGAGAACTGTGACACTGATTACTCACTCCTTTTCCTTTTCCATGCACAGGTGCAAAGCTAGATGACTTCGCTGACTTCACAACTTTCGGGATCGCCACGTCATTGCTCCTGAGGACACCTGACCTGGTGGATAACATCCTGTGCATGTGCTACGCCCTCTCCGTCTTCGTCCGCCTCTGTTTCTTCTCAAGCGGTAAGTTCCTAAATGTAACGTCATTGCACGCTGCAGGTTATGTAAGTGACATTTTCTGTGTGTTTTCCTTCAGTCGGACTTGAGATCTATTGTTGTTTGGGCCTTAGGGATCCCATTCATGTACCGTGGCCTGCCTTGCATCTACTCGTCAGCCATCCTGTCCAGTGCCTCTCTGCTGTCAGGGGATAACATGACCATGCTGCGGGTCATCGCAGTGGCCATGATCCTCTTCATGATCAGTCAGAACTTCTACCCCCACGACAGAGTGCTGGAATCCCAGGCCTGGAAGAAAGTAGTTTATGCTGGAGGTAAAGTTATGTCAGCTTCACACTCAGTGGACAGTGTAGATGGTTTGTTGTGCATTTTCTCCTTGTGGTAGTTGTGTCTAGCTGTGTATGTGATGAGGTTTTGACATGCACATGTATGTCTGTGAAACTTTTGTCACCACCCAAGTACAATGTTGCTTAAAGCAACAAGAAAGGACATTTGAACAACGACACAGCATAAACAATCATCCAGTAAGTCAGGATTATCTACACAAGTTACTGTCAGGTGTTTTTTTTGACTGGCTTATTTTTAGTCCTGCTATCAGAGCTCTGGCTCTGGACGGCAGTGCTGGTCAGTTCGCCACTTTGGTCCAGACTGAAATACCTCAACAACTACTGCATGGATCAAACTTTGTACAGACATTTACACCCCAGTAGTGTGTTAAGTGAAGTGTTTCCACAATGTTAGCATGTGGAATTGCTAAACTAACATCACATCTCATATATGGTAACCATCATCAATGAAACCACATACACGTACACTATAGTGCCAAACGTATGGGATCACTCCACCAAATCAATGAATCCAGTGCACAAAGGAAGATCCAATAAGGACACAGATGAGCATGTTTGGTGTGGAGGAACTTGACTGGCCTGCACAGAACCCTGACCTCAACCCGATAGAACACCTTTTGAATGAGGTGGAGCAGAGACTGGGAGCCAGGTCTTCTTGTCCAGCAAGCCCTGACTTTCAGTCTCCACTCTAATTCATCCCAAAGCTGTTCTCTAATACAGTATATAGCAATATAGTTTATATATATGGTCTTAGAGTTTACAGTGTGGCTGTAGACACCTGTTCAGTTGACTGTGACAGTGAGATTTGTTGTTCTAAAAATACAAGCTGCTGTTGTGTTTTCCCACGTCTCACTCAGCTGCTTTGTTGTTGTTTTTTTGTATTTTCAGGAGTCATCATGTTGTTCTGCTCTTCTTTCTCCCCTGCTTGCGTGTACTACCTGCTCTGGTCTATCTCCTATATTTTGTTCCCAACATCCCTTTGGAGCAGCAAAGTGTAAATGGGAGGCTGGCTTTGTCCAAAACTTCCATTAGGGTTACCTCTGTCCCGTTCGGGTGAACTGTGCCTTCCGGACATGCTGGTTATGGTCCCTTCTGCCATGGAAGATCCAAGTTGGACATGGTCAAGCGCCACAGGCAAAATCTTGCCCTGTTTAACCTTTATTTTGATGTGACACCTCTAAGAGAGAGAAACTGGATTGAAGGGACTTGAATGAGGCTTAGGAAGGAGATTTTACTGTTACTGGTGAAGATTAACCATCATGGTATCTTTTGTGTTTTGTCTTGTTTTGTTGCATTTACACTGATGTCAGGATTTGGGACTGAATTGAATCAGTCAGGCTGATCTCCCGTCACTATTACTCCAGTCTTTTACTGAATTTATGAACATGTGACATCAGCACACATCTTTTTATGGAGAATGAAATGGTTTTGAAATGAAATATTGCATATATTTCTAATAATTTTTTTTTCTTAAATATTTAATTTACTAATCACACAGGACATTGTAATGTTTATTTCCAAGTGCTGTGTACTAGCTGCACTTGCATCCATGACTCTGACGTGATTTCATCGGCATTTTTTGAGACTGAGAATGTCCTTTCTGGTTTATCTATAGCACTGTAATGAGCATTCTTACAGCACTGTGAATAGTGTTGTGTTCACTGACTGTGTGTTAACGTATATATCAAGGTTGGGGTCAATTCATTTTCATGGCTTTCAGTCGGATTCCATTTTTTCCCACTATGTAGGGGGTCTCAAATCCAGTTACAGGAAGCTTTGACCATGATGGTTTGAACATGCCTATTATTTTTATTGGCTGTTTGAATGTATGTTTTAAAAAGTTTAAAGTGGAAGTAAACTACCCCTAACCCTGGCTTCTGTAAATTGTGTGCGTGCGCGTGAGACAAATGAATAGATTATGTAGTCTTATACATATTTGTTCAGAAGCATGATGAATATAATAGCACAGAGTAGCAGATTTCTGTTCTGACACCCCATACCTTCTGAAAATGCTATTTTTCTTTTAAAATTTAAGTTCAGTGATTTGCATGATTTGAACCTTCTGTAAGCCATAAGCTGTGGTGGTAAGAGTGGTGGAGTTATATAAATGAGTGTACATGACAGAGCTTTCTGTGGGACAACTGAGCAGACAGAGTTTTGAAAATGTTAATACAAAAAGTCATATCTTCTGATGCAGATATTGTTATAAACCCACTGTGGCATTGTGACATGGTTTATGATAACTGATATTGTGAAGAAAATCCATAGTGTAAAGTGCATATGAACACAGATCTACTCTAGCACATTCAGTAGTGCGTTCAGCTTTCCTGTGTGGGTGTTTTGATTGTCAGACTCTAACATTACAGTAATGTATGCATTCCAAGAGCATTGTAGACACAAAACCTGTACTTTGCCCAATGATAAAAAGATTTTAATGAATGATGAGATCTGTGCTTTTAAGTCTGTACATTTTTGAGGAAAAAACAGAAATGGAAAATAACTTGCTTTCAGCGTCACTAATTCATAGTAACATCAACATTTAATTATAAAGCCAACAGCACTGAGTGGATGTTACTTTAGAATGTGTTGAGTTTTTCACGCTGCCAGATTTGATTGTACGAGTTTATGAGAGTAATCCAGCCGTTCTGTTATACTCGAATACGTCAATGACCTCAGGAACACAAATAGGCTTTGTGTCAGCCAGGTGCACTGATGACTCCAGCAGTTTGATGATGGCCGAGAATGCAGGTCGCTCCTTGAAACTCCACATCCAACAGTACTTCATTAGATCATACCTAAAATAATACAATCATAGGACTTTCAAGCAGAACAAATGAGCAGATTAAACATTGTTTTTGTATGATTGTGTGATTAATGAGCTTTAGAGGTCCTGGTTTTGGACAAAACCAGGATAGCTGTTTCCCCGTGTTTCCAGTCTTTATGCTAAGCTAAGCTTCATGTTTAATGGAAAATGATGAGAATGAAAATATCCCAAAATGTTGAATCCAAAATTTAACCATCCATATGCTTGACCTGATACACCCAGTGTCACTACTGTGATCACTCCATTATTTAGCTTATTTAGCACTGCTATTTATGAGCTAAGTGTACTTACAGAGAGCCACCACAAGTCTCTGGTCTTTTCATTCGATAAGACCCCTGTAACTTCGGAAGCACTGATGCAGACTCCAGCTCAGGATATGGAGGTGAGCCTGAGGTAAAAAACAAAAAGTATGCTTGAATAAGGGATGTTACTTTAATGATAATATGATACTGATGATTCAAATAATTTAAAGATAACAGGACACAATGCTTTACCTAATGTAACCAGTTCATACAGTAAGATCCCAAATGACCACCTAAGGAAAAGAAAGTGCTAACAAATGATCTGACTCATATTAAAATGATTTCTGTGAAATGTAGAAGGCATACAATGGTAAAAACAGACAAAACAACACATTCTCAGTATTGTGTGTGTACTTTGTTTTCTGCACCAACACTCTGCCCTTACACGTCACTCCTGTCAATGCTGAGCTGCATCATAATCTTCTCCGGAGCCTGCCATTTGAGAGGCACCTCTGCTGCCCTGCGCCTAACTGCTGAATCCATTTTGCGTCCACCAAACGCCACTCCCAGTCCAGACACTCGGGCCGAGAGGCCGGAGCCAATTAAGATGTTCCTGGCAGCAACATCGCCGTGCACCAGCCTGTGCTCTGACATCAGGTAATCCTGAGGGAGGAGGCAATTACAGTCAAACACATCAATCT
>JAUBNQ010000026.1:21126978-21138123 GCA_032353495.1 Ctenopoma kingsleyae | reverse complement strand
ACACACACACACACACACACACACACACACACACACACACACACACACACACACACACACACACACACAATCTCCTCCTCAGAGACTCCTGCCCTCCTTTCCTCAGCTTGACTCCTAATTGGTCTCTTTCCAGCAGCGAGCCGTCCCTGCAGCTGTTTATGCCTTTTGAGATAAGATGAAGCCAGCTTCTAAACAATTCACATACATAGCAGACCTAAGCCTGGCACTTCCTCCTATATATCACGAGGAACAGTAACTGATTTCGACTCATCCTTTTTGTTTTTGACATTTTTCCTGGAAAATACTCATTATTGAAACTGATTTTCCTTGTGATCATACGTTGCCACGTAGCTAAAACCCGTGTTTCTTGCTGCAGAAAGACGCTAATCACCAAAGTTTGTAGGAAACAAGTTAACTTTGTGATGCCGCCTTGGCTAATGGAAGATGATGAGGGGAATATGGAGAGAGTGTACGAAGGAGTTCAAGTCTATGCACCAGCCACATTTTACATTTTAATTTTGGTAAAACCCCAAACATTTTTTTGTCTAGGATGTGTTTTTTTTCCATAACAATTTGGCTTTGGCTGACACAGATGTTTTGTTAGCTGTAACTTGGGGTTTTTCCCTCTAGTTATTCATTGACATTTCAGTGCTTTGCTGCACTGAACATTGATGTCCTGATAAGAAGTGTTTGTGGGCTCCTGCCTAAGACAAACGACAGGAGGGACTGAAGTGAGGGAGCTAATCACACGACAAGCAGTTACAGTATGAAGACTGTGCTGATGTGACTGAGAACTGATTGGCCTCAGATTGATTAATTTAAGAAATCGCGTATCTGTGAACAGCGGAGACTCGAGATAGAGTGACGGAAATGGACTGCTATGAATCAATACGCCGCCGCAGATGTGAATAGAAGGATATATGGGATAGATCATCTGAGAGTTGATTGGACTGAGTTTCTTCCAGATGCACACTAACTGGCCTCTGTGGAAAGCCTATTTAGGGACTTTGTTTAAGGCTTGATCTGTAAGAAGCATCCCTGAGGTGTTGCCAGCAGAAGCAGCTGGCACATCCCTGCCTTGGATATTTCCCTGAGAAAGATTCTCTTTTGAAGGATGTATTGGATTTAGGCAGGGATAAAAAATAAAGAAAGAAAACAAAATGATGAACAGGTTTACAGAAGAGAAAATGGGGTCAAAGAGGGGAGGGGTGCATACAATAGGAGGCAGAGGAAAGAGTGAGACACCGCAAGAATAGCAGGAGAAGAATCCGAGAAATGGAGAGGCAGAGATTGGACAAAGAAGATGGAAAAAGAGCAATAATAATAATCACAAGTATTAAAAAGATTCTGTTCCAGTTAATCACAATAACCATATTGATTCTCTGTTGTGACCGTCTCAAATGATTCTATTCATTGCTTTCATTAAGCCAACATTTCAGATGTAGTCCACAGTTTGCATTTCCAGTCATGTCTGCAGGTAAGCAGCCTGTGTGAGCTGACTGCATATGTGTGTGTGCAAGCATGCATGATAATGTAAAAATTAAGGCACATCTGAATTGGTTTCCACCTCTGGTTGGGTCGTCTGTTCGGACCAACACACAATCACAGAGAGAGACAACGTGCTTCCTTGTGCGTGCTCTCGAATGCTGCCGGAGAATCTTTGTAATCGTATTTCTCCCTAGATCTTTTTTCACTGATGCTGAAGGAGGATGTAGAGGTGGTGCTGTTTTGACTTTCTTGCCTTCATTCTCCACTAGATGTGAGTTTATTTTGAAGAGTAACAATAAGACTAAGACAGATTGCCTGTCTGTGTAGTGTGGACTTATGCACCCTTCTGTTCAGCTGGGATCTTTCTTTGCACTCTGGGTTATAAATCAGTTGAGACTCAGTCTGGAGAGTTCAGTCTCCAGGTTTACTGTGGCACTTCACACTTGGCCCTCTGCTCGTGCTGATGGGCCTTCGTCAATACTCATTCTACCAGCGCAGCCCACTCAGCTGTTTAGTCCTGGCACTTCATGTCAAAGAATCGATCTTTGCTCGTTCTGCTTGTGCCCATGACGACATCTCATATTAAACGGAAATAAAAGCCCACCACCTCCCTAACGCATCCTGCTCAACCAGCTGCTGCTGTGGTCCTTTCTGCTGTCAGAGCTGCAGCTCTGCTGGTGCTTCTGCCAAAGTATTTCATGTGTGACCACTCGGACTTCCTCATAAGCTTAATAAAAATATTGTTTAATTTATGATGAGGTAAAGCGGGAGTTGTTAATGAGCTTCCATCATTAGCCTGGCTAGACATAAATAAGGTTTTGTTTAATGCTCTTTAGACAAGGACATGCAAACTGGATGCAGTCATCTTAAGACAAATGGCTGCACAGATGGAATATACAACCTCTTTGAGTCAAAAAGTCAATCTGAAGATGTTTGTCCCGATGAAACAGCTATTTTTTTCCCACTATGTTATTAATACACTCTTCTCCTTCCTCCCTCCATGCTGAGATGTCGCGCTCCGTGGAGATGAGGTTCTGCGCGCGGCCTCATTAGAATTCATTGGTGTCAGGATCTCAGCCCGGCCAATTTAGCTTGCTTTGCTCCTCAGCTTCTCTAACAGGTTATTGATCGGGTCCAATCTCATCCCCGTTAAGTCAGCCGATGCATCCGAAGCTGCAGTGAGCGCCCGAGGGCCTGATCTTTATGAAAAAGTCGAGGACACTGGGAGGGCGGCTTTATTGCAGAGCTTTTGACGTGCAGCTTGTATTCACAATGTTTTGCCTGTACAGCAGGTCACCGGCGCCTGCATCTGTTTTGACAGGTCGCCCTTTCAGTGTTGTGCTCTTTCTTATTTTCTGCTAATAAGCCAATCCCTGCACATTCTGCAATTTGCAGAATCTTTCGGAGAACTTTCACGCTCTGCACTTGTGTGTGTTTGGCTGTCAGGTGTTTGACTTGTTTGTTTGTTTTTTTTCTTAGGCCTAAAGCACACACACACACACACACACACACACACACACACACAATGACAAATTTGCACTGAGGCTTTTGGCAGCAGCTGGCCCATTGCCACCTCTCTAAGATCTTCAGGCAAATTGACTCAAGAGATCACATGCACACTACTCACTGTAGAAAGTAAGCAGAAGGACGTGTCTCTCTGCAATCCTGGCATTGCAGTGATGCAATTGCCGGAGTATCTACTAGTACCAGTCATTCAAGCTGGCTGTACAATAGCCAGGCAGATTGTTTGAATAGCTTTCAGATGACGATGATGATGTGTTGCTACAAGTAAATTCCGCTCCTGAACAAAGAGAGTGAAGAAACCTTTTGTTTGGTTCTCTGTCCTGGTTTGTAGAATATGAATATGATGTATGCTCAGCTGCTGCAGGTCAGGTGAACAGGTCGTGCCGTATATATTTAGGGCAACAGTTCTGGTGTATTTCGTGTCGCCCTTTGACCCTAATACGCCCTGGGGGTGAAATTATAAATTCTTACTGCACGAGTAAGTGCATATTTGCATTTCCTGTCCTCATGATCACCTTCAAGCGTGTTTTTAAAACCGGAAATGACGGCAGGGTTTGAAGCTTTCCCTCGCATCTGTTACAGCACTTTGACAAATTGCTTCATTGTTGTCAGTGCATGTGCATGCAGGGGGGCTTTGAGTGTTCATCTGTGAATGGCGATCATGTTCAGAACGCAGTTATTTTGGATGTGTTGAGCGCGGTGTGTATTGTTACCAACAGGTGCTGTGTCTGGCAAATATCCCCCATTGTTAGGAGATCACGAGGAAAACGTCTCCTTCAAGAAGACAGATGGTTCTTTCATCAGGACATTTCTGCTAATTAAATTAAGGCCTCTAAACTTATGTTGTTTGTCTATGAAAGGTGCAACACTGCAGTGCCTGGAACACACAAATTTTAACCATTACACTCTTAACAAATGTAATCACAGTCTCTGTTTTTCCCGGTACATGTGTGTCTTAAGATTTTTCTGGCACTTTTGCCTTGATGTATCAGAACCACATCAAGGATCATTCAAGGCCCATCATTTGTATGCCAGTCATTCATCGCATCTCTGGTACATGTCCTGTAAATGAAAAGTGCTTTCAAGGTGGCGAAGGCTTAAGGTCGTTTAACCGATTGTGAATCCAGTCGACTTGCCACGTTGAAACTCCCTAGAAAATCACTCTCAAATGATTGTACTCATAGGATATGCATCGCCTTCCTTTACAACTCAGGAGGATCCACTCGCTGAGGAGGAATGTGGTTGAACTAGTCTTACTGTTATGTAGATGTACAACATGATTTTATCTTCTATGTGGAAAAAATGGCGTGCTGAAGCATATAAAACTGCTGTTACCAGGCTTTTTGGATTCAATCTTTAGTGTTTTTACAGCACAAATTTATTATAGAACTGGAATGACTCTTCAGAGATCCCATAACTGAGCAAAACTGCAAAGCTCCTCTTGGCTGAGCAAAAAGTAAAAACACTGGCTCATATCTGTTGACTTGAAAGAGGACTTTAAAATTTGGGCACGAAAGAGGGAGTTCGCTAGAGCTACTCCTGGGAGGACCAACCACCAGCCCCATCCTGCTTTCATGTTATTGGATGTCCTCTTGACTGGTCCAGGCTTTAGCAGAGCTGCTATAGGATGGCACTGCTGCTGTGTGCTGTATGCATGCCCGGGCTGCCTAAGAGCCTGGGAGTCAGGGGGCTCCTTAGGAGCTGGCAGAGTAGCACAGCTCACACTTATTCAACATTTAAACTTGCCAGGCGTCACAGCTAAGTTGAGGAGCAAACACACTTGCAGCCACAGGCGCAGGTGCTCAGCACGCACGCATATGCGCACAAACACACACGTGCACAAATGACAGATAAAGCTCCGATTGTCAGTGACAGCCACCCACCCGTCTCTTGACCTGCATGACCCCTCAGAGCAATTGAGCACAAGATGGCTCCAGACCAGATGTGCGGCAGCGCAAAGAAAATAGATCCTCTTGTTGCGTAGTCCGTCTTGTTTTCAGTGCTGCGATCACACCGTGCAGCCACATGAGATGTGTGCTTTATGCTAATGTGAGGGCTTGGCGCTTGCTCTGCAAACATTACTTACTGGCGCCTGTGAAATGAAGGTGTTACCTGTGTACGATTCCACACATGGCAGGACACAATCTTTTTAAATTTCTGTTTTTGAGTTTAATCACAGCTTTGATGGATAGAGCTCTGCGCCAAAAACCCTGATTACCAGACAGTCTGTTAGTAGTGATTGTTTTGAGGTTTATTATGACATAATGGGATAAAGTAGTAAAACAGTTCCCCATCAGCATGTCAGTATCTTAGCTTTGTATCATCTATCTTTCACAACCATATGTCTGTTCAGCATTAGCTGTGAGAAATTAAACAAAACAAAAGCGTTCTACACAAACCCATTGCATTATTTGATACTATAGCATCATTTTCTCCCTCCCTGCCACCTGAATGTCAGCCGAAACAAAATTAGGACTTAGCTAGTGGATCTCTGTCACACACATTCAAGTAGGGTGTGTTTGTGGCTTAAAAGCTGCTGCGGTTTTCCAGTGAGGCAGTTACTCACCTCTGCTGTGAGTCACCCCTGCTGCTGAATGGCAGCTTGTGGATGAGAGGGATGTCTTTAAAAACCACGAGTCCATGCGGACTTACAGGAATTGTACATCACTGGTACTGTCATATAGCTGCTTATGGTAGATGATCATCGAGTGGGTTACCACAGCAGAAAAATCTGCCGGCACATAGACATCAGAGCTAAAGGACAAAACAAGTTTTTCATGTTTTAGTCCATTAAGCACATTACTATCTAATGATTTTTAAAGTGAATGAGTCATTTTCAAAATTCCAGGCAATCATCAGCTTTCATTTATTTCACTTTAGTATTAAAACAGACTGCAGGGGCCTTTTTTTCTATTCTGTTAACATTTCTGTATTTCACCTATTTGTTTTTATCTCAGAGCATTTACGATGTCATTTTTTTGCAGATGCAACAGGGACGTTTTGGAAAGCTCACTGTTGATGTGTTCATAGATTTGAGAGTCGGCCAGATACAACATCAGAGCTACCATTAGCTTACAATGCTAGAGTACAGGTGTATGAATGGTATCAAACTTACCTATACTTTATGCTAGAACTATCTCTCTAATTGTAGCTCGACCATAACTGCAATCCCGTAGTATGAGCAACCAGATGACATCATCCCAACTCCAGATGAAGTCATCCGGAGGAGTTTTTCAGCGAGGCTTAATACATGGAAGCCATTTATATACTGCACATGTGCTCCCCAAACTAGCACCATACCAGTTGCTTTAAATGGCTACTGCTGTATTAGCCCTCGCAAGTAAACTTTCTGTAAGTTGATCTTCATAGTTTTACTAGAATTAACTACACACTCACTGTTGCCTAATAGTAGGACCTCACTGACTCTTCTAGCATGCTAGATTTTCCAAAATAAATGTAAAATGTGCCATAATCATCTTGGTAAAGTTAATGTTCTAAAACATGGAAAACCATCAGTGTAGTCCTTAAATAGTGTATGCAGATGAGCATCTTCAGTCTGTGCAGGTCCTTGATACCTGTGTTTTCTTTTCCACCTCACCCCTTCTGTTCTCCTGGTGCTCTGTTTGTTTCAGCCATCTGTTTGTTTACCCTGATTTATTGTCTGGTTTTTTATCTCCGTGCTACAGCGAGCACCGCTGCTACGATATGCAAATGTATGACCAGCTTCGTCTCCAGCACGATTCCAAGTTTGCATGAATAACTGATGAACAGGAGTCGTAACGAGGCTGAGAATACAGCACAACAGCGTGGTCTAAGAAACAAAAAAAAAAATCATTGAGACGATGCTGTTAAAGGTCTGAGTTGAAGTCCAGTCTTTTACAGGTTGGTGTTGTCACTCAAATCCTCAGGCCTTGATTCCGTAGAAATAAACACATTTGCCTCACGTCCTCTGTAGGTTTGCTGCTGAACAGTGTGACAAATGAAGTCCTGCTGAACTAGATAGAACTGAGCATATACACATATAAATATACTTAGAGGCACATGTACTCTCATGATTCCCCAAAAGCCTGCTGTTACTCAGCTAATGATCCTGCTCGGTGCCTAAGTCGTTTCTATTATTGGGATGTGCTCCTATTCATCCATCATTGGCTGCCTTGGTGATACAGGGTGGCAGGGCGCATAAGAGGCCCCGCACTTCCCTCGTCTCAACCCTCTGTCAAAAACCACCCCCAGCCCCTCCCTTCCACCCTCTTTTCCCCCTTTTTATCTCCTCTGTCCTTCTGTTTCCCTTCTGCTCGTCTATGGCTGGTTTATGTGGGAGACTGGCTAAAGTAGAAGGAGCTTTATTTTCATCTGCTGTGTACGTTATAGAATCGGCCTCAAAGGAAAGAGGGTTCTGTTGATGGCAAGGGGAACAATACCCCTAATGGAGTGCATGTAAATAGCATCAGCATTCAGTGAACCTACGGTGGTGACTCAAGTGTTAAGTGGAATTAACTAAATGCTTTATGCTCATCAACCACACAGCTAAGGACGCCCTTTGGCTCACAGGGAGCAGGTGCAGCAGTTTATCTCGTCGTGTAAAACTCATCAGCGGCTTGCTTATTAGACATGTATTTAAAACTAGCCACACTCGTTTCCTGGTTTCAGGGGAGTTTCTAAGCACTATTGTATTTCCAGTTGGAGCCTGTTTTTCCAGACTGAAGCATGATGATGTTTGTAATTGCTTTGCCTCTCTGGCAGATCGAAGGTGGAGATAATTGTCTGAACCCGCGACTCTCAAAAGCCTGTTGTGACTGACAGGATCGCAGTCTGGCTCTTGCCGTCCATGACAGCCACTCTACAGTGGGTGATGGCAGTATGGAGCATGAAGGTACTGGGCCACGGTGACTGGCTACCAAGTGGTATCAATTACGCCAGGTGACATCCAAGCCCTGGGAATGGGGATATAGTGTATTCTCTTTCTCCCTTTTTAAAGATTTAAAGAGAAAGGCTCACAGTGCGCAATTTAAAATGACATAGAATCTTATATCTGCTTTAGCCCCACTCACCTGAGGACAGGTAAACCGAGAAGGGTTTTTGGGATGAGTGCTGTTGGGCATTTGTGAATTTAAGTGCAGGGTACATTTATGTTTTAAAACAGAGGAGCAAGCGGAGGAGAGATGTGCAGTGAGACCAGTTACCTTGTTCTGTCATTCCAGCCCTACCTGGGATCTCTCAGGGAACGTGGTCTGATTTCCTCTCTGGCAATGCAGCAATGCAGCACTGCAGCACGTGCACATGCATGCTGACTGCTGCAGCATAAAATCCATCAAACCACACAACTCTAAAGCTCCTGCTTTGTGCCTTTTTTTTTTCCTGTTTCCTACAAGTTGAGTGTTTTTTTTTCTATCATCTCTTTTGATCTGCTTCACATCCAGTATTCTCTCATATTTTTTTCTTTATTAACCCAGCCTCAAGGTGCCTTGTGTAGTCTATTTTGAGCCTCCCTTGCCAGTGCAGTGGAATCAAAGACCATTTGATGATGCATTAATGATATATTTCCTTTTGTAACAGCACCATCAGTTGATGTGTTTGAGTTATGATGAAGCATCCACACTATCAGACTCATAAACAAAAATGGCAGCGTAATGAGTTTACGTGTGGTTAAGAAAAGGGTGTGCAAATGTAAGTTGATAATAATAGCTCCACTCCAAAACAGTAATGTTTGCTTTTGTTTTTGGTAGGTAACAACAGGGGTGAACACTGTGCAAGTGCTTGTGAAATACATGTTTTCTTTTCTTGTGGAAAGGGGTGCCTCGGGAAACTCTGTAATGAGGATGAGAATGCGTTTGACACTCTCTCTGTCGCAGGCTACAGGCTGTTTCAATTGAACGCAGGAGTCGAGAAAAGAGGAAAACGACGAGGAGAGGAGTGAGGAGAGGGAGGAATGACTTGAGGAGAGAAAAAGAGGAGGATTAGGAGGAGGGGAGGTCTGAGCTAAGCCCTACGCCCCATCTTGTAAGAGATGAGCCGCGCTGTTAGATGGGGTGAAGTCTAAATTAAGTCATCAGCAGCACCACCGAATTACGGCCAATTGCAGATAATGGCTAGTCGCAAATGTCACAACAATCATGTGTTGATTAGCCGCGCTCCAGTCGCTCAGCGGTGTCTATATCTCACTGGGTCGTTAAGCTGGAGAGCAATAGTCAGTGGACTCTGAACTCGCACATGTTAGCGGGCTTGTGCGTGAACGTTTGCTTGTGCACACACGTACACGAAACCACATGCTTAAGCGCTAAATTTGTGTTTAAAGCCTAATTGAAAATCAGATGTGTGTAGTGGGGTAAAATGGGATCTGGAATGTGTGTGTGTTTTACAGCATGTCTAAGTGGGGAGTTTCTGTGTGTTTGTGGGTGTGTGCATTCCTGTCTTTGTGTTTATCTATCACTTATCAAAGTCCAGCGTTCTCTTAAATCCACTGGTGATTACTCTGTCACTGTGTTCTGACCTCCTTTCTTCCCTGCCGTTCAGCCGCTGATGTATTTATTACTGAGCATGATTGGTGCAAGATATTAAATTAACAGCTTAATTACTTTGGAAGGAAATAGTTTGCCTGCAGAGTGGCTGACATGTATTTACTCTGAGACTACCCTCAAAAATAGACTCGCTCATACGTTCGTTGGTCCTTTCGCAGCGAGAAGACACGGTCTGTGTAAATATTCCAGGAAAAATCCAAAATGAAACTCTAGTGTTTGCTTACTGGTGACAGCCTGCAGCTACAGCACTGTTTCAACATCTGAGTCTTTCTATGCACAGTTAACACTTCAGGCGTCAGCGTCTTTCTGAAATATAAAGAGACTCATTTAATATATATGTTTTATATATATAGTTCTCCTATTACACTAATTTTTTCAAATAACCCTGCAGTTTCTTTTGAGGAAGTTCTCATTACTACTAAGAGTTTGCCCTCAAGTCTGGACTTTGCTCTATTTGACTGACAGCCAGTCTCGTGTTTGACATGAATATCAATGATTTGGGATTAGCCTACGCCCGCACAGCGTGAGGGCAGCATGTGATGCTCGCATTTAATGTGTCTGCCAGTCATGACAGATTACCGCTGACCGGTCAAGCGTCGGTTAAGCATGTGATGGTTTAAGTCGGGAGCTCCCGCGTTGGTCTTGCTGGTCACATGCTGGGCACTTGGCTTGAGCTGCTGCCCACGTGGTGCAAAAAAGAAACAGAGGCAGTATTCTCAAACATCACCCTCACTGTGGCCATATTAGGCCCACATTCTCTTTGAAGAGCATCCAAGTTGTCCAAAATCCCTTTGGTGCAATGAAGTCTGTTTGTTTAAAGTGGTTGCTCTTTGAAATGACTTGAGAGTTCGACTTGAGAGCTGCTTCTGTCAGAAATGCTGAGGTGACAAGTTGAAAGGAAGAGAACTTTTTTTGATTTCTTCCAACACTATGATGTGACTCCTGCTTATTTAGCTGGCACGGCACGACACAGCCAAAGAGCTGTGGCCTTGATGAATAACAGTTTGTATTTTTTAATGAAATCTCCCCTGTGTGCATGGTGTGTGTGTGTGTGTGTTGAGGCGAAACAATTGTCAGATCTTTTTTTATCTTTTATAATTTGTTTAGGAGCTGACCACATGTTAATCTTTATCAAATGGGCAGAAAAACAAAATGAAATGAGATTCTTGCACTTTTCGTTATGCTTCGCTCTGGTCAGCCCTGCTCACTGTACAAGCCAAGAGGAGCGGCTCACTCTCAGTGGCAGCCAAGCAGTTGCTCTCGCCGCCTTCGGGCCAAGATCTCTTCACTCAGACAAGGTTACGCAGTTCTTTAATGCTCTGGGGTGTTATTATTCATTCAAAGTAATCACACAACTAAAGGAAATATCCCTCCTGAGAGTGGGAGGGAACTGAGGGTGGGCTATTGTTCTCCTGACCCATGTTCTTTAGGGAGGGAGGAAACAGTTTGGAGGGGAACGTGTGTGTTTGTGTGTAGGTGTGTGTGTGTGTGTGTGTGTAGGGGGATGTGAGGGGCTGTGCGTGCCTGGCCGAGCCTTGTCTTGGGGGTCAGGAAGAACAACAGGCGTGTGTTATGCTGTACTCTGCT
The DNA here is from genome assembly GCA_032353495.1 of Ctenopoma kingsleyae. Classification (NCBI taxonomy): domain Eukaryota; kingdom Metazoa; phylum Chordata; class Actinopteri; order Anabantiformes; family Anabantidae; genus Ctenopoma; species Ctenopoma kingsleyae. The sequence continues at coordinate 21,127,006 of JAUBNQ010000026.1, read as the reverse complement.
GGACCCCAGCTGGGGCATTACTTAACCC
>JAUBNQ010000026.1:21105345-21126878 GCA_032353495.1 Ctenopoma kingsleyae | reverse complement strand
GTGTGTGTGTTAAACAAAACGCATGTTTAAAATGCATGTTTTTTTGTAGCTCAGTGAGCGCAGTGCAAAGTCATTGTTAAGTCAGCTATGGATTAGTGTCCATATGTGTGTGTGTGTGTGTGTGTGTGTGTCTGTGTGTGAGTGAATGGCGAGTGGGTTGCGTGTATTTGTCGGGAATGGCCACTTCTGTCTGCGTGTTTCAGTTATGAAGCACGTGTGTGAATCGAAGCATTAATGTTGCATTCATTATCTAAGCTCTCTGGCTGTGTTCTCTCTCTCTCTCTTACTCACATCTCACTGCTTCATTTGGCCTTTTAGATTTTACCTAATAAATCCCAAAGAGAGTCCACTGATGTAGAACCATGTAATGATAGAGCTGGGTGAATTGTCACTGTAATAGTACAATAACAGGTGTGTGCACAGGTGTGTGTGTGTGTGTTGATTAGATCTGTCTGTGTAAGTCTGCACGGTTATCTTGCTGCAGTGTGTGTGTCAACAGAGGCAGCTGCAGTCAGACAAAGAATTGTCTTTATTTTTTTTTCCACCCAGATCTTCTGTGTTTCCTCACTGATCTCCCAGGCCATTCCCTCTCCGAGGGGGTGCTGATTTCAAGGCCTTTTTCCACGCATGCCTCAGCGCTGCCTCATTCTCTTGTTTCCTGACTACCCAGAGGGAAAACTTGTGCTTCTCTCAATTGTTTCCTGAGAATTAAATTATTCCTAATTCAAGTTTGCTGAAGTCCCTGAAGTGAAGTGGAGCAACAGCTGTGATTAATTAATAGTAATAGAAATTACAATTGTAAGTGGAAAGGTAAAAGAAATGTGGGTGATCAGATTTTACTTAGGATATACAATGCTAATATCTTTCTCCTGCAGGACTGAGATACAAAGATTTTAACTGATGTACTTGAGAAACATAATATTCTGCTTAACTCTCACTGTTATCAGACCTTGATATGAAACGAACTTAAAACAGAAAGACTAATATATATAGTGCTTTTCAATGTCTGGGGTTTAGTGTCTTGCCCATGTCGATACAAGAAGGTGGGCATAGAACCATTTGATTTAGGAGCAGATTGACTTTCAGTCCTCACAACCACCAGGGATGAGTGTGTTTGAGTCTTTATATTGCCTGTCTCATTGGCAGATCTAGGCTGGCATGAGGTTACGGCAGGGTGGTCCGGGGGCAGGTTGGGTGTTTGTCATAGTACCATAGCAAGTTTTATTTGATTTATTTAATTTAAAACAATTAACCAGGTGGATCCAATTTGAGTCCAACCTCTTCCAAAAGAGACTGAGACCGAAATCCAGTCAACGCTGTTAACATAAAGTTAATAAAATATATTACACAAGGTCTAAAATGTTATTTATAATTACTGACATTCTTTGTCTCATTTGTTTCATGGACATATTTGTCAGGATTTGAACAATTGGAGTGGGACTGGTTGGGAGCTGCTCTCTCTTGCCCCACCCCGGCAATACGCCCCTGCCTGTTCTGCTCTGTGTTGTTCTGCTGGCAGTAGCTGATGGGTATCCCTGTTAGATCTGAACTTTGTTCTGTTAAACTTGCCTGGAGCTGTCAGTGGAGTGTGAGATTTATGATAGCTAGCAAATAAGAAAATAAACATTAAGCCTATATCTTACGGTGACACTTTAATTCGATTCAAGGATCTGTGTGAATGTTAACATAAGAATCTCGATCTGATTATAAAAAGTTTGTTTTTGAACCTCAGTGAAATCGAACTCTGCAACATTTTAAGAGCATATGATAGGATCCGAATGAGACAAGAAGACAATATTTTTCAGGAGCTGCATCTCAGAAGTGTGTGAAATTGATCAAAATAGTTTATAAAACGAGCTTAGCTATGTCGCCGAGAAACTAGATGAAGATAAGATGGTGTCTCTGTGTAGGTTAAGGTTAAAAGCGAAACAGCGGAGCTGTGAGTTTTGAAAAGGCTCCTTCACAGGGATGTGTCTGTGACGCTTGAAACATTTCGATTAATGAGACATTTTATGTTTATGTGTATCTGTGTGGATTTTGCATGGATCCATATGGGGGCGTGCAGCAACGTGTACTGTTCTCTTAAGAGCAGTATCGACCAGTGGCCAGCCCACTGGTCAATGTGGCCCTTATGAATCACTTGTGTTGAAGTTCTGTTGAAGGCCAGGGAAGTAGTTTCTGTCCACACACAGCTCAACCTTGACCTCTGTGCAGCTATACTGTCACATATTGTAGCAGCACAGATTTTTTTTTTCATTTTACCCCCATACGAGCCCTTCTTCTTCTCAGCATTCCTCTTCTTACTCCAGATATTCAGTATTTATGATCATAAAAATCTCCTGTCTGTCATGCAGCTGCTGTTCATGTGTACACAGCCACGCTGATATCTTTATCTACCTCTGCCCAGAGCATCCCAGAGCTGTCAGCTTGGAGCTCAGCTGAGCCAATAACCTCTTCTCTTTGCCCTCGGACTGCACAGCAGGACAGCAGCAGTCAAGTCTGATGGCTACTCTGGAACTCATTTTCTTTTCAAACTTACATGCACTTTGGAGTCTAACTTCATGACACTTTGGCCACTCTGCGACAAGTGGAATCTGAGCACTGAGGGAAACAGTCAGCAGGAGAGCATTCCTGTAAGTGCATGCCAGCGAACAATAGTGCTTTGTTTGTGCGGGCTCATTGTGCAGTCCAAGTGTCAAGACAAACAACACGACCAGCTGCATAAGAGCATTAAAATCAATTTGAGGTCTTGAGACAGGGCAAATCTTGAATTTTTTTCCCCAAATGGCATTAATCAGATATTTTACATTAGTCGAAGCTCCTGTAGTTGCTTAGTGACCACAGTAAGGCCACTGAAAGCAGGCCCTACAGTACAGACAGTTACCAGATTTCTAAGTTCTATCATTCTTCACACTGAGCGCTAAATATATGCAAAGCCTTAAGTGCTGTAAGGAAAGTGCAGAGGCATCTTTGATTTGTTATAATCCATGCAAACTCAATTTAATCTCGATTTTTGTGGAATAGAGTTTATTTGCAGTGTAGCGCTGATGTGAACATCGGTGGCTGTGATTTGTGTCGTAATGAAAGGTATGAGATTGTAATATAATATGCTGCACTATGAGCATAGCAGTTACTGAGGGTGAAAAACATAAAGTTAATGATCTTTGCATTTGCACGCTACACAGTAAAGTACTTGAAAAGACTTTGTTTTGTTTGTTGCATATATTTAGAATGAGACTAACAAAGCCGGTTATCGATTCTTCAGCTTTATTGTAATGAGCAAAAACTCGTTTGCAAGCTGCACTTTGATGTTGAATTGATGCCCTGCGAACAAATATTGCCTGATTTTTAAAACTGTGAATGTCGCTGGCCCAGGCGGCGTGTCGGAAGCCTGAACCTCGCCAAGCTAAATTGGTCTCCAGACGTAGCGATCGGACCTGATCGATGAAGCAGCCACCAGATGCTTGTTTTGTTCCATTCTTTTTCTACTTGACCTGGTGTGAGGCGGAAATGCAGTTTGCATCGCTGGCGGAGGAGCTGCGCGCACTGTATTGATTCTTTTAAAAGCGATTGTGTGAGATAAACAAAGGGAATGAAGTTTCGGGGCCTCATTACTGTAATCTTATCTACTGTATGTACTGGTCCCTGTGCTCAGGTTTCACTCACTGTAATCAAAATAAAAAAACACCAAAGAGAGACTTTCTGTACAAGATAAAACTCTCCTCTGTCTTCTCTCTCTCTCTCTCTCTCTTTCATGTGTTACCACCTAACGCAGATAATGCTGTAACCCTCCAATCCTTAGCCTCCAGCACATGCTGTCTTGTCTTAACCTGTGGTGATCCTGTTCTCTTCAGCTCGTCCCCTGGTTCGTCATTCTCCTGAATCAGCCTCGGGGGTTTAACCACAAGTGTCCCTGACCATAAGAACAGCGACCTCGACTGCTTGAGAAATGTCACCAGGCATGTGTGTCCACATTTAGATGAAAAATAAATCTGCAATCTATGCCGTATAGATTTGTGGCTGCAGGAGCTCTCAGCACATGTAATGAAGAAAACTCTACCTCCATTCACTTTGCTGCAGAATTAACACAAAGAAATATTTATATCTCATTCTGAGGCTTGAAGAAGTTTTTTTCATATGCAGGCCAGGAAAGCTGAAGAAAACAAAGCTTTGATTCAGTTTTTTTTTTTTCAGTTTTCATCATGACCTGATAGAATGTTGTCTTAAGTCGTCTGGGACAGAGCTATTAGTCATCCACGCACACATCACGAAGGTCACCATGCTCCGACTTCCAGATCTCTGCAATCTGTGGTGAAATCACTGCTCGCTGTTCTCTCTCCCCATCATGCAATTTGGCTCACAGGCAGCTTTTATTATTTAGCAGCAGCTTGCTGTTCGGTATAACGTGCCACACAAGCTGATACTATATTATTTGGGTGGGGAATAGCGGGGTGGGTGTTGAAAGCAGAGTGGGCAGCTGAGGAGGAAGAAGCAGATAATATAAGGGCCGCTGGATGCTTCTCACCGAAACTGGTGCAAAACCCGGTGTGTGGGCTTGTGTGGGTTCTTGCCTTATGGCAGCATGTGGCTAGTTGGTGATTCACTCATTGGTTGGATGTGAACCTCAATCAGACCACTTCCTTAAGTTAAGGTAGTTAAGAAGTTAAGGTAAAATAATCAGCTTGTTTAGGTAGAAATTTAGAAATTTCCTTATTTTTGTAAGACAATATAATCAGTGTTTCCCCTACCATTATACAAGCCCCCCGCCACCCCCCTCCCCAAGATGGTCAAGTTAATTTTATTTAATTAGATTTTCTGTACAGCGCCAGATCACATTAGAAATCATTTCAGGTTCCCTTTCCTATAGAACAGGTCTGTACGTTGTTCTTTTATTAAAGTAACTAAACGGTCTCGTGTTATTTTCTCTCTCTGTATCGCGTGCAGCGGAGTTCTGCAGACATGAGCGCACACAAAGACACTTGCACGCGCACACATATTTAAAATACACAATAACCACTGCAAAACTCCAAAAACAGAATCATAGCCAAGAGAAGTAAAAGTATGGTGGCCGAGACATTCCAATCCAGAAAGTGAATGCAGGTTTGACGCCGGGGAAGGAGAACAGGGGCAACATAAAATAACGTGCACCCCCCCAAAAAAAATGTAAACGGCATGCATGCCCCCCTCCCCCGTAACACAGTAAACCTAGGGGAAACACTGATAATTATAAAAAGTATCATTTATAAGCCATTTTATCAGTTTAAAATGTTAGTGGGTGTAAGACATCAAAAAACAGAAGAGTGAGGACAGTGGATTTGAGGCTGTGACCAGCCGATAATGTTCCTGGTCTCATCAAGTTGGACTCTCTGTCCTCTTCCTCTCTCTCTGTTCCCTTTTGTAATTTCTATCTCCCTGTTCTCTGCACTTCTCTGCAAACTGCAGATGTAATACACCAAGACTTCAACCACATCTCTGGGCAGAACACGCAGGTACAATCAGAGCCCTGTCGATGACTCACATGGGAAGGATCAGAGAGGCTCAGTGTTTGCATGTCAGTGTGAAGAGACAGCAGCGACCCCCTGCACCCCCCACCCCTATCTCTTCTCTCTTCCTTCAGAGACAGTGTCATTTATGCACAACCCTTCTTTCCATGGCAACATATTTGGGTCTCACACTCCTCTGCCCTGTTCATAGGAGAACAAGATGATGTGTTCTGCCATTTGTTCTCGAACAACTGCACCAATCTATCGAACACATTTGGGGTGTACTGAAATCCCCCCACCCTTGTTATTGGAAATTCCCCCAATCATGTTATTAGTTGAACACAGTGGGGAGTCATTTTACCATTTGTCTATATGTCCAGAAAAAACTTTTTTTGGTGGTTGCGTGTTTCTTTTTTGTTTCTCTTTGTCTTTATTAAGACCCCCTCCCCTCGATCATCTGTCACTCACTTAATTTTGGCTGCGGGGGCATCGGGGTCAGGAGACACAGGGGCATATGTCCTACTCTTGATGGTTTTTATGTAAAGGGCTCTGGAAGGGATTGAACTGCTTGGTTGGGGTTTGGTCATAAGCTGAGGCCAGTTGGCAGCAGAGGTGAAGTGGGCGGGGGCCGCTTTACTCCCAGGGTGGGCTCTGACAAAACAAAAGGAAAAAAAAAAAAATAGCATGACTATATCTGGCCCTGTTGATTCCAATTTGGGTGCAGCAAAGAGTGGAGGAAGGATGAGCAGAGGAGGGACCAGGGGGAGGAGAGGGAGGCAGAGGCACAGATGCAGTTAACAAAGGTTGCCATGACACAGTGGTTGATAACACCAGCAGCCTCTTGTTCTGTGAGTGCATGCTCGTGTGTAGAGCAATAGGGTATATATGAGAAAATGTAGACATATTGTTAGTCCAAATCCAGATTCCAAGAATAAGGTGAAAGACACTGTGATCAGGTAACAGTATGTTGCACAGGAAGCTTTTTGGAATGAAACCATGATGCTTTTAAAATGTCAGTCCATGAATCAGTAATGTTTCAAAAATCAGTAACATTCATCCAACTGTATATGCATTTGAAATCTTTTATCATTAATCTGGAAAGGATTACTTATCTTGCATCTCTAATGTGGCTCTTGTGTAATCAAGTCGAGTCCCGGGTGGCTAATAACGTCTGTGAGATTGATGTCCTGAGGCCGCAGCCGGTGAAGCACGAGAACAAAAAGCTCTGTCAGATGTGTCAGCGTGCAGTTAAAAAGACAGTCACCACGCGCAATGAATTGCAAGAAAATGATCCCTTTGGATTTGTTTTGTATCGGGCCAATTTCCGACGTCAGTAATCCCTGGAGGACGCAGGTTTTAGGTCTTTTGTCTTTTTTTTTTCTGAGGCTGGTGAGACGCAATCTGGTCAATGTCATTTACTCAACTGTGGCTCTGCACCTTTGATGCTCAGCTCCAATAACACACAAACCAGACAAATTTCCAAGATGTATAAACTGCTGTTTTGTTGTTTCTGTTTCCTCTGTAGGATCTACTGTACAAATCCAACATAACCTGGTGTGTTGGACATCAAAATGTCCTCTTGCTTTTATGGTGTATGAGGAATTTAGTGACCAGGCAGGGTGATGGTCTCTGTCCACACATTGGCCAGATTGTAACTGGGCTCTTTGCTAATTGCACCTGACTGTTATATAACATCATTTGTAAAGTTGTTCAGCATGTATTAACGTCAACATCGACATGATGTAAATTGCAGCACTTTTAAAAAATTCAACTTTTGGTTTATTTTCTCTCAGCCACCCAGGTCACATTTTTCTCCTGCTGCTCCCCAGATTTTATCTGTCCAATCTGTCTTTATCTCTCAGTCTGCCTGTCTAACCATCCATGCATTCTCCAATCCATTCTCTTCACCATGCAAACATCCATAATCCTGCGCTTTGTCTGGCACCATGGATCTGATTGATTGAGCATCTGTACTCCTGCAGCTTCCTGCACCCCAGACTTGTTTTCTAACTTGGAATGATCCAGGATAATAATTCTCCCCAGTTTTTCCTCCTCTGTCTCTGTGACACAGCAGCAACACCTCCTTCGTAAATATCCATCCTCAGGCATTTGCATTTTGCACCACTTAACAGCATTGTGTGAATGAGTATTGTCGTGATAAAGGGTGCATTGATTCCGCCTGAGCCATGCACAACGCTGTGGAGCATTGATCCAGGTGGTGCTGAAATAGGGTTACTTATTGAGATGTCATTACATGCTAAATGGGGTTGTCTGCAATGGGTCATTTTGACATACAATAGGAAACAGTAGCGTAGTAGTAGTAGCGTAGAAATGCCGGCCTGCATAGGAGCACATCAGAGACATGGTGTGTCTCTGATGTGCTTATTTTAAAAGAATTTCACGTTTTAAAGTTTGTTTGAAATTTAATAAATAAAAAAAAATTTCCTTACTTTTAACATTTCATTATTGACCTTGTTTTAAAATTGCAAATGGTTAGAAGAAGTCAATTAATGTTGGATGATTTTTCAGTGATGTTCTCAGAAATCAGGTTTTTGAAGTGGTTCTCTCCTTGAATCTGTACATGAATTAAACTTAACAAGCATTAACTTGCATAACAGTACTGAACATTTCCAGATTTCTGCTGAATTTTTATCCATGAGGCACATGTTGAATAAATCCAGACTAGACTTGTATATTTATTACCTAAAGTAAGTACTTAGTACTTTAACCTGCCACATATACAAAGACAGAATCAAACTTAATAATTTAGCTTTTTTCCCTTAAGGTGCTTTTACTCCTTAAGGCCTAGTTAAAATAGCAAGTTTTCCTTTTCAGTAACTTCTTATTGAACAAATGAGAACAAAATGTTCTCAGAAACAACTAACGAGGGAGTAAACAGCCCAGTACTGAGAAAATAGAAGGAAATTCAGTGAGTTACTGTATTGGCTGCCATGATAGCAGTTAGTAGTCAGCTGTAGTAGTTTGCAACATAGCAAATATTTTGCCTCTTGAGCCGCATATTCACAAAGAAACAGAAGAATTTCACTGTGCTGCTTACTGGGTTTGACCTTTATCCAGTACATGTCTGGTTTGTACCTGGTTCCAGCTGTTTGTGTGTTTTCACTATGACGAGCTGATGTGCGCCCGCCTCCATGAACAACCTTTAGACCAATAAAATGTGTCCCAAAGATCATAAGACGTAAGACACAACCCGCCCTGCTGACTGCTCACAGCACTCTCACACTTTCATCCCTTTTCCATGTGCACTGCAGAGAGAAGGGACGGAACATGTTGTGGTAGATAACTGCTTCAATTTTGATATTCTCAGTCCTTTCAGTCTATTTCTTATTTCTTTTTGGAGCCTCCATCGCCTGCCGGTCACCCCCACCTCTGCTCTGACTCCTGCGCCCGTGGCTGCTGGCTGATCTGTTGATCAAAAGCTGTTGGATGAAAATGCTAGATGGGGAGTTAATTGTCTCATTACCAACGAGGTTTCTGGTCCACCCACGTTATTTAAGAGATCACGAGGTTTTACTGACCTGAGTGTGTCCCTGTGTGTGTGAATGCTCCTTCCCGTCTTCCCCTCTCTCTCTCTCGATGGGTGTGGGATCCACAGCATTTAAAATATTAGACAATGATCAATAGCCGTTATTCCTGAAACATTGCTGCTCAGGCACTGGTAAATAACTTCAATATCAAATTCAACTTCAAATTCTTCCCCCGAGAACTTCATTCTTGTCTCGGGCTTTTCCTTCCTGTATTTTATTTATGTGGGTGTATTCTGGTGATTCCTCTTATTTGTTTTTGGGCTGTTTAGTCCATCAGATTAAATGTTTGTACAGTACAAGGTTGGGGACAATTTACTATGTGACACTGTTTCCAAAAAATTGAAAGGATGAAATATTTTCTGAGAGAAAATATCGGAGTACTTCAGTTTGGGTTTGTTGAGTTAATTCTACAGAACATTACTTTAAAAAAAATGTCAACAATCTTTTTTTCTGTCAAAATATTTTACTGTGGGAAGATGCTGTCAATGGCTAAGTAAGTAATGGTTCTGAAACTGAGGACAAAGCCTTGACACAAGCATCCACGGTTCACGTCCACAGGTGGAATCGTAACATCTGTCAGCTTCAGATCTGGAGAAATGTTCATGGATAGTAAAGAGTGTAATTCATCAGTGTTGTGAGGCATTAAGGGACAGTACAGAGTGTAAAATCAACATCTGAACTGAACCTTGTATTTGGAGAATTCTGTCTCAGTCCGAGGACAGCACTGGCAGAGGAACAGAGTTTTGCATCTTTATTTGTTGTAATTTAATACTGACTAATATCTTAAGGGCTGTGCAGAATGTAGCAGACATTAGAAAAGTGTAGCAGAGTAGGGAAAGTAGAGCTGCAGGAAGCTGAGTAGATTGACTTTGAGCTTCATGTTAGTGCAAGTTAAAGTTATAGCTTTCATAAAAAGTGAGCTATGACAAAGTATGTGTCCCTTGTGAGCTTAATAGGGTCAGAGAAAAATATCTTTCTGCTCAGACCTTACATTTGGGTTGTACTGTTCAGAACTGATGTAATTCTGCCACATTAGCCAACAGATGCTGATAAAACCTCAGTGGATTTTAGGGTGTAGGACAGATGCAAATTCAGATAATTTGAAATGAGAGTCCAAGGACAGAGGATGTTGTACTGTATGCCGCACTGGCTGGAAAAGTTCTCAGTGATTCAGTTCTCTAAGTTTAAAACAAAGTTTTAAAAGCCTCTTTTTACACGTTCATGTTCAGATGTCGTGCACATACAGTGTTCCTCAACAAGCTCCTCAAGATATACTAAATACTTTATTGTAATAGAAACTGAACAGATCTCAGACAAAAAAAAAGTCTCTCTGCAGTGCACATTGTGCTAAAACTCAACTGTGCATGATTTATATAAACTGATTGACTTCCTGTTGAAGATTTGCATTTTATCCCGTCACAATAACAGTAATTTGTCTCAGCTCAAAGCACATTTCTCAGGGACATTTGATGTAATCGCGTTATTGTTGTACTGTTATTTTCAATTACTCTCAGGGCTCAGATCCAGGTGCGTCGTAGCTTCACTTTCTGGCTTTGTAAGGAGCTGTTTTGCTGTAGCGCGACTCCTCTCAGAGGTACACAACTGCTACCTAGAGAGCAGGGGTGGGGCGTTTTCATTGATTGTAGTTGATTATTTAATGTTCACTTCATAATTGCCAACAACTTCAGAAAAGGATGCATCGTTGCAGAAATGTCAAAGCCTTGCATCATTATCCAAGGTGGAATCAAAACACATGCTCTCTTTCACTGAGACACACACACACACACACAACAGTTTGTCTGAACTTTGCACATAAAAGCGAGTTGGCTGTCAGATTGTTTGGTTTGTTCTCATGACCGAGTTGCGAGCTGTAATGGGTCTGAAAAACACCAACACACCAAACTCCCTGCAATTTCTCATGTGATTTCAAAATAACATTGTAACAGTGAATTGAATCAGGTCAGAGCCAATAATGTCAAGAGTGTAACTAATGCCATCAAGGTTCAGCTCTCTCTGTTCACCTCAGACGCTCACACAATGGAGCCTCATTCTGCTGCCTGTCTCTCTCTGTTTGCTCTGGCTTCCACGGGCCACTGCACCCAGACCTAATCACTTCTGAGCTTCCCACCTGACTCCTTCACATCACAGGACTAGCATTGGACTAAGACCAGTGCTGAACCAATCCCCTTCGTACCACAGGATGAAAGAGAATTCTTCAGTTTCTACTAAGCACTACTTAAGTGTGTATCTTGTGACAGATATAAGGGAGAAAATAACATACAGTATGATCCAGATTGCTTAGCTTTTAATGCTATGGACTCAGGATTTAACAACACTGGCAGCAATCCCCATTGATAACGCCACCATGCCACCCAAAAGACGTATTGTGCGTGATGAGGACTTTAATCACATTCCCATTGGCATGAGAAACGCGTAGGCGAGTAACCCAAGCTGACAAATCATAGTTGTTGCAGTCTGTAGCCTCAGTAGCACTGATTTATTGTTAAATTTCTTGACGGGAGGTAAGTCTGCTATGTTGGTCCCTGAGGGTTCAGGTTGGGTTGGGACAGAAATTCTGGTCCGGGTAGGGTTCAGCTGCACAGATAGCTTCTGTTATGATAACACACAGCTTGACGTTGCAAAAATTAAAGCCACGTTCAACCATTTGTCTGATGACTCTGATGTTTTTTTTTGGTTTTTTTTGCTGAAGTGCTCTTTGGTTTCAGTGAAATAAAGGAGTTGGCTGCATTGCTAATGTTGGTGTAAATGTGGCTGTAGTCCAGCAAGCGCCAGTGATGTTTATCTGTTTTTCCACCCAGATGCGTGTGTGTTGTATACGGCTATCACTATCAGATTATTTTGGCAAAACAGTCTTATCAACCTCTATGATGATGAGTCATGTCTCCCAGGTTGTACGTTCTCATCTTTGCTGCAGTATTGACATAATCGGGCCTGTTAGAATGCAATGCAATGTTCCCCACCTACCATGCCCTTTCTGAGATTTCACCCCACACCCGACTCAGCTGAAGCTTTAATTACAAGCAGAGGACGCATTGTTGTGTCTTATCTCTCTCCTGCACAAGGACTAGGACTCGTCGGGCGGTTTGGGGTTTCTCAAAGAGAAAAAGCAAATGAGAGTGACATCCTGTGAAAAGCAGTAATATGACACAAGATCTACAGCTGAATCTTTTACAAAAGTCATTGTAACCCAATTACATGCAGCTCTTTGGCGCCGCATGCAGAGGCACGCGGAGTTCGGCGTCCCTCTCGTAGGCTTGACCTTGACTCCCACTGTTGAAACGTGTGCGCGAGCAGGACACAGATGCACGTCTCGCACCACAGCTCTCGAACGTGCATTTACATCTTATTGATGCGTTAGGGCCGCCTGAAGACTTGTTGACAAGGCAATTAGATTAAATGCGTGTATGTGTTTTGTGGGCAGCCAGCAAGGATATTTATATCTGTGTGTGTCAGAAGGAGCTTAACATTCATGCATCTAGTGGGAGAATGGCTTTGGTTATAAAGTGGAGTTTGTTAAGCAAGAGAAAGCTGCTCACATGAAGACCTTGACAGAGTAAAAGTGAATAATTGTGCAAACTATCCTTCTTATGTGCCCCACATTCTCATCTGCAGTCATCCATCGTCAGTCTAAGACCCGTCCTTACCCAGCTTCCTCATTTAACCGCGGCTTCAAATTCACCCTGTGGCCTTGTATTGTATTTTTTTATATTACTCTCATTTCCCTGTTCACAACATATTCCAGCCTTTGCTTTGAATATAGATTACAAACCAGAGAAGGCGGACAAGTGACGCGCCGTGAAATCGGGGTCGTGTGTTTGCAGTAGTAGGTCTTGTCACGGCTGATGTCGATAAAGTCACTCCTCTCACATTATAAAAAATGCTTATGTGTATTTTTGGTTCTTTTTATGTTTTCTCTGTTCTCTCTCACAACATCCCACCATGTTTTTTTTTCTGTTTTTCAAAGCCATCTTTTGCCACAGTGAATTCATTCATCAGCATTTGCTTTGGGTTATGTGAGTAGGACGACTAGAACATTTATTATATTTGTCATTTTTGTTCTCAAACAAGTATCCAAAATAGGAAAGGCAGCAGCAACCTTTTGATGGAGACTGTGTGTGCGGGCTTTAGAGTGGCGTCGCTAGGGACGGACATTTTTGAGAGATCGTTTGTGAATTCTTTTCTCAATTGAAAATCGCCCTTTCCTCTCATTGAGCGTTTCATAGAAAAGTTATCAGTGTGTGATCTCAGTTGCACCTTCGGGGTCAAACTTATCACATCCTGCCAGAGCTGAACTGAATAGAAATCACAGCAGTTCATACAGTAGCTGTTCAAGTAGTTTATTATCAGTTGAGTATAAGTCTTTTATACAAAAATCTCTATAGCTACAGACCTGGAGGAACATTCTTAACCTTTCCACATTTATGTGTTTTATAACTTTCCAGGAAACCTCCCCTTAACTACAGAGGAAAGTAAAAGACCTAAGAGGTGCACTTGATTCTTATCGGGGAGTTTTGGTTCAGCCTTTCCCTCCCAGTTCGTCAGTGTTTGTTTTCAGCAGGGTGAATAGAGGATGTTAGCCAAGTACACCCACTTTTGAACCAGGTGGGGAACAATGAGAACACTGTGAAGTAGTGGAGTTGCTGCAGCTCCATACCTCTGACGCTGACTTGGTTTAGTAGATGGCAGAGATTGCTAATAAATCTTGCAGTGCTTTCTTACAGGAAGTACAGATAAATAGGGAGAACTTGAGTGTAAATGCATTGGCATGCATCCATATCTCCTCTCATGGGTGTGCTTTTGTTTGATCATGAAATGGTGGGTGGAGGGGGGGCATGTGTTGCCAGCATGTGTTTCCACCTCAGAGAATTAGTCGATTTAATTTAGGCTTTGTAACCTTGAGAACGCCACTCATTTCTCTCCTGTATAGATTTTCTTAACTTCACTGCTCACTACCCTCTTCCTCCCATGCTGCTTTTTGCTTCTCATTTTTCTCCATAACACCGGCAGCGCTGGTGGCAGCCAGGCACGGCGAAATACACACTGCAATTGGATGTAGAAGTATAAGTGCAAGGCTCCCAGACAGAGACGTGAGCAGGGTGAAAGGATTGGGAGCCCCATGCCAGGCAATCTCCCCGATAATGGAATGTGGCCGCTCAACAACATTCATAAATATTCAGATGAGACTAAAACGAGGCTGCCCGAGAGATTGTGCGGCGCAAGCTGTCAGCGGCATGCGCGAAAAGAAACAACAACAGCGTGTTGGTGTGCTGTTAGGGAAGAGGCCAGGATCTCATTCTGCCTTGTTGTGAGAGTCAGGAATGTGGGGGTGGTATTGTTTTTTTTGTTTATTTTTTTTTATTGAGGTTTGTTTACTTGTTTACTTTACTGACTTTAAATATGAACCATGTTGAGTTGATCTCCTGTATCCGAATGGGTAAAAAACAAACACCCCACTGGCTCCAAGTAGTGATGCACACAGGCTGAGGCCTCACTTTCCCTCAACAATTACCATAGTTTCCCCTCATAGTATGTGTCAGAGCCGCAATTAACATGGCAGTGGCTAGCCATATTTGGGTTGGGGAAAGCCATCCCTGTGGGTCATGGATAAATACTGGTATAAAATAAGATTCTCTGCAGGATTAGAGCAGCTGGAAAACAGTCATGTTAATAGAAGCAGCCATACTGACCTAATGTTTGTGCTAATAACTGTAGTCTCAATTCCCAGTTCCAGGGAGCTCAGTTTGATTCTGTTGAACAAACATAATCTAATAATATCACAGTAATATCAGCACATTTAGCTGTAGTGTTAAATGTGAAGGGTGACTCCTTTTATTGATCCTCCCTCAGTTTTGGTGATATATTAGGAAGAGCATTGAAATGTGAATATAAATGAAAAATAGAAAATGGATTCCTAAAGGGGTTAAATACAACTAAAATAAAATAAATTAACAGCTGTTTAAAAAAAGAATGCTACCGCTCACTCTGCATCAGTGGCCACGTAACAACTGACCTTGTATAGCTATGTTCATATGTTTGTCAGTGTTTCTCATCTTTTTCCTCATCAGACATCAATAGGTGTTGACGTTTGATTGGACCACGGAGCACGGTTTGTCGTGCATACAATTGAAATGTTTTTAGTGTCTAATTTATACTCGGTGCCAAGGACAAAGTATTTTTTGTGCAGTGAAGCACGGCTTCTGCATTCACGCCATCGGCAAGAACAAGATCATGAAATTGTTCAAATGTGTGAACTTCGCCACCGATTCTCAGTCTCTCACTGTTAATTAACTTTGCATTGCGTTCTGTGCATGGGTGGAAATCATTTAGTTAAGCTTATCATCATGGGTATTTGGGAGCATACTGATTACAAAGTGTTGTGCCTGATTTGGTTAATGTAACAAGGTCATTCCCAGCAGCCTCAGCTGCACTTAGTTTAGTGCTAATTAGCAAATGTTAACATACTAAAAAACTAAAATGAGTGTAATAAACATGACACCTGCTTAACGTGAGCATATTAGCATTGTTAGCATGTTGGCCCATGGACAACCTCAGAGAGCTTGATGCATGCTGTTACACTCTTTGTTTGAGGGATGGTTTCAGAGTGAAGCCGTGTGATCTGTGCACATATGCTGTATTGAAGTCAATGTATTTTTTTATGCCCAGTGGTGGTTAGTCTTTCCAGGACCCCCCTCTGACACCACTTTAGGAACCACTGATTTGAGACAATGCTTGATCGATCAAGCGTTTCCCAGAAGTTGAATGTTAATGTTAATGTGAAGCCCTGTAATGTGCAGCACCAGCACTGCTACCAAAGGCTTTTTGTGGAGGATTTATTTGACTGAGAGTGATGTAACATTTGATCTACTGAAGTGAACAAATGAGAGTAGCTTGAGTCAACAAGTAATGTGCACTTATTTTGGTATGTGTCTTCTGACTTTTGCCAGTAACTTGACCCCGTGACCCCTCACAAATTCTGTGCTATTCAGGGAAACTCAAACATCCAGGAACACATCCTTGCCTTGAGGCTCCCATTGTTGTTGCACATTCTGTTGTCATGTGAAATCAGAGCTGGTGTGTGAGGTGTTTTAGATGTTCTGAACAAAGGAAGGTTTATTACTGAGCTAGTGGCTGAGAATTGTGGTCTTTTGGAAAAGTGAACCGTTTCATCAGAATTTGATGAGCCTGTGTGGCAGCATTTGTGTACATGTGCATGTTTGTGAGTGTGTGGTTACGTGAGCTGAGGAGGGGAATATTATGAATGATATTTTTGTAGACCGCTGCGGTGTGGCTGTTCTTCTGAACCTTTAGATTATATGTTTAGTCAAACAGCCTCAACAGCTCTGCGTCTAGAATATCCTAAATTCCTTCCAAGGCAAACCATTGCTTAATCTCTGAGCGCACAGCTATTTCATGAAGCGACTCCAAAAAAGAAAAAAGAAAAAAATCAAGCCAGGCAAGATAAAAAAAAAAACACCCTCATTCCATTTTGTTACTTTTTAAGAAAGTCCCCCCAATGTGGGACAAGCATCAGTCCGTGCTGGCACCCAGATAAAGCAGATCAGCTGGCATAGGAGAGATATCTGTGTCCAATCTCTGTTTTACTCTCTCCAACAGCGTTTTGTTATTAAATATCTATTTTGCCTGCTGTAGAGAAAGCAAAGAATGAAGAAGGGGAGGATATGAGAGAGAGAGAGAGAGAGAGAGACTACCAGCTGACTGACTGAGGACACCGTCGGTCAGACTGCACTGTGTGTGTGTAGGGCAGAAAGCGTCAGAGCCTTTGGGGTCATTCCTCTGTGTTTATTTTTAGTGCCTAGCCACTATAACTGGGCAAATCCTGAGGCTTAAACCATCAGGGGGCCTCAATTAGGAGAGGAGGAAAAAGCAGCTCTGGCTCGGCTGAGCTGTGGCTTCCATTGCATAATGATGGGTCAGAATAGTCACTCATTAGCTAATGATGGCTATCAGACCGGGAATTAAAACCCACTTAAAAACTTAACCAGCTAATGCACTTTTGACTGTAATTAGTTTACAGTCTTTCTGTAAATCACATTAACATCTTGCTGTTCATAATATACTGTCATTCATTAGGTACAGAACGTAAATGTGATCGGTGGTATTGATGAGATGTAATGAACTGTGAGCTGCTCCTCTGATCAGATTAACACCTGAACAAAAACTTGGGTAGGATCCACCAACGCGCAACAAAAGGGAAGAAGTTGTGATCCTGCAGTGTTATGACTTCTTAAGATACCAGTAATGAGAATTTTCGCATTGCACATAAGGACTTTGATTGATGCTTGGAAGGGAAGTGGGCGAGGGAGAAAGGGCATGGAAGGAGGAAGAAAAAAAAAAAAGAATAAAAACCCTTTCAGTTCAGCGGACAGGGACAAGATAACCACGGGGATTGAAAAAGCAGGGGACAGAGAGAAGGGTAAAAAGGAAGAAAGGCGCATTATAGGGGTGGTGAGAGCTCTTAGTGCTGCCACAGTGTGAGCTGAATGACAGCCTATCAGATAGCAGCTGAATCGTGGCGCCCTTGCTGAACTCCTCTGCCCGACGCTGTCACAGCCTTGACTGGAGAATATAAGCCGCACATTTGTGTGCATGTACACGCAAACGCATGGTCTGCATTTTTATGCACACAGTGTAGCTTCTGTGGCGGCACAGGGGTGGGATGATAATTGATATAATCACATATCTAAATAAAAACATGAGCACAGTTGACAGGCATATATTATCCCATTTACCATCTTTATCACAATAACTGGCTATGGCCATCAAGGGGAACTCGTTTTATTATACAGCCTCATAGGAAAAGCATAGATTGTGCGTTGCAACATTAGACTTTCCATTTGATTCGTTTGTGATTCAGGCTTAAAGATAATATTGGATAACGCCTGTATTGAAGCCTCATTTTGTTTTCTGTTTACGTCTGTGAGTCACTAGCCGACTGCTACTACCTTGTGATGACCAACACCCCGATGGATAAATGTTTTCCCGCGCCTGTTTGGCAGTCGGCCTGCATCTTTATGTCTAGCTCTTTCTCTCTTCCCTATACCTTTTGGTTATTTGCTCTCATGCCGCGCTCACCCTGTCTTTCTCTACTGCAACGATTAGCAGGGCCTAGAAAACGGTCTAATGGTGTGTATAATTCCAAAACGGTTTGCGTAATTAAAAAGCATCTTTACATTAATTAGTTCTAGCTGTTGATAATACAGCCAGACTAAATTCTTTTGCAATGCCTTCTATTTAATTAACTGATAAATATGGAGCTGGATGCTGTCAGTCTTGCCTCGCACTCATTAACCAATTCACTCCTCAAACCAGCTACTACTGACTCTCTCTCTTGCTCATTCGGTCCACTTGTTGATATCTCAACAACTTTCAGGGCAACTGAAACATTTGCGATTGCCACTCTTGATTTTTCCTCTAGCACCACCATGAAATATCTTAACAAATGGAGGCGGCGTCCGGGGAGCTAGCGCTCTGTGTCTCACAGGGCTGGGAGTCTGGATTCGATCCTGCCACCTTCTACATCCCAGTCTGCTGCTCATCCCATCGAGCTACCAGGCCGTCATGGCTTGACAGAAGAAATGAGCCCTAGAGCGGGTCATCAGACATACTTGTAACAGCATGAGGATGATGGTGTTAAGCACCTACTCTGATGAGCTTGTAGTTTCATTTCATAGCAGCTGTAAAGAATAAAAAGTCAAGCTCAAGTCTCTGCCTCCACCTCACCGTCTTTATGTTCTTGTATTCCGTTTGTGCTTATTGACTGTCTGTCCACATCTCCCAGTCTTACCTCTTTTTCCATCTCTCTCTTTTTCCTTCATACCCTTTACGTCTCCTCTCAGAGATTCAGCTCATGGTTACCTCTGAGGTAACCATGAGCTACCTCTGAGGTATGCACGGGTTTTGACGTATACAGTAGTATATGACCTTTAAATCATTTGTCTCTGGAGATGCACCATCTCGTAGCCCTCTCTACTTACGCATCAACCTAAAAACAGTGCTGCTCTTGTTCTTGTTGTTTTTCAGTTAAGCATTAAGAATGCAACGCTGCACCTGTCTGACGCATTCAGCTGCTTTGGATTGAAAAAAATAAAAAAAACTTCTCTGTGTGTCGGGATGAATAATTTCTCCCGCCTCTCACTTAACAAACCAGAATAAAATTTCCACCAGTCCCTGTAGAATTAAAATCAAGTGGTTTGTGCTATTTTTCCCATGGTATAATAGGACAAGGAAGCTCTCCATTCTGCCCACTCTTGCTGTGGCGCTCAAGCAAAAGTGGGCTGAATGGAGGGGTCTCCCAGGATGCTGCTGGCCACCACTACATCCCGCAGTATGAGGGTAAAATATGACGGCATTACTGAGGCAGCACCCACAGCCCGTCTCTTGGAAAAATCTTCAGTGTCTCTCATCCTCTCTCTGAAGTCTTTTGCGGTCTGTCGGCTTCAGAAGAAAACTGATTTGCAACAACAACAATTGGCACACACACAATAAATTAAGACCCATACTGCGGTGCCTCGCAGCAGAGGCGGTAGCATACACTCCTCATCTGTGACGGATGGTCTTAGTCAGGTGTTGGAAGCTCCCGGGAATGTTTGACCAGATGTCTCTCCTGCGTGATGAATGTTCTGAGCTGCTTGTGGAGGATGTGTTGTAAAGACAGCGCCTTTTGTTCGCAGCTACAAACAAATAACACATAGCCCACCCAAGCAAGTCTCTTAAGAGGCTTAGCAACTGGGATCTTACTATATTTTCAAGGAAAAAAAAAAAAAACAAACCAAAAAAACAGCTAAAGTCAATAATTCTGATACAGTTTTTCACAAGCTAGTCTTGGGTAATCCCTCCGTTTGGTGGCTACTGACTGAAGTCCAAATCAGCCAATTTTGTCTCATCACACCAGAAAATGAGGTGAGATTAATGATGTGAGGTAATGACTGGCATTCATCAACATCTACTTAGAGCACTGTAGTTAAGTAAAAATACTGGATGATGGCAGAATAGCCCAGCACTGTGGTGGTGGAGTTATTAACCTGCCGGCCCCTTCCATGTGCTGTCATCCCTTTACACATACAATACACACAAAATAATCATGGATATATGTACATTATATACTACACATGCTTCCTGTAAGCCCATATTGTCACGGTGAGCCTCTCAAAACGCGTGTCAGCGTTTGCATACACGTATAAAACCTGTTAATATGAGTAAAACACATGTGAATATGAACTATTACACTACACTGTGTGATTTATAGCAGCATGTGTCTTGTACCGACTGAGTCGTGCGCAGGTATGTGCCCTCTAATTCACAAAGGTCATGTTTCTTGAATGAGAATGAGAGTCTTTGCAGGAGCTGTTTTCAGAGCTTGTCCTTCGCCTCGCTACACAAAGCCGCACTTCCACTCAACATTGATCTTAATGACACATACAAGATATTGCTAATGCAGCTCTGTGTGTGTGTGTAGTTCTGATAAATGAACACTCGGCCTGGCTCTGAGCAGTCTAATGCTTTTCCTTTTTTCATGTTATGCGGGGGCAGATATTCATTCCCCACTTAAATATTTGGAATGTGTGGAGAATTAAAGAATGTGGAGTAGCTGGCCCTTCCTGCTGCAGTTTCTTGCATGCCTTACTCTCGATCAGACAAGTTTGGGTTTCATGTTAGAGTGTGGAGTCATAGGAGCACATACTTCACATCCTTGGTGCCCTTGTTGACAAGGACAGCTTGGTGAGAGGTCAAGGTTTGGTGTCACGGTGTAATAATAAAAATTCAGCCAGCTCAGATTGCAGTTGGGAAATCTAGCAAGGTGACAGCAGCTGCTGTCAACGAAACAACATGACACACACAAACAACACAGGTCAGGCCCATGATACACTGCATCAGAAGATTTCTCCAATACCATAACACTCTGCAATAATGTGTTACGTGTCCCTGCAGGTGAGCTGTTTCTCAGGTGTTGAGGTCCATTTCAAATGAAAAACAATATGTCTGTCATCTTAGTTGTATGCTCTCTGCCTGTCTGCCCCCTGCTGTACAGTTTCTGTCATAGATACATCTTGTTGTGTGTCGATTGTTGTGTGAGGCAAGGGTCAACTCTGTAAACCCTAATGTAGTGCTTCCTTTTTTTTACAGAAGTGAATCACACGCTGAAAGTAAATAGTGACATGGATTCAGTGTTTTGGCATTTCGTCAGTTTTGAATTCTTAATTCTTCTTAATTCCAAAAACAACACGTTTACATGGTAAAGTATCCAAAATACACATAAGCACTGGAATCCTGATCTTCTTTAGACATTACCTGGAGCTGTATGTGAGAATGAAAATGTCCAAAGCAGATAACCTGGACACTAAATGACATTAACCTCCTATCTCCCTAGTACAAAGTCTGCGTAATGTCTGATTAAGCCCACGTGTGAATACAGCAGGTACTTGTGTGGAGAATTCACAGCAAGCGAGTGGGTATTCCCTTT
>JAUBNQ010000026.1:21052894-21074319 GCA_032353495.1 Ctenopoma kingsleyae | reverse complement strand
TAGAAACAGGGGCAATGGGCCAGAAGTCACAGATGAGGGAGCGTGCAAAGGTGCTGCACTAGCAACAGCTGTCCACTGGCAAAACAGAGACTTGGAAGATTAAGGAGCACCTTTGTCTTTAGGACTCCACCGCTGATAACAAAAGAGTTGGATTAGTGTTGTTTTTGCACTGGTCCAAATGACATAAGATGACAACAACAACAAAAAAAAAAAGCTGAAACAGAAAATGGGGGAACAAAGAGTGAAGAGGTAAAGTAAGAGGGATTAGGATGGATGAGAGGAGCTCAGTAAGAAAAAAAAGGATGAAAGAGATGAACATAAACCACAAAGGAAATTTATATATGAGCAGCAGGTCCACAGGTCTAGCAAGAAGCTGTGCACTACACATGCACAAGCGGAGGGAGCGGAGGAATGCAGGGTTGACAAGGTTGGCTTGTGAAGTGTGGGCATCCATGCCAAGCAGGGCCCGAGCCCCCGTGCCAAGGCTGGAGCACAAGATGGGCTTCACCCGCCCCAGGCAGTGGCAGTCAGTGATGAGGTCTGGGCAGACTGGGCACTGCCCAAGAGAGCACAGGTCTGTCCTCAATGATTAATGAGGGCATGCGATCGTGGCTGGCAGGTTCAAAGAGGCAGAGGGATAAACGCAGAGTGAGGGAGGGATGAAGGGGGACAGGGGCCTCTGGGGGAGTGATGATGAGGCCCGAGCCTAAGTATAAACTCTTGATAGGTTTTCCTAAACTCTGACAACAGAAGTTTGTGTTTGTGTCTCTAATTTCCATTTGTGTTGCAAGTAACTAGTTTCTCAATGACCACGATCACATTAATTGTCTCTCACTAGAATTTGCATCACAGCTTTCTTTTTTTTTCTTAAGTGTATAGTGAGATTTATTGAGGTTTTGTCTCACTGTGGATAAACTGTGGTCACAGTTGTACTCACATTTTATTCAGATTCTCACGAGTTGGAGATGAGACACGCTGGCAGCTGCTGAGTAAAACAGATGGCACGACATTTACACACACACACACACACACGTTCTTTTTCACCCATAAACACACATGCTGTAGTAGTGGATATTTAAGCTTTGGGTCTCTCTGGGCACAGCAGCCTTCTAACGGGAAACAGGTTTTTTAAAAAACATTCCCTCTGACATAAAACTACTTTTTACTGGCAGCAAACATAATCATGCATGTGTAACATGAGTGAATGACCGTGTAATTCGCTGACAGTGCCAAGCAAGTGTTGGCCCAGACTGTTAAGAATAAAAATGGCTTTGCTTTACACTGTCCACCCACCACTTTCAGGAAGTGCCAAAGAGCTTTAATGTAATAACACTGCACTGAAATTATCAGCCCTCTGTGCACAGTGTCTCTGCTGCTTTTACCTTTGACACGTCAGGTACTAGTCGTTTTGCCACTGCATGACAGAAGGGAAGCAGGATTAAAAGTACATAAGCCACTGATGACCAACAGAGTTGAATTTTGCGGTATGATCCAGTATTCACTGTCCTTTCCTGTGTTTAAAACAAACCTCACCTCTGAGAGCATGAACATAACCTTCATAATCAAACTGAAATGTACAGTGGTGCTTGAAAGTTTTTGAGCCATTTCAAAGTTTCTCTTCCTGCATAGACATGACCTAAAATGTGATCAGATTTTCCTGCAGTTCCTAAAACTGCGTAAAGGGAATCTAACAAATGAGACAATGACGTATGTTTAGGTTCCACCACTGACTGAACAATTAACACCACCGTTACTCTTCCCAACAAAGATCACACCTAGAGCAAGGTAATATCAGTCTTCCACAATCTGAGTCCATAGCTCAGTTTATGCTGTGCACCTCAGAGCTGAAAAGAGGAAGCCACCGCTCTCCAAAAAAGAACATAACTGCTTACTTAAAGTTTGTTCAAGACTAGGGATAAACCAGATGGGTGCTAGAAGGATGTTCTGTGGGCAGACGAAACCAAAGTAACACCTTTTTGGCTTGAATGAAAAGAGTTTTGTATTCCAGCATCAGAGTCTTATCCCATATGTGAAACATGGTATTGTGATTTGGTGTCTGCTTTGCTGCCTCTGGACCAGAATGGTTGGAGGTAAAAAGTCTGAATTGTGCATATACTAGAGTAAAATGTCAAGGTATCCATCTGTGAACTGAAGCTCAACAGAAGCAAGAAAATGACCCTGAACACACAAGTTGTTTTCTAACTTCTGGTTAAAGCAGAAGTTTTGAAATGTCCTGATGATCTTGTGACCTTGAACCTTGTGTAGGCTGTGCAAGGACTTGAAGCAGGCGGCTCATGCAAGGAAGCCAACAAACAATCCGATGCGCAGTGCTGAGAAACAGTTACTGGAGAGTTTTTGCTGGGATAAAAGAGGGGTCACCCCACTTACTGAAGGCATGGGTTCACATACTTTTGCCACATAAATATTTAATATTGGATCATATACCACCACATAATCAAATCAATTAGTGATTAATTGGCTTCCTTTATGTAATTATGTATAAAGTTTGATCATGTTTTGAGTCGCATTTTTGTAGAAATAGAGAAAGTTATAAAGGGCTCATAAATCTTTTATGAACCTCTCAATGTTTTATTCTTCTAGTGTCTCCACATTTTGTATACTTGTGTGTTGTATTCTGTATAATGATTGAAATGCTCATGTAGCTGAAACGCATGTGTGTGGGTGAGCTATAATATATCATAGGTCAGAATATTATAGAATCCTTAGGTCAAAAATAACCTGAGGATTGTGGGAAGATTTATTCCATGTGAGATGTTACTGTGATTCTTGGCTATTAGAGTTAGAATATAACACAGGATGTTGATTTGTTGATTCAGTGCCCACATCAACAGTTGTCTATTTTTGTGTACGTTGTCACACACATGCGGTCATGGTGAGCTACTAGCATAGTGGCTCCCAGGCTTATTCTCTCCTCTTTTTTTTTTCCAGAAATGAACATCACATTAATCTAAGGCTATAATTAAGGTGGAAGATTTGAAGTGGCCAATCTGACATCACCGGGGGTTACCGAAGGACGGTCAGACATCTTATTCAAATCAGGACAGATTTTTTTCAGCATTTGTCTTGGCACCCTGATAGGAAAAGTGTTTCTCTCGATAATTAGACGCTGGACATTTGTTAATGAGGCAGGAATATATATGAGAATAATGGGCAGATTGGATCAGTGTTTTCTTCCCCTCTCTCAGTGTCAGGAAAAAAAAAAAGCATTAATTGAGAGGAAAAGCACATAAGCAGCCTCCATGTTACTAGATGAGCTTTTGGTATGGATGTCAAGCAGCTATGATTGTTTCTTGATTGTGTAGTTATTCAGCCAAGAGTGTTTTATATAGTCACAATTATACAAACATTTTGGCACCTTGGACAAATTATATATTTTGTTGATTTTTCAAGTAACAGGAAGTACATACAACCCCTGGGGACAGAAGTAAATAGACATTCAAATTGAGCCCTTCTTCAAATGTTAATGCAATGTTATTTTTTATTTCACGAATTTAAAAATAGAAAAAATAAACCAATTGTAGCATGTGCAAATGCTTGGGTCCCCTGCTGAGTCAGTAACTAGTAGCCCCCATTTGCCAACTGTTGCCAACAAGCATGGGGGTGGAAATATTATTATTTGTTGTGTGGCAGCCAGCGGCACAGTAAACACTGCACAAATATCAGATAGAACTGATTCCACTAAATATCAGAAGATTCTAGATGGAAATGTCCTGGAGTCAGTCAAGAAACTGAAAAGAGACGGGCTTCTACCAAAGTACAGTGATCCAAATCAGGACCAACAAACTGCAGCTCGCTTAGCTGCAGCACCAACAAACTGTATCCTAAAGACAGAGTGTCAGACCCTAACAATTAACTGTATTTCTCACCATATACTCACCATACTCTTTGCTTTGGTGAGCACAGGAAAGAAAAGTGGCTTAAAAGTAAGATAGGTCTGTTTAAAGGTACAGTGAGTTAGGGCTAACCTGTTTATGACTGCATGGCCATAGTGGCTCTCTGGGGCCCAGTGACAGGTCAAAGCATTTTTAACACGAATACTTCTATAAGGAAGCTCATCTAACTTTTGGGACATTTACCTGTGTATTTTATTTTTCTGTTTTATATTAAACAGAATTCTAATTCTATTAAATCTCTTTAAAATTACATTATAACACCATGATACATTGTTCTACTAGTAGACACCTGGTGGCAAAGTGCCCCAGAGTCTCCAAATATAAATACTACATTTTGTTAAAATAACTTGAAGTAAAACAATAATGAGCCACATGAGATTCAAGCAAACGGCTCATTTAATGAACTTAAGTGATGAAAAGCTCCAACTCCTTAAAACGAGACATTTAATTCTGAAGGTGAAGTTAAAAGCAGCCAGCCTCTGGTCTTTTGAATTCTTCTTTCCGGGTTTTACATTTGCACTGAATGATATTACAAATTCTCCTCAAAGACTGTGCTTTTCATACTGTGGCTCATTAGTACAGAATAATTACAACGTGATCCATCTCAGTGCACTTCCTTGTTGTGGCCATTGCCTCTCCGCTCCTGGCTAATGGGGACTTACAGTGGCTTTGTGTACCATTGTGTGAGCTTCGGCAACTGAGGAAGGAACAGAGTAAATTACCACTTCTAATTTAACTACCTAAATTTGAATTGCACCATTAAGCTTCCTATTAATTATAAACCTAGTAAAGGATTTAATGGTTTTCAATAAAGTATTCATAACAATACTTCATAAATTAAAACAGATTAATGTAATTACCTTAATCACTTACTATGTATTTTTTTAATATGGTGCTTAGATCAATTGCACTTTTTAATTGGTGTGCTGATTGTTTATTTGACATAATCATACTTAAGGCAGCTAAAAACGGTTCAGCTGACAAGTTGTGGTGAATATTTCTCATTCTCAGTGATCACAACCAAACGCTCACGTGAGGCAAATCCATCTGTGTCCCATCTGCTTTGATTTACTTTCACTGTGCAAAGAATGATCTGATAGGCTTTTGAATATCTCAGACAGGCAGTTTGTTCTGTGTGGAACCTTAATACCATTGTCACAAAATGTCTCTCAGTAAGAAGGTGCTCTCTCTTTTCCTCCTAGTCTTTGCTGCCTCTCGTCTTTTGTCCTTTGTCCCCTGTTCTCTTGTTTCTCACTCTTCCTCCCTGTGGACTCTTTCGTCACAGTATCTGTCCTCTCCCCGATGTGCCGTTTAACTGTTCCTATACAATGTTCAGCTACTCAGTCACAGCTCAGCCCTTAAATATGTCGCAATCCCACACAAACACTGGACGACTGCTGTTTCCCTACAGACAGAAAACAACCGGTGAATCAATATTTGTAACAACTATTTTTTCACCTCTTGTGCTTTTAAGTTTTCATCCTTTCTATTATTCCTTATTTTCCTGCACAGAGAGAGAAGGTAGCGAGTGATAAAGTGGGTCACCCCTCTCCGATAGTTGAGGAAAGATTCGCTCCGTGGAGTAAGGCTGTTTGCTGCCTTGGGCACCAACATGACAGCAGAGGCAGGCTGATGGACTTAAAGGGGCAATCAAATGCTTGAGAGCCTACCTTGGCATAAATGCTGTAGTCATAGTTCCTCGGGGAGTGAATCAGTAATTCTGACAATACAGGCTTTTTGGCTGTGATCTGAGGCCTGGGACTACTGTAGCAGTAAGCTGTGATACTAAAAAAGAGTAAAACAAAACAAATGGGTATGTAACTACGTTGTAGGAAATAAAGAATAACATCAAACATTTACATTAGAACTGACTCGCATCCCATGCATGATACTTTTCCAAAGCCAGAGAATTATAACTTAGCTTGGGCTCGTTCTGTTCCAAGCTGTATGGCTCTCCCAGATATGATTTGTAGCTCACAACCAGACTCCCCTGCAACTTTAAAGAAATTTAAACAGCTGTTACAATTGGAGTAATACAGTTTCTTCTTCATCCAGTATCACCAAAGTGGTTTTGTGCTTTGTTGTCTCTTCTTGTTTTTTACTAGGCAATGCCTGAAACAGACAATTCTTTCCTACAGTATTGAACCTTTGGAGCTATGAGTGTGTGCATTGTGTAGGAAGATGTTCAAACACTGTAGTCCAGCAATTCCTGAGTCTACTCTGTTATATTGATGAGTATATTTTGTTGTTGACGTCTCTCTTTCTTCATTCCAGGAAACTACTATGGGACCCCTAAGCCCTCTGCAGAGCCCAGCCCTGTGCAGCCGGACTTGGTGGATCAGGTTCTGTTCGATGAAGAATTTGACACAGAGGTCCAGCGAAAACGCACAACTTCTGTCAGTAAGATGGACAGAAAGGACAGTGCCGCACCGGAGGAGGAAGAGGAAGAGGAGAGGCCTCCTATAGTGAATGGCTTGGCTGGTGAGAGACACCTTTTCACTGCTTTTACAGTTCTCACAGTTAGTTGGAATTCAACAATGCTTTTCTCCATACTCCAGCGTTTTTTTTAAATCGTTGCTCAGGTTTTTCTTTCTGTTTTGTGTTTTGTTGTTTGGTCCAGCGCTTCATTATATTTTTCTCAAAATGCTAAACAGTAGGGCCTTTTTTCTTTTCTCTTTATCATCCTTCTCTCCAAACATTCTCTGGATTAGCTGTTCTGCATGCAAGGTCAGCACTAAATCACAGCCCTGCAAAGTCGAGCAGCAGCCAAAGTCTGTCTGGGATCAATAGAAGCAATCCCTAGGTTAAAGGGATAGACTTTGCCCTTGTTTAATTCCCCCACAACGATGTCCTCAAATGGCTCGCAGCCCAAACAAGTAAGAATGTGTTTCAGCTAATGGGCGAGTTATTGACCTCACTGTGACAGCAGTTAGAAAAGGTCTAACTATAGGGTAAGTCAGAATTACATGCCAACATATGACATAATAGTGTTTATGTATATTACTATTTACTTATCTTAAACCAGCCAACTGAGTAAAGTAGTAGCTTCTGGCTCTTTGCTGCTCCAGCTGGAGCCGACTTCCTCAGTTGTCCTATCCTCTGTCATGCTTCAATGACAGGGCTCTGAGCCCCAAACACACCCTGGCCTGACGCAGCTTGACGCTGCCAATCTACGTTCTACATTATTAGCCAAATAATCCATTATGCACACGAGGACCTGGTGCTGCTGAAATGGCTAATTAGCAATGCAGATTGTGTTACAGTTTTGCTATTTTGTGCATTTTTTAGATTCTTAAGGATGACTAACCAAATGCCGTGTCAGTATTTGCAGCACAATTACTGTAGTTCTGCAGTAACATTCATCAGTCATGTAGGAAGAAAATTCAGAACATTTTGGTAACTGATGTTTTGTATTTTGAGGGTTTTCCCTGTTTTGGCTTATAAGGAAATAAGCAATGTTTTGCTATTATCATTTATTCCTGTTACTGAACACACACGCAGGCTATGCTGTATGTTCCAGCCACCCGGAACGTACAGCATAGGCAAATTTTAATACTATTTGTATTTATTGTAATGACCGTCTCTGGTGTCAACAGGAGGACATGGAAAGCATCTTTACACTGTATGATGGAGAAGTAATTAGTAAAAAAACAAGAAGATGAGCGAGTGTGTAGAATGAGCTGCTTATCTCACATCCAAGAGCAAAAGAGAGAAACATTGTCGAAGACGCATCATCTCTGTGGCCTTGGGCTATAATGATGGCAGTGTGGATCCCAGCCAAGAGAATTCACTCATTGTAGATAGATGTCACTTCTAATTCTTTAGTTCATAAGTCATCTAATCACAAATGCAGTTTATTACGTTTTTGTCAGCATGTGGATAGATTGGATTATTTCAAGAGAATCGACAACAAAACATGCAGAGGAGGACGTATGCGTATCAGCGTGCCTTGAAGGTGGTTTATAATAGTCATGCCTTCTTTTGTGTCCTTTAAGTATTCTCGTCAGATTATGAAGCCTGCATTTGCTCACAGCAGCCCCAGTTTATATTTCTCTGCAAGGGCCGAAAGCGCCTATAGCCTACAGCAAACGTCTGTATGCAGTCATTTATTCTGACTTTATAAGTGCAAAATCCCCTCTATGGTTCCTGCATGAAAAAGAGGCCCCAGTTTTAGCACAAAAAGCTCTTGACTTCTTCCAGTCAACAGCTGTCACTTTCCATCCTTGCCATTCACTTACCCAAGCCAAACAGACTGAGCATTCAATGCCATGGTGAAGCTAGGTCACACACAGCCAGATGAAAACCTGCAGATAAGAGCTTCACACAGATGGGCGCACACACATGCATCAACATTAGGCAAATACACACACATGCAGCAGTCTGTGTGATACTAATAGAGTTGTGATGTGGCGCTCGCGGCTGGACTGAAGCATTGGTCAGCTCTGCCTTTGCCTGCGAGGCAGTTCCCAGTACATCGCTGCTGACATGCAAATCCTATGGCAATTGCAGCGCTTCCGTCCTCTCTCTGTGTACTCTCCCTGTCTCTCTCTCTCTCTTCTCTCTACCCCTTCCTCTCCTGTGGATGTAACCGTCCACCCAGTGTACAGAGGAAGAGCAGCTCAACGGTGCAGCAGCAACAGGGAGAGATGCAAAGAGCCCAGAGGAGCTCCAATGGCGCCACGCTCTCACCTCCTGTCTCCTTCTCTTTCTACCATCTCCCATACCCCTACTCCCAACCCATTCCTCTTTCTGTCTCCATGCCCGTGTCCTTCTCGCCATGCCTGGCCCCAGAGCACAAGGACAAGTTAGAGTGGAGGAAGACGGTTCCCAGCTACAACCAGTCGGCCGGGGCCATGGACTTGCGTGTGTGGAGCACGCAGGATGAAAGTCAGGAGCCTTTGCCTAAAAACTGGGAGATGGCCTACACAGAGACTGGCATGGTCTATTTCATAGAGTAAGTAGCTTTTCTGCTGCTACTTGCCTGTGTTGTTTTGTTCCTATTACCCTCTTATTACATCAGCATTGTGCTAATCCCATTCCCAGTATTCTTCCAATTCCTGTCTTTTCCTGCCATTGTAACCCAAATATGCTAAGAAGACTGGCAGCGAGTCCCCTCTTCTCCCTATCCAGCACATTCTTCCGTACTGTATCAAACCAGGTGTTGGACATGGAAACTATCTGTACGCTCAGCAATGGTTGTTGTGTTGTTCTTGATTAAGTTTCTTTCTTTTATTTCCCCTGTGTTTGGTGTCGGGTTTGTTGGCTGGTGCTAAAAGCAGCAGCAGGGCCGCATTGTTTACCTGGCCTGTTAGTGTGGCAGGCATTCAATGCTGATGCGCTGACAGAGCCAGGTGCTGCTGTTCACTGCTAAATCAACAGCTCATTCTGCCAGTGAGAGAAACAACAGGCTAAATGGAGCTCGCCACCCCTGACCTGCTCTCTCAGTTTGGCTCTTTATGATTTCCGTAACTGCTCGCTCCTTTCTATTTATGCTCCCTCCTCTGATCTCTCACTTTTGCTCCCTCGTTCTCTCTCTCTCTCCCCCCCTTCCTTGTGCCTTCGAGGATCCTCTGAGCCTCGTTGAAATGTTACTAATATTTAAAAGGCTTCTTGAATAAGCCATTTGATCCCAGAAGATTAGTTGTTAGCCACACTTTTGTTTTCAGGGAGCTCCTGTTTGTTTGTTGGAGCTAGTGAAATAGCTCCTGGGTAAAGTGGCTCCTGTGAGTTCCCAGTGCTAATTGCTGAATGAAATGGTATCTTAAATGTTTTTAAAATTGGTTTTACTTTGCCTAAAGCCCTTTCTCCTCTTTGCAGTCACAACAGCAAAACCACCACCTGGCTGGACCCCCGCCTCGCCAAGAAGGCCAAGCCTCCAGAGAAATGCGAGGAAGGAGGTGAGACGATACCTGCAGATAGTTTTGGAGTAGTTAAATTTGCAGGGGCACTTATATCCCACAGGTCCGTTTATATTCTCTTGACTACACACACACACACACACACACACACACACACACACACACACACAAACTTCATTCCAACTCCCTGCTGCATAGATCAGTGTGTGTATGAGTTGCATCCCTGCCTCTCTGAAGGGTGTGCTAGCTAACAGACGGAGATTGAACAGCTGAGCGGGCCTGGTCGTGCCCGTGACACAGTGCAAACCTCCGGTTTGCATCTTGCCCCTCTGCTCCTAATGGCTTCTGGGACACACGCAGGGAGCTCATCAGTGCAGCATCTCTCAAAAGGCAATTTTCTATGGTCCCTCTTGCGTAAAGATCTCCTCTGCGCCACATGTGTTTGTCACAGAGCAGAAGAAACTCGATATGTTGCTCACATACACACCGCTGTAAAGGCAGACTATTATTTTTCTGGGAGGTAGCATTTTCTCTCTCTCTCTCCCTTCCTCCTCCAGAGTTTGTATTAAGCCCTAAACACATAGTGACAAATAAAAGCAGGCCTCCTGTTTCCCCTGTAGGTGTAGGTGAACATGCTGTGAAACTGCCAGTCAATGCACTACATCTCATTTCATGAGTCCAATTGTCCATGCAGTGCCTCAACAGTATCTGAAGTGATTAGCCTTTTTTTCTTCATCTGTTCTCCCCCTCAGAGCTTCCCTACGGCTGGGAGAAGATTGAAGACCCCCAGTATGGCACCTACTACGTCGAGTGAGTAAACGGAGGGCTACGGATGTGCAATGTGGTGGATGTAGAGGAAATGCACTTCTGCATGCTTAACTAAGACATTCTCTGTGTTGTTACAGTCACATGCCCTGCAACTGAATCCCATAACACTGAATCTCAAATGTACAGAATCATTAAATGTGGTGGTGTGGATCTGTGGACCATTTGCTAGCAGCGTATTATGCAATTGTCCATACACGAGTTTCCCACAGTCCTGCAGAAAGCAATTATGTCAGTACTGATAACACTGGTGGGGTCCAGCTTTGTGTGTGTGTGTGTGTATGTGCGTAGGCATGTGTGTGTGTGTGTGTGTGTGTGTGTGTGAAAGAGAAGAGACAGAGAAGACAACAGACAATGAAGGTTTAGGGTCCCTGAGAGGGAAACAAGGGCGAGATTCCATTCTGAGTGTAAACAAGAGCACAATGTTTCATTTTAGTCCCATTACTGTGGATAAAGAGGGAGAGACCTGCAGGCGGGGGCAGTTGGGGGTGGAATCAACTCGACTGTTTACGCAAGAGGGTCACTAAGAGGCTGCCTCTCCTGTCTCTGCTTCTTTGTCTGGCAAATTTCGTTGTGAATGAACGACCGAAACGCGACAACGTGACACAAAGTCTCATTATTCCCTGAACTGCCGCACAAAGCGCGAGGCGCAGCAATCAAGGAGTGGGGAAAGTGAGCCAGGGAGCAACGGAGGAAATGAAAAGAGTGGAAATGAAAGAGAGGGGAATGTTTATCTCTTCAGACATAATGGGGAGGGTATCTCTGTGCATGAGTCATACGCAGCAAGAGCGCAGAGTAGTTTTTGTTGAATACATGGACACACACACACACATATACCATCAGTGTCTCAGCATGTGGCTGATTCACTGCGTCGCATCAGTGCATTTTGTCTTCCCAAGGTGCTGTCATGACCGGGATTTACCACCGTTAAAGCTCATTACGCAGATGAGCTACCTCCCTCCATTACCGTCTAATCGTGGAAGGACATTTCTCCGGGTGGCAGGAAACGTTTCAGCACACGGGTGTCACACGCATTAATTGTTTTTAGATTGAGTTTGGTGTTAAATCTCCAAGGTGTCACTACTTCTCCTGTGTTGGCAAGGCTGTTTATTTTGAGAAACATCTGGAAAGAAGGCCACCTCTAGGCATTTGATATGATAAAGTGTGCAATTGTCCTTTACATCTATCTACAGTTCACTGAATGGTATGATCCCGGGATTATAATATATTGAGC
Organism: Ctenopoma kingsleyae; assembly: GCA_032353495.1. Lineage (NCBI taxonomy): Eukaryota > Metazoa > Chordata > Actinopteri > Anabantiformes > Anabantidae > Ctenopoma > Ctenopoma kingsleyae. The sequence continues at coordinate 21,062,488 of JAUBNQ010000026.1, read as the reverse complement.
AGGTCTTTATCTCATTATGACGATGTGGACGATCACAGCAAAGATTGCTGCTGATCCTCTCAATCCAGTTCTCTTTGAATTCATTAATTTCATTATTTGTTGGCTTTGTGGTTTGCACAGTGTCTTAGAAAAGTCCGCACAGTACATGACATGCTGTCTACCCAGCACAGGAAATGTCACACCCTCGTAGTAAAATCACAGGTTTGCATGTCAGGCGGAGAACAGTGTAAAACAGCGTAGACAGGCTGTGGTCTGTGAGGCCAAAAGGTAAGACCACAGACAAATACAAAAACAACTGACGTACTGTAAGTAAGGACAAAAACAGCATTTTTTGTTGTTTTTTTTCAACTCATGTTTTCTTTCTTGTGCAGCCACATCAACCAGAAGACCCAGTTTGAGAATCCAGTACTGGAAGCTAAGAGGAAGTTGAGTGGCGACTCACCCATTGCAGCGCCACAGCCCGCAGCCACACCCTCAGGTAACTACCCCCACAAACAAAGTCCTCTGGAGCAAGACATGTTAGTTACAGTTTACTGAGCGAGGAAGGAGGCGCAGTGGAATGAGATGACACCTGTCGTGTGTCATCTCAAATGGGGAGTTCGGTTTGTTTTGAAAAGCATCATCACATTGAGAGAAGTAAGATTTTAATGGTGGCATGCTCAGCATTACAGGTAAGGTTAAATTAAACGTCACGGTTTAGTTTAAGCAGTTCAGTGTTTTGCCCTGATTGGTCGTCAGGGAAATGGAAAAGGAAGTGAGGTCATTCGCTCTAAATTGTACCCTGGTATGTAAGCAATAGAGAGCGTGCACACGGTGACGCAGTTTCATTCTAGCTTTAGATTTATTTAGATTAATGTTATGATTTTAAGACGTGCTTGTGACCTGACACTAGAAGTGACTGTGTTTAAGTAAATGAGTGAGTGACATGTAATAAGTTTGCTTTGACATTTGATCAGCTGCTAATGTACCTTCAGCAGTCCAATAACTTTTCATCTAGCATTAACGTCAAGTCAGAATTTAAATTTGCGCCAAACTGAAAGGAGTCAGATTATGCTTGTTTATATTTTTAGTCGCAGCTTCAGTGTGGTGATGACGTGATGGACGTCCACGTTGAATAACGTCAAAGTTCAGAAAAACGAGCTGAATTTATGTAGGTTAAATCAAACAAAAATGTTTTCGACAGAGGGTCTGCACACCCACACAGATACGTCCATGTGCTCTGGTTAGCTGTGACGTTTAGTGGTTGTAATGCTGTGGCTGATCAGCGTTCACACTGCTGGGATAAAAAACATAACTTTACTCCCTTCTGCAAATTTTTTCCCCTTCTTGTTCTTTCATTGTAGAAACTCCAAAGCTAAAGCCATAATCTTTTTTTTTTTTTTTTTTTTTGTCAACACTGAGGATACAGCTACATTTTTTTATTGGCAATTGTCACTGCACACAGCTGATCTGGAGCTCCATGCTGATGACCAGCGTGAGCTCTGCCAACTAACTGACCCGTACAGTGTGAGTGGAGAAGTCAAAGCTTCTTGGCCGAGCAGGAAGGCCAATTAAAACGTTAAGACATCATACAAGATTAATAAAAGTCACACAGTGTCTGCCCGCCTTAAAAGATTCATTACAGACTGAGGGTGAAAGGACTATCAACATAAAACTATTTCAGCACAGCTACAGAATAAAAATTAAATCCTGAGATTATGCATAATATGTGGAACTCACCGTGTGTTTAACTTATCAGAGGTCCACACTAAGTGGTGTCAGTAGCTTTGCCCACTGTGCTTCAGCTCAGCAAGTTTTACTTTGTTCTGCATTTTCTCCTCTTTCTGCACCCCCCATAAGGTGTTATTAAGACACGGGTTCTGGCTTCATAGTTTTAGCTTTTTATTCACTGAAGGAAAAAAAAAAGACGTAACAAGGTCATAGATGTGTTATACAAATACTGAAGCACTTTTATCATCTCCTTCATGCTGAGATGTCTGTCTGGAAGATATTTTAACAGTTGACAGGCCGCTGATAAACAGCCCATAGCCTATGAAGCAATGATATTCAATTTGAATAATGGAGCAGTGCTTCACTGGGCGGCAGAATTCATTTTGACAAGTTGATATGAAATAGGGAGGGCTCTGAGGTCTCTTTGAAAATGCCTTTACCCCAGTCATTCAGCACAGTTCAAAGATCTGTCATTAGAACAGAGGACGGGAAGCAGAGAACAGAGACGGGCAAGGAGAAAGAGGTGACTGCAGCTGAAAGTGACTTATGATCATGAATTACATTTCTCTTGGGTCATCTGTTCATCATTTACCACCTGTGGCGAATGCTGCCGCCTGACTGGTCTAATCACCGTCCTCTCAGTCGATGTAAACGTGTGAGGAGCAGCAGCCCCGTGTTGTTGTAACATGAGTAGGAATTATTATGTTTTTCTGAGCGCTCGCACACACAAAGCTGGGCCACATTAGCATTCAAACTGGCCACTGTATTTCAGACACCCCTCGGACACAACTGTCTGCCTCACTCTATTGCACGCAGACCCCATCTCGCACAGCTGAGCCTCTCTGCAGTCCGTGGATGATATCGCCTCTGTGTACCGCCGCCTCCAGCTTCAGCTGCCTCCCCTGCGCCCGTTCTGCACCTTCCCCGCCCTTGTTAATGAGAATTAATGGCTGATGGTCTTGTGCAAGTGTGTGGACATTCGTGAGGTGGCTTCTAAACACTGTTTTGACAAGGCTGCTGAGCCTGACCTCCCAGACAATGCTGCAGGAGCTCAGGAGCAAAGCGCAGCATTATGCTCAGCCCTAATTACAGTGCTGACAATCCTGCCTGACATTTCATATAATCACTTCGCCCCCGAGAACACAGACTGTCCCTTTGTGGCCCACAGCTTAATCAAGACCGTGTAAACATGGATTTAGTGTGCAAACCCCCTCCCCAGCCCTCATTCCCCCTTCTTCCCCCCTCTGTCAGTGTTGCTGACGTGATCACGTATGAAACAGTCTTTTGACTTGTGTGTGGACATGTGATTATGTGGACAGTCTGAAGCGGTCTTGTTTGGTTAAACAGCACACGGTGGCACCTGGATGTTTTTGAACCCTTTAGAATTTTCTGTGTTTCTTCATAAAATATAATCAGATTTTCATGCAAGTCCTAAGACTAGTTAAAGGGAACCAAATAAAAAAATGAGACACAGTATGGCAGAGTTGCAAGGAGAAAGACATGAACCCCCACAAAAGAACATTGTTGCACATCTAGAGTTTGCTCAGACCCAGTTGGATAAGCCTAAGTGGAAGAATGCTCGGTAGATGAGTGAAACCAAAGTAGAGCTTTTTGGCTTGGATTGGAGGCGTTTTCTGCAGGAAAATGTCAGAGTATCTGTGCATTAACTGAAGCTCAACAGGAAACAGATAATGCTGCAAAAGAATAAACCTGAATGCATTATTTGTTCTACTATAGAATGGTTAAAGTAGAATAATTTTCATGTGTGCGATTGCCACATCCTGACATTAGTCCTAGAGAAATGCAGTGGAAGGACCTGAAGCAGGCAGTTCATGCAAGGAGGCTGCTCTGTTCTGTAAGGAGGAACAGGCTACAAACCCTCCCATGCCCATGGAGGGATGACAAGCATGCCTTCACGTATTTTGCCACACACAAATATTTAAGATTGAATAATTTTGCAGAATAATTAGTTGAACAAATGTATTTTTTTGGCACATTAGTTTAATTGGGTTCCCTTTTTTTCAGACTACATTTACGGGCTTTTGAACCTGTCTCATATCCAGGTGTGCAGAGATTTTGTTTAAACTTTTGGACATATAGTGTTCAATATGGAAAATGTCTCTATAACACAACTCCCATGCAGGAATGTCACGTTAATCATACTTGGCATAATCTTTTTTTATCTTCAGCGCGGCCACGTTAATCTGCCAATTGCAATGCAATTATGCAAATCACAATACCATGACACATTGAGAGCGATGAAGGAAGCAGGGAGAAGGGGGACTTGTGTCCGTACCCTCCCTTATGAGATTAATGTCCCACCATCTATCAGTGTGGGAACTGCCAGAGAAGAAGCCCAGCATGCAGGGACAAAGCACATAATTCACAGGCTCACAGGCTCACACACACTGGGAAGGGCGTGCTAGGATTTAGTTAGTTTCCCCTATTTCTGTCAAGGCTAACTCTGTTTCTCTCTGTCTCTTTGTGTCTCATCGTTCTTATCTGGCTGTCTTTCTCACACACACACACACACACACACACAGACTCACACACTGTCTAATACAGTTTATTTCCTGTCTTCTATAAACCTGCCCCATTTACACGTCCTGCAGGCACCACAAAGGAAATTTGCAATGAAAAGTTTACCTGGGAAATGTCAGACGCATTTCAGGATGGATTTATCACTGCAGTGAAAGCAATTGGTTGTTTGCGGTTACTGAGGCAAATTATAGACATTTTGCCATAACTGAATCTTTATTGGCTTTGCAAACAGAGCAGTAGACTCACAAGATGTCTGTGCGTGTGTGTGTGTCTCTGTGAGTTGTTTGACTTTGCACTTAAATTGTTCGTGTAATTACTGGCAGTGAGTGACGTGCTGTCACACACGTCGTCGCCGTGTGAACGTTGCCACGATAGAGGCGCCAATTTATGAGCAATCCTTTCAGTTTCTCTTCACATCCCAAGCTCATTACTAAATACACATAGATGCCTCTGCATCACATAGGCAGTCACAGCACGTAAACTTCTGAACTTTAAAGATGTGCCGCTCTCATCTATAGAATTAATGGCACTGACTTCATTTGATGTCTAATTTAAAAGTTGGATTTTATATCTCACTATTTATCGTTAGGCTAGAACTGTGTAATATGTTAGAGCAGGCAAACAGAAGCAATTTCGTATGCAGGAATTTCAGTAATTGGGCTGTTAAATATATATTTTACATTTCCCTGTCTATTACTATTTGTCAATCACTCTCCTCTCTCCTCCACTGTCATCTCTGCAACAGAAGAGCCTGCTAGGGGAGTGCCGGGCTTCACGCGAGATCCATCTCAGCTGCAGGGCACCATCCTGCAGACGGCACTTAGAAAAAGTCCCCTGGGCTTTGGGTTCACCATTATCGGGGGAGACCGACCTGACGAGTTCCTTCAGGTCAAAAACGTCCTTCCAGATGGACCTGCTGCACATGACAACAAGATCGCCCCAGGTATTTTTCCTTCAATGGACCTAGTGTTTATATCTGTGCCACTGTCTGGATTACAGGATTGTGCTCCGTACTAACAGTTACAGGCAGTTCTGCTATACATGACCTAATGCAAAGTCACACAGAGAGAGAAAAGCTATAAATGAAGATTGAGGAGAGATAAATAAATTGGAATTAATAAAGCAAAATACAGCATCACATTCACAAGCACTGTGCACAGCTTGTGTGGCATGTATGCCTGTGCACACAGTGACACCCAGGTTTGGCATTGGTGGATATGTACTTGAAAATAATGCGGCTTTTTTTTTTTTTTTTTTCTGTGTACACACAAACAAACAAATTTAGAGGAATAACACACAACAGACGCTTCACCGTGAATGTCACATTGGCCGATCGAGCAAAGACAAACGCATGCAGGCAATATTCTGTGGAGCAACTCTAAAAATAGGACACTTCTGTCAATAACGCACATGTTCAGTTTATGGATGACACCCAGATTTTATTTGCAGCCATATATTGGACATTTATGAGATGTGCAGACAGGTTGACTTTTCATGTCTGGAGTGTGACGAGCCTGCTCGCTTAGAAAATGTATGTAATGTATACGTTACCCTTTAACACATACATATATACGCTGTTGTACTACTGCAGCACCCACATGTTTATAACCCCGTAAATTCCCATTTATTGTATACACAAATACTACGATGACGTGCACAATGCTTGTAGTTATTTGAATTACTGTTAGCAGAGTGACTCCTCGGGAGTGTTCACATTACAGTAATATCGCCTGCACTGAACTCAATGCTTATACAGCCATACCAGCTCCTGAGAATCCACATTAAAGTGGAAAAGAGAGAGTAATTATTTTTAATGTTTCATTTCCCTTGAGAAGGAGGGTAATTGATTACATTTTAAAAAATGAACGTAATTAATTTCATTAGGTTGTAATAGAAAGCAGTGGACTGTAACAGCTGTGTGTAGCTTTGTTTCAGTTTGAAGACTGTCTGACTACAGGCCATTTATTTATGGTAAATGTAGAATGTCTTTCCGAGACTCGATCTTTCACTTGCCGTACCCCTATTATCTTGTGGATGCTCAGTTACCAGATAAGTAATTACAGTGCCTCTGAACAGGCACTACATTAGGACATGGAGCTCATTTCAAGAGTGAAACCTTTGCTGTGTTTGCTAGGAGAAGGTATTGATTGTGTAGGTGGACTCAATCCTCCGCTGGGCTTTCAGCCAGCTAGCCAGTCAGCAGTTCGGGCTGCCACGCCGGCCTAAAGCACAGAATATTCCAGCCAGGCCAGGGGTGATGAGAGCCTCCCCACTCACAAAGGGATGGAAGGATGAAGAAGAAAAGAGCACATCAGTGATCTTGTTTTTTTATTTCTTTTTCTCCCCATTAACATCAAGGATTTCTTACAGTTGAGAGAGCCTAAGCAAACAGACACAGATTCTACTTATGCAATCCATGTAGATAACTGTCATTTCACTTATTGTGATAAATCTGTTGTATTCCTCCCACAGTCCTCACGCTTCTTACTCACTTGGCTGCTTCACAAATGTGTAAAAGCTCTTTGTTCTCCTTTCAGGTGACGTGATCGTGGACATCAATGGGACATGTGTGCTGGGGAAGACTCATGCTGATGTGGTGCAGATGTTCCAGTGCATCCCAATCAACCAGTATGTGGACATGGTCCTGTGCCGGGGCTACCCCCTTCCGGAGGATTCCAGCAGCAGTGAGGAGGTGACTGGAGGCCTCTGCACCTCCAAGGATGCTTCCCCTTCCCCCTCAACCTCCACGCCGCAGGACCCCCAGTATACAGTCCCAGATGGAGCAGCCTTCTCCAGGCAGACTGCTGCAGTGCCACCCATGACCAACGGAGGGCGCCACCATCACCATGCTCATCCCCACCAGCACCACCACCACCACGCTCCTGCTCAGGTCCCCAACCAAGACGGTCCTGACCCCACTTTGTTGCAGCCAGAGCTGGTGAGCGTGCCGCTGGTGAAAGGTCCTGGTGGCTTCGGCTTCGCCATCGCAGATTGCCCTCTGGGCCAAAAGGTGAAGATGATCCTGGACGCCCAGTGGTGCCGTGGCTTGTTGAAGGGCGATGTCATCAAGGAGATCAACCGACAGAATGTCCAGACGATGAGCCACTCTCAGGTGGTGGACATCCTCAAAGACCTGCCTGTGGGCAGTGAGGTCAACGTGCTGGTGCTCAGAGGGGGTGAGTAAGCAGAAATGAGAGTTCACATTGCACAGAGCAGCTGCAAGTAAACCCGCAACATGCAGCTAATCTTTGGAAGTGTGTCACAGCTGGCAGGATTACAGTGCTGATGCTGTGCTGCCTCTGTTGTTCAATCACCGCTGTGTATATTCATCTATTCAGGTTACAGACAACAAACAGGTGCCCAGAGATAGCCTGGTGGTTCATTCCCATTGTTCTGAAATTACTTTAAAATCATTTTAATCCTTTGTTGTTAACAGCAACATTGCTCGTGGACGTAGATCTTCTCAGTTGAAGCAGTAGTTAATGTAACATGTGCAACATTTTTGATTTCTAAATAACAGGATTGCTGCGTTCTGCAGGTATTGCTTGGACACACAGAGTCTCCCAGTTTTAAATAAAGCAATTTCACGCTCTGGTCCACAGCAACTCTGCATCGTCCACCATGCGCCTTCCCGAATAAGAAGTCATGCTTAGTCACATGGTGAGCTGTGCTGGGAAGGCACAGCGAGAAGGCAGTTTTGGTGACTCACTTACTTAAAAAGAAAGCGAGAAGGAAGACAGGAGAGATAGAGCATGGTGGGCAATCATTGCCCTTCTTCTACTTACTTCAGGCTTTCACTGATTTGAAGGGCTTGTTCCTTTTTGCCTTTACTGCAGTGCAGTAGCCTAGATTTGAGAAATCAGTGTTGCACCCACATATCAGATGTACTGAGCTGGGTGTGTGTGTGTGTGCGTGTGCTGCTGTGTTATCAAGTTTTTGCCCATGTGTGCCACGCTCATGCATTTTTTGATGTAGGGTGTATGTGTTACTATTAAAAGGAGCAGGAGATCACAGCTCTCTAGGAGCAGCACTACGAGGCTTCCCTCAGGTCACTCATACACCAGGATTAGGTTAGGTTTTCCTCCCAGCCAGGGGATAGAGCTCCCTTGCGATGACAGCAGCAGGGAGAAATGAAACAGGAAATTATTTGGCTGTGCCCTCTGTTGTGGATTTAAATCTGGAAATGAGACAAATGACCCTCCCCATGGGACACGCACCGCACTCAGTGCCTGAGATAAGATAGGGTTGGATAGGAAGACATGGTCGCTACATCTACCATATACATATTTGAAAAAGAAGTAATAAAACTTGAATGCTCTTTTTTCTAAACCCTCACAAGTAAACATTTATTGAATTTTGTTGGCGACATTTGAAGTCTGAACAGTACCACTAGTGAGAGCAGTTTGAGTGTTCTAGCAGTGTAGTAATAACAGTTGGTAGGTTTAACCAAAAGAGGGATATTTTCCCATGGCTTAGGGTCATTTTATGTCTCCCTCCTGTAGAGGAATGTAAACCATTTTTAGTAACTGGAGTATACTGTCCCCTACTGGTTAACTTACACAGTGACTCAGACAGAGGGGAAAGTGGGTGTGAGCTGTGAGAATACTTGGAAAAACCTCGAGGCAAGTTCACTAAGTACAGAACAAGTACAACACGCATAGTATTGTGCATAAGGAGTGGAAGAGCATGCACCACTGAAGGCCAGTAGGTCAGTGCAAGTCGTCCTTTAGGTTTTTCGGTCATATATTTCATAACAGTTTGTTTTCTTAATGAATTAAATATATTCTCTTCTTACAGGTCAGACGTCTCCTGTGAAATCCCTCAAACCGGTAAGTTGAAGCAAATATTTGTAATACTTATACTCTTTCTCACGGGGGAGAAAAACAAGAGAACATACTGATGATAAAACTGCTGCTGAATGATTAAACAGAAAAGGTTTGAACTTTCTGTTGGTTACCCACAAGCACCTCTCAGTGTGTGTGTGTTCGCTGTGCTAGCTGTTGTTAGCTCCATTATTCAGGGAGCCCACATTTAGCAAAGCTGTTATTTCTGGAGCTGCATGTGGGTAAATATGCTGGCTGCTGGCAAACAGCAACTTGACATCCCTCTGTGTATGGGTGTTTAAGATGATATGCCATGTTCAACAGCTTGTTCCTGTGCTGCTCCTCCATGCTGCACTCTTAAAATAGAGAGGAGCTGAGGTGCTGCATAGGCTTACTCATACTGTTTTGTTGGTTCAACACAGAGTTATTTTGTGTAGATGCATCGTTTTTAAAAACGAAGACCAGGAGTGCAGGAGTTTGGGTATATACAGTACGTTTAAATCAAATTTCCTGCCTTAGT
>JAUBNQ010000026.1:21040193-21052794 GCA_032353495.1 Ctenopoma kingsleyae | reverse complement strand
ATTAAAAGGAACCAGGAGACAGGCTTTGGCTTCAGAGTCCTCGGAGGCGAGGGGCCAGATCAGCCGGTAGGTACCAGCTCAGCACAGTCCGACAGTTTACAAGCAAGCTGAGCCTGCTGCTAGAATCCCAAACCCTCAGTACCAGAGAACAGCAGACACACAAAGCAAATCAATATTTAAGCAGCAGTTGGTTCCTTTAATAGGCTACGGCTGCAAAACAATGGGGAAATAAAAAGTCAAAAGAACAGCAAACCTCTATTTTGCACACAGGGAATGTAGCATTGAATAATCAGGGCAACTGTGAGGGTTTCTGATTAAAAACAGTCCTCATGCTCACTCTGACTCTGATCAGTGTGCCAAAACGTTTTCCTCATATCGTCTTCCTTCCACAGGTGTACATCGGTGCCATTGTGCCACTCGGTGCAGCTGAGAAGGACGGGCGCCTGCGAGCAGGAGATGAGCTGCTTTGTATAGATGGCGTGCCAGTCAAGGGCAAATCCCACAAACAAGTGCTGGAGCTGATGACCAACGCGGCCCGTAACGGCCAAGTGATGCTCACAGTGCGCAGGAAACTGACACATTTAGGTGGGTTCTGCTTGTGAGTAATGAGCTCTGCGTTGCTCCGAGAGCACTTGAAGCTTCTTGTTTCTACTCTTCCTTTTGTTTTCTCAGTATGCTTGTGGAAAACCTCTGAGCAAAAGCTTTGATCTGGGATTTTTCTTTTCACTAATCCTTTAAATTTGTTCTGGATGACTTCCTTGAGGATAAAGCTCAATAAATGAAGTTGGAGTAAAATTGACTTTTAGGATGTTATTCGACGCAGAAAATGTCCTGAAATGAAAGTTTTTAAAACAAAGATTCAGAATTTTTGCAAATCACAGTAATGTGAAGGTAAAAACAATTCATCCACCAAAACAGGAAGACACAAGGAGCGTAAGTGGCTCACAATAAACAGCTTGTGTTTATCTGTCGAGGCTGACTGGAGTTGTGTGAAGGGCAGTGAAGATTAGATCAGTTGGTAGAGTTGATTTACATCTCAAAGGATGGAGAGGGGGGAAAAAAAAGAATATGCTGAGTTTTCTTTTTCAACAGCACAAAACCCTGCTGCATTCAGGCTTGTTTACCCCCGACAAATAACCACCCCATGAATATTACAAGCACTTTTTGAATTACTTTGGATTTGATGTATTGCAACAACAGCTTTGATCACGTTGCAGAAATTAAGCATCAGTCATGTAAGGGTTTATGCTTTCAAAGCAGGGGTTTAGAAAGAGCTTCACTGATGCCGGCTGACAAAACAGGGACTCAGCAAAACAAACATACATGAAGAGAGATTGAGGTAGATTAGCCTGTCTTATGAATAACAAATTGGAAAGCTCCAGTGTGGAGTTGACATTCTTGTATTTCATGTGTGAAATAAATACAACAAAAAGGTTTTCTTTATTGAACGGATGGTGTTTAGTTTATTTATGGATGAATCTCAAGTAGGACAAACTCTGGAAAGCACCGTACATACACTATCTTTAATAGCATATCATGTTTTCAGATGTGATCCAAATGCATCACGTTTCTGTTCATTGTCATTTGTCAGACGGTTCTGGAGAGGAGAGCAGTCAGCAGCCCCAGCAGGTAGCGTCCGCTCTCATCAACAGCTCTCCCAGGATGCCCCGCGCCGAGGCGCCAAACGCCATCCAGCCCGCTCCGTCCTCTCGGCCAGAGTGCTTTGACGTTACTCTGCACCGCAAAGACAACGAGGGCTTTGGCTTTGTCATTCTGACATCAAAGAACAAACCCCCACCTGGAGGTCAGAAATAAACAGAAACATTTATTGATTCACAAATTACATTAAATCAGATTGATAAAAACAGGTATCAGAGTTTGCTGCGTGTGGGGCTGCGTCGAATCCATGCTGACCGCTGTTGTGGCTGATTAGTGTAAATTGAGCAAAAACAAAGTAAAGTAAAGGCAAGTTTTAAAACAATTACAGGGAGCAGTGGATGGCTCTTCACATCCCTTTCCTACAAACATTAGTTGGCTTTTAACAGTGTTGGTGCATGCATTGCTATGAAAATTTTGAATTGACATTCACAGTCACCAGAGGATGAAGACTACTTTTCCTTTAGTACCACAAAATCTATTGTAGGATGGATTATCATTGTTATGATAATTACCAATTTAGTAATTGTCATAATTACCAAAAATGTTTTTCCTGAGGTAGATAAATTATAATAGCTCTTTTACTTTGTCTCATCATTAGGTTCTTTTTTTCTTTTTTTTTTTTTAACCTGTCCAGTACTTTGGTTGACGCCCCAAACTAATAATATTATCATCAGCCTCAGCTTTAATGGTGAATACTGCTAATTAGCAAATGTTCACACGCTAACACACAAAGCTAAAATGAGGAATTGCATTAGCATTTAGCTCAAAGCACCACTGCATCCTCAGATACATCCATCCATTTTCCTAACCGCTTGTCCTCGTGACATGACAAGACAATTGGGTTTAAAATCGCAAGATGGATATGAGATGAAAGATGAAAGTCACAAATCTTCTTCTTGACTGTCCAACATGCAAAAGGACAGGATGTCATTTCTCTGTGTTTCTCTGTTTCAGTTATTCCTCACAAGATTGGCCGCATTATTGAGGGCAGCCCCACAGACCGTATAGGTCAGATGAAGGTTGGAGACCGTATCTCGGCTGTCAATGGTCGGTCCATCATGGAGCTGTCGCACAACGATATCGTCCAGCTCATCAAGGATGCTGGCAATTCTGTCACGCTCACCGTTGTGCCTGAAGATGGTAGGTTCATAGAGAAAGATTCACAAGCAGATGACAGGAGAGTGGTCATCCTTTCTGTCATACTACTGTAAATAGCTATGTTGTATTAATTGTGTTTTTACAGACAGCGCTCCTCCATCTGGAGCAAATTCAGCCAAGCAGAGCCCTTCGGCACAACACAGAGCTGTGGGCCAACAACCTCCCAGCTATCCAGACAGGTACACAATTAAACCCACTCACACTCCCATGGCTTGCCACAGTCTCTCTCAAATACCAGTGGAGACAGTTTTAATACAGGTTCTGCCACTTGAACCATAAATTAGCCCCAGTCGTTCCAAAGCAGGCTCTGGTTTGTGCTACAGTTTGGCCCATTACCATCTCTTCTCACTGACACATTCCTTGTTATCCAGACAGACAGAAAATCCCCCGTGGTCAGTGTTTGGATGGCAAAGCAAAGAAAAAGAGACAGATTAATATGGTTTCTCACTTCCTCTTTGATCTCTCTTTTCAAACAAGATTACCTGTGTCAGACTTTTTAATCCACTGCTGCGGCTGCAATTTTCCGCCGTCATTTCTCGTCCTCGCCCACTGTCTATAAGCATGTGTTCCCCTTCCCCTCATTTAGCCCTCTGTCCGTTTCTCAGCAGCACCCCCCCCCCCGCCAGCTATCCTCTCTGTCTAATCTCCAACACATGCCTTGGGTCAGCCCTGGCTTGATATGAGCTGAGGCTGTCAGCTTGGCAGCATGAAGTGTGTAAACTCTCCTCTATGCCAGAGCTGCTAAGAAGGCCTAGACTCTTTAGATAGTGTGTTAGCACAGCTAAGTTCCCACAAAGGCATTGTGATGAGCTCTGTGAAGCATTAAAGTATGCCCCCGTTATCTGCCTCTGAACTGTAAAAGCAACACAGCTCTTTGAAGGATTTACATTGGTCTCCGAGCGTTGTATAATGAAACAAACAGAGAGGGGCTCATGTTGCTGTAGTAGAGGCTCGGCACTGTGTGGATCACACTGGACACAGCAGAGGGGAAAGAATGAGACTCTCTTCTCTTCTCTCTGCTCTCTGTCTCTACAGCATCTACACTTGTTATAAGCCTGTAGGTTACACACTGTACAAGCAGCACTGCTAACGTGATATTCTGCAAGAACACTCACAAGGGCTATTGTACTACAACAACAGTAAAACAGTAAGTTGTTCATATTATAATGTGTTTTTTTTCTGGGGGTAGGAACAGTGACAGCGAGGTGAAGAACTCTTTCCCACAAAGAGACATGGGTACACTCATCACGTCAGGCCCAAAGCAGGTAAAAACCAAAGGCAAAATCATTCAGTTCTCAATTTTCACTATGTAATGTTTTACTTTACTGCTTTGATCTCTATAAAATGTTAATCTGAGCACTTTCCACTGAGGTCACAGGACTCAAATAGATGTCAATCATGCAATAGTAGCTTTTCAGGTTTGATTAGTACCTGGGAACTTTTTCAGGTGCCTGTCAAGAAGTGATCTAATCTTTAAAGCCTCATATTCTTGAACTGCAGGGCTGTTTTGTGGTGGAGCTAGAGCGCAGCCAGCGGGGCTTCGGCTTCAGTCTGAGGGGAGGGAAAGAATATAACATGGGACTGTTCATCTTGCGACTGGCTGAGGACGGACCCGCTCTTAAAGACGGTAGAATACATGTGAGTGATCTTGCTTCTCTGTCTTCATCCTCAGAATAAGCTCATTGCTATGTGGGGAGAAGCCGTGCTCTGAGTTGTGGATACACAGGAAACAGTTCTCATGATTTGGTGGATGCCAACAGGATTTGATGGAGACCATTAGGCAGCTATTGGCCACAACTATTTTGTAGCTTATATTTGTTTGCATTTTATAATGTTGCACCACTTAAAGTATGCTGGATTGGCTATCAGGAGGTTTTGTTTGCAATTAATCTATGGATGTACAGATGTGTCCTTGAGAAGTGTAACTGACTGTGAATCTAAAAATATGTGGATTATGTCTTTGTGGTCAACAAAAAAAAAAACAGCCTACCAGCCAAACGTAACTAAATCTAAAAGTGTTTTCAGAATGCTGATATGCAACTGTCCCTTTCACGTCACGCAGTATCTAGAGCCTCAGGTCTCTCCCGCTACGCGCCTCATTGTCTGTAAACCTCTGATCTTACTTAAAAGCACAGCACTTGCACCTGTTTGGTAAATTCTGAAAGATGTCCCGCTTGGATGATATCACAGGTTGGAGATCAGATAGTGGAGATCAATGGTGAAGCCACCCAGGGCATCACACACACTCGGGCAATTGAGCTGATCCAAGCCGGAGGCAATAAAGTTCACCTGCTGCTCCGTCCCGGCCAGGGCTTGGTCCCAGATCACAGTGAGTGACAGCTGAGGAATGCATGCATGTCCACTGCATACAAATCTACACAATAGCATATTAATCATACATATATAGAAGCTTTTGTATGGATATGCTTGATAGGGTGCTGGGTTTCTTTATTCTTATGCATGTATTGCGAGCTTCTCTCTTGATCTTTCTTTCCTCTCATTCATACTGTATTGATCTACTTCTTGTGCTCTTTATCTGCTTTGCTTTCTCTGTTTTCTGCACCAGCACGGCCATCTGTTTCTACCTATTTATCTCTTCCTCCTATAGGTCTGAACTCTTCTTCCACCCTGTGCTTCTACATGAAACCAGAGCATCACTAAAGGCCTCACTGCTTTTCTTGGTCTGTCCATAATAATCTTGGTAAACCTTGTACTCCTCCTACTGTTGCCTTTGACATCTCCTTTCAAATTAATTCATCTTCCAGATTTAAGTGTTGTTCTCTGTCTCTTACTTCATCTCCATGATCAATCTGAAATACTGTAGATCAGAACTAGACTCTTCTCTGGAGGGCTGAACTGAAGCAGTGAGTCCTAGAAGAACGAACAGACCTGCAGGAGCGCTGCGGGGCTTGAGAGCCCTGCAAGTAGTTTGTTATTTTTTTGTAAGGGTATTACAAAATGTGGGATGCCACTGAAAACACACCTTATCCTGAGCATGAATGAAGATGGAGAAAAGTCCCTAACTCGATATTGATCAGTGAGTGGCAATCGGTAAAAGGATCTGTGTGAATTCACTGGCATCAAACTTTCAATCCAAAGACCAAATTAGAATGAATTTCTATGAGTTGTTGCTCCTAGAAATCCAAAAGCTCATTTCAGCACCACTAAGTCCATCACTCTTCTTCTTTTTTTTTTTTTTTTCTTTCCCTCTCTGGTTTTCGGCTGCATATATCTGCTCTCAATCACACCTGTGCAAGTCTTATCAGCTCGGGGGAAAATTGAAACGTCAGTGTTGGGTGAATGCTGGCACCTTTTTCATTGATGGCTATGTTGATGGCTGATATAGATCTCGAACAAGGAAATAAGCAAAGCAAATATTTAGAAGGATATGGCAGAGTGTTATTAAAGAAAGTGGAAAACATTTTTTTCCAATAATTCAGTTGCATGTTTAATTATCTTTTTATTACCAAATGTGTCATTTAAGGGATATTTTAGCTTCTGCTGTCTGTTTTTGCTCAGATTGTCTCTTACTCTCCACGACTTGCTTCTTAGGTTCAAAGGACAAAGTAACCATTCCAACCTCAAGCTTTCCCAGGCTCTCTGCATCTGACGGGCAGTCATCTCCAGCCTCGCCATCCTCTGTCTCCCTCTCTACCTCGGAACTGTCCCCATCTTCACCTAAAATGTCCGCCCCTGGCGAGTTCTCTGGGGGGGATCCCAGGGCATCTGGGTCCCCTGGCACTGGCCAGGAGCAGGGTAGGCAGGCTAACAGACCAAGAGGACAGGAGCTCTCTCATCACAACCAGAAGCGCACCTCCAGCCCCAGCGCCCAGACTAGAAAAGCAAGCCAGAGTGACTCCAAGTCTGCTAGTCCCAGAAGAGGCACTGAAGATCATGTGGAGCGCTCCCAGAGCCCTAGAAAAACAGAGCGAGGCCACAGCGGATCTTTGGAAGATATGAATAAGGACAGAAAAGCCCAAGGGCAGAGAGACCACCGCTCCTCAAGCCCCAGGAAGGGCTTCAAGAGGGAACATGACCCCGCTGTGCCTTTGAATAACCTGGAGGAGCCCCAGAGTCCCAGGCGTCCGGCTGGCCAGCAGCCTAGCACAGCTTCTGGAGAAGGGAAGGACCGGAGGTACAAGGAGGAGGATGCGGCTTACTGGCAGGAGAGGGAGGCTACAGAGAGCGGGGACAAAAGTTGGGGGACCAGTGAACGCCACAAGAAGGGCAATAGGGCTGAGCAAGAAGCGGCGGCACAAAAAGCCTACTCACAGATGCACACAGAGAGGGCGGGGTCCGACCCTGACACCGCCACCCTGAGCCGGCGGAGTGGAAGAGAGAAGGGGAACAAAGAATATCAGGAGAGTTGGCGCCATGGGCAAACTGAAGAAGTGAACAGAAGGGACACCAGGGGTTCAAGCAGTAGCATCCAGGACCCCAGCTGCAATGGGACCGCCACCAGCAAGAAGGCTCCCATCACCCCCGGTCCATGGAAAGTTCCCAGCTCTGCCAAGATCCAGTCCCACGCGGACACAACGTACGCAGATGTGTGATATCTTTCCAGGACTCTGCATCATTAGAAGAACGCTGGGGTTCTGAAAGATTTAGATTCAGAATGGAAGGATTGTTTTTGTAATCTCGGACAAAGCAGATCACTGTGTAAACATTTTTCGTTCTGTTTTTGTTTTTTTTTTCCACCCAGTTTGCCTCGGTCACTTTGCATCAAGCTGCTGATGTCTGATCCCGACGCATGTGCTCGTACCTACATGAGTATTTGTACTGTACAATGAAGTGTAGACGCGTCTGGGTTCTGAGTGTGCTTTATTTTTTTGTTGTTGTTTTTTTTTTTTTTTTACGTCATACTCAAGTCTATTTTGTGCCAATCAGAGACTCTGGTTCTGAAGAAGCTGCTCTGTATCGCACTCACTGTGAGACAGTTTGCGGGTAATTGGATGAACTTGAGCGCCCTGTTTACCCACATCAATGAAGGATCCTGTTTCTTTTTGTTTTTCGTTTTTTTTCTTGTCACTTTGAAGGTTTAAAGCATATCCATGCAATCACTCAAGCTTCTCCTCCTGGTGAGACTGAGCCACTGTTGCTGTCATTGATACATGTACTAAAAAGTGAGGCTCTTTTAAAATCAGCCACAAAAGGGGGCATGAAGGAGAATCTTCAGTCATTTACTGTTTGTATTCTGAGAGCCTGTGAAGCGCTCTGATCCCATAAGCTTGTCAGATGGTGGACAGACGACCCTGGAGCTTTATATGCATCAATCAGCAGACCAGATACTTGTGGTTATAGTTCTATTGTTTGTTACGTGTGTTAATAATAAAGCATAAGGTAATTTATTGAAATTATATGTAGACAAAACTGTACACATATCCATTCTGGGTCATTTCACTTTTGATGTGGACTTAATAAATAGAATGTGTAGATAAGTAAAATAACTATTATTAAAAAAAAGTCAATCTATACATTCTATTTCTATGATTTCATGGTGTTTAAACAGTCACACGAGCCTGATTCATAATGTCTACTGTTAGCAGCTTTGCATTTTATGTCCTCTGGCTGTGTGTGTATGTATACAAGCTGACTGGTAGGCCTGTGTATTTTAGATGTCGCTGTAGCATCGACTATACCTAATCAGCAATATATGTTATTTAACAAATCAATAACGCCTATACCAACGCATATTTTAGATGAGTTGAATTCACAAAGCTTGATTGTAAGAAGTGAGACCTCTGCCTTCAACTTACAGAAAACTTTAAGAGATTTTTATCACCATAAAAATAGGCACAAAAACATATATAACATATATATTGGTTTTCTTTCATTATAACCTACAAATCTTATTTTTGATCCAATGCTTTATTTAGTATATGACCCTTAATGTGAGGAATTGAAACTGTATGTATATTTTTGCTTACCTGTTAATCACTAAGAGCATCATGGCCGCCACTCACGGAGGGATTGGTGCTTGCGCATACAGTATGGGGATGGCTTGACTGCTTCTTTGGAAGGATTATGACTCTCCAAAGTCTATCAAATGTAATTAAAGAGGGATTTAAGTCCCATATTAACATAAATATTTTTTAATTTATTGGGATCACTCGTGTGCCCTGCTCTGAAAACCAGATTTAATGTCCTTTCAGTGTAGCTACTGTGGAGTGCAGAGACATCTAGTGGTTCATACTCTGCTTTTCACAAACTAGTCCTGAGACCACTTACTAATTTATTGTCCACTTTATTGTTGAATGATGGCCTACTGTATAATTTACTATTCATGTCTTTACCATGTATGATACCGTGGCCTTGCATTGATCCGACACAATACAAAAGTCTTTTAGTTTTGACATCATTGTAGTTGTAAATGTTTATAAATTGTACAGCACCTGTAAAGATATTTGCCTTCATGCAGGACAAAAAAATCCTCTGTAAATCGTTTCATTATTTTTTTAAGAGAACTGAGAAGAAATGATATATAAAGGGGGTGAAAAGAATCTGTTCATGGCATTCTGTTCATGCACTGATGAATAAAGAATTTACTGATTAAATATGAGCAAATGTGTTCTTTTATTTATGGAGCAAGGGTTAGTTGTTGATAAAGTATGAAAATATAAAGTGATCCTGATCTTTATTAAAGCAGTCGTGAGCATAAATTCAGGGGTAATACTCCACTAGAAATTAAAAATTTTCAGTCAAGTGTAGTAGTTAACACTGTCGCCTCATAGCAAGAAGGACCCAGGTTCGAATCCACAGGTCAGCCAGGTGGCTTTCTGTGGACAGGTGTTCTATCTGTGTCTGCGTGGGTTCTCTCCAGGTACTCCAACTTCCTCCCACTGTGCAAAGACGTGGATGTTAGGTTAATTGGTGACTCTAAATTGCCCATAGGTGTGAACATGAATGTTTGTCTGTCTCTATATTGAGCCTTGTGATAGACTGGTGACCTTTCCAGGGTGTACCCCCCCTTCACTCCCCTCGCCCAATCTAGGCCAGATTTGTTCACCAAATTAATGGTGAAATGCATAATGTGTTGCTCACGCCAGAACAAATCTACCACCCTCTATGACCTCAATAATAAAATTGTAGTGGAGTAAAAGATAAAGTAACAAAGTTTAAATGTTCCAGTAAAGTACAAGTAAGTAAAATCTGTGCTTAAGTATAGCACTTGAGTAAATGTATTAGTTCTTTTTCCACCTATGCCTACATAGGCCTGTAACGTCCTTTTTGCCTCATTTTGGCATGTGTGTCTATATTACATCAAAATCTATTAGTTTTACATTTTGTTTGTATTTTTTCATGTTTTTCAATTATTAATTAATGTATTTAATTATTTGACACTTCATTTTTTGCGGACGTAACTTTTTGCTCATTTACTTGCATGTATCTCTTTTTAAAAAGAAAATATACTGGAAGAGGATATAGATATCCAAAGTGCAAATAGTAGTAGTAGTAGTAGTAGTAGTAGTAGCCTAGTAGTAGTAGTAGTAGTAATTGATAATAATATACATGCATATATATATAACAATCTAAATATATTTAAAATAATAATTATTAGTCCGTTGCTTTTACCTGAGGTGGAAACAGCTGAACACTGCCCCTCGTGGCTGTGGTTAAATCACCCATTACGTCAGCTGAGCAGAAGTGAGTGCGTGCGAGGCCGCACGCGTTCAGTACTGTATAAACTCCAACTCCCATGATGCTTTGCAATGGCAAGAAACTTCATAACCCACAGTTCCGCATGTTGCGCGTGCGCAGCAGATCCAAAATACCGAAAGAAACTACAAATTGAAGGAAAGAGGACTACAATTTGTGCAAGACCTGCGCAGTAGGAGCTCCGAGTCCTTTAAATGTACTGTACGTGCAAAGATGGCAGCTCAAGTCGACTTGCACCGTTCGAAAGTAGAAGAAGAAAAGGTGAGGTACAGTCTTGATCGACTCATCAAAGAGAGGAAGAAAAAGAAGAAACGGGACCTGTCGCCGCCCGCTGTCAAACGGGAGAGGTTTGAGAAAGACGAGAAGAAAGTGAAGCTCCATCACCACCACCACCACAACAACCACCACCACCAACACGCTGAGCACCGGAGCCAGCAGCCGCATCAGCTGCAGCAAAATCCCAAAGCCCACAACTTCAGCGCGGAGAAGCATGTCCTGCACAGCCACCACCACCATAACCACAGCTTCAGCAACGGCACGAAGAAGAACCTCCGGCCGACTCTGCCTCCTCCTCCTCCTCCTCCTCCTCCGCGGAAGGTACCGGAGCAGCTGCAGAAGAAGCGAGCCGTGCCTCCGGAGCCACCTGTGCTCTTCACGTTCACGCCTCTCAAAGTGGTCAAGGCCAAGCCCCAGGATTTCAAAGAAAAGCACCGGGAGAAAGACCCGAAGCTGAAGCTCAAGAAGGAAAACACCGAGGCGAATGTGAAACACGCGGAACTGAAGCTGAAGAAGGGTGAGTGTGATGATCCTGTGCATGTAAAAAGAGGAGTTCAGGTGTTCTCAAACAAGGAATCATGGGACCAGCATCAGCCTCTGACATGTCTCAAAAGGTTTGAAATGTTTAGTAAGAGATTTCGGTCTGTGTAAACTTCTGACAGAAGAGCTGATGCATGAATCTCAGAGGTGTAGCTGCTGCATAACCATTTTATGACCAGTATTAATCACAATGAATTTAATTCATTATGGATCAGTTGGAGCGTATGTCCCACAGCCCTTCTACAGAAAATCAGAAGATCATCCTCATCTGAGATCTTCTGATCTCACACAAACCAAACTGGCATCTTCCAAGCTTGTCAATGTCTGACTGAATATGCATGATCCAGGCAATCAGCAGCAGGTAGGGCAGGGCAGAGGTCTTTGAGGACCAGCGTTTGAGAACACCTGAGATATTTACATGTTATGTTTAGTAGTGTCCCAGAGCGAAGCAGAGAGTGAAGGTGTCCCCTGCACTTCCTGCATGCACTCTGCTCCTCTGACGTTTACTTCTTCTCGTACTTGTAGAGCCAAAGTCTCCCAATGAGAACGTCAAGTCTCTGACTCTGGAGGAATATCTCCTGAAGAAGAAAAAGAAGAAGAAGAAGCACCGTGAGGATGAGCACGGCGCCAAGAAAGTCCGACACATGCACAACAAAGCAGTTCAGACTGTTGCAGGACTTGGAGCAGATCTCACTCAACCCGTTTGCCCTGATGCGTCTCTGTCTGGCACCGTGAAGCGTGAAAGCAGTCAGCAGCCCAACACAGACGATACTGACAACCAGCAACCTTACCTCCATGCTCTCAAACTAGGACACGTCCCCTTCCTCACCCATCAGGACCACTGTATCCGTAGCTCCTGCCTCCAAACAGGCACCTGGTATGGACGCTTCATGCATGAGGAAAAGCAGGCCAACGGTGGGGGATCGGTTCTGCACGCCTATGCTGATGAGTTAGCTTGTCTCAGTCCGGCGGAGATGGAGTGCTTTGCCCAGGAGTTCCTGGAGTTGACCTTTGCTGAAAACCCCAGAGGTGCAGCCAACTATGCTTTGACAGTGGTGCACAGTGCGGCCGCTTATCTACCAGACTTCCTGGACTACTTTGCTTTCAACTTCCCCAACACGCCAGTCAAAGTGGAGATACTGGGCAAGAAAGACATCGAGACCACCACTATTTCCAACTTCCACTCTCAGGTATGTGAAAATCCTGCAGCTCATCACAGATTCATCTGATTACTCTATAAAATGTCAGGAATTTACCCATCACAGTTTATCAGAGCCCAAACTAAAATATTCAGATTGTTATTACATATTGA
>JAUBNQ010000026.1:21025985-21040093 GCA_032353495.1 Ctenopoma kingsleyae | reverse complement strand
TTTTTGAGACTTAGCTGTGGTTTACCACCTTGTGGAAAACCCTCTGTATTACTCTGAAGTCTTCTTGATGGTTGAATGACACGGATACGCCCACCTCCAGGGGTGTGTTCGTGACCTGGCTGGCCGTCGTGAAGGGGTTTTACTTCATCGGGGAAAGAATTCTTCACACACTGGATGACATAAACTACTTCTTCTGTCCTAGGTGAACCGGACTTACTGTTCAGGAACATACCGGGCCGGACCCATGAGGCAAATCAGCTTGGTGGGTGCTGTGGATGAGGAAGTTGGAGATTATTTCCCAGAGTTCCTTGATATGCTGGAAGAGTCACCCTTCCTCAAGGTGGGAAGATAAATTTTTTTGTTTGATTGTACAGTGAGGGGGGGGGGCACATGTTTGCAGTCTAGTTAGCTCACGCAACACTAACGTTTTAACTTCAGGCCTGGGTAAGCTTTCTGTGAAAACAAACACATCATTGCAGTCAGAAGTCAGAGTGGGAACATTTAATTTCTCTTTTATTTCTGCACTGATTGCAAGCTGATAAGTTTTATGCTCTAGACCTCAGGCCAAATTCACACGTAATATTCTGAATACAGTATGTTGCTCTTAGGAAGCTCATTAAGATGCACAAGTACCACACTTCATTTTAATTCATATGCTGATGCATGTTAATTGCTGTAACATCTGTTCGGGTCTGTTTGAAAATAATAACGTTAACATAAACTAAAATCACATAAAATATTTTGTCATTATATTATGCTTTTCATCAGTTGCACCACAAGCGTACTGTATGTGATAGTCTAGTATGTGTGCATGAATGATATTAAACCTCTAAAACCTTCCCTTCCTCCCTAAAGTCTCCACTCGCTCCTCCAGATGACATCATCCAGAGCAAGCTGAATATTGATTTTGCCTTTTAAATGAAATTAACAGGTGTGTGTGTGTGTGTGTGTGTGTGTGTGTGTGTGTGTGTGTGTGTGTGTGTCACCACAGATGACCCTACCATGGGGAACCCTGTCCAGTCTGAAACTGGACTGTCGCTCCCAGAGTGATGATGGGCCCATAATGTGGGTGCGCCCAGGAGAACAAATGGTACCCACTGCTGACATGCCCAAGTCTCCTTTCAAACGACGCAGGTCCAACCCCAACTTTAAAATAAATTAAAAAAATACACTGCTGTGTAGAATCTACAGTGCCTGTGATGAACAAAATGGCATAAATGGTCCTAATCGTCCCGCTCACATATTCTTTTTGTCCAGGTCTATGAATGAGATAAAAAATCTGCACTACCTGCCAAGGGCCAGTGAACCCAGAGAAGTTCTGTTTGAGGACCGGACTAAGGCCCATGCCGACCACGTAGGCCAAAGTTTTGACTGGCAGAGCACCGCTGCTGTGGGGGTACTGAAGGCAGTGCAGTTTGGAGAATGGTGAGCGATTTGCTTTGCTGTTATTCATTCTAAATGTTGAATAATGAATCAGATAAATAGGTGCTAATGTTTTGTAATGACATCACAAGCTTTTGTGTCATCTCTTACAGGAATAACCGACCTCGCATAACCAAAGATGTGGTGTGTTTCCATGCTGGAGACTTCAATGAAGTTGTTCAGAGGCTGCAGCTGGATCTCTATGAGCCCCCGGTGTCTCAGGTAAGAGCTGTAACTGTCATACATACATAAATAGGGTGTGTGCTGCACTGCAGAAAGCTTAAACATGGACCCTATTCTCCGTGCAGTGTGTCCAGTGGGTGGACGACGCTAAGCTGAACCAACTGAGAAGGGAAGGCATCCGCTACGTCCGCGTCCAGCTCTGTGATGATGACGTTTACTTCATACCAAGGAACGTCATCCACCAGTTCAAGACGGTATCTGCAGTCTGCAGCCTGGCCTGGCACATCCGTCTCAAACGATACCAGCCGGAGGAGAAGGTCAAAGAGGAGGAGCAGCAGCCCAACGATCTCAGCCCCACCTCAGGTCGGGTCTCTTTTTCTTCCCCTGCCCGAACTGATGCAGTGTCCTGTGCAAGACCGCATGGCGAGAACATTCGAGGTGGGGTGGCTAAGACTGAAGAACCAGAGTTCCAGAGGCCAGCAACACCTCCCCAGGAGCCTCAGCCGGCCCCTCCACAACCCACCAAATCTGCTCACTTGCCCCCAACGTACCATAATCCTCACTTTCCTTTGGCGCCACTCCAATCTGGTTGTACATCTTCAAAAGAAGCTACTATTCCAAAAGCTTTTGTTCACACTGCAGAGTTTCCAAAATGACCTTTCTGCACCCCCCAGAACCTCTGTCTCTTTCCACTGTAAGAGCAACATATGTGAAGGATTTTTACACTAAAACTGACATCTGTGTCAATCAGGAAACCTTTCACCTTAAATTATTTTCCTTGCTTTTTAAATTTTTAAATGTTTTGTTTTCTTTAGCTTTGCTTCGGTATACTGTCTAATGGGACTAGAGGATGTACTCTGGATTGGACACACCTAAACTGGAACTCTCTACTGTCTCATGTAAAAAAAAAAAATCATTATTTTTCAGCTGACAAAATAAGCTTAAATAAGCTTATTTTCAAAGGCAAATTTTGGATTTATGTTCATGGCTGAGCTGTCATCTTTTGATGATTATATGATGGATGAACTGCAGCCACAAATTCAGGTGGGCTGAATACTCTGGTACTCACATTATACTGCTTTAGTAGTTACGCTTGTAGACTAATCTTACCCAGAAGATATTGTGGACTAGATTGAGGGTATTGTCAGTTTGCCATGTAAATCTAATGCTTGACACATATTCATATGGAATTCATGGATTAGGCACAGCCAGGGAAAGCATAGGAAAATGAATAAAAATAGTCTTTTATTTTGAAAGACCTTAACAATTGAGGAGATATTTTCCATTATTTTGAAACATAGACTTCTCTAATTATGCTATAAGCACTTAAAACATGTTTTGTCAGCTTCATAAGTTGCAGTTTGCGCAATTCTTTAAATACAATTTTATACAGTTACCTTTTTTTTTTCCTACTGTTGAAACAGTTTTGATATTTTATTTATTTTCTTAAGACTGAAGTTAACATATGAACACAGGTTTATAACCAGTGATGAATATTTAAGGTTATGTTTTAATTATTGGAGCACCTCTAAATGACAAAGGAATCAGAGCTATTGCACTCAGCAATAATGATCTGAGTCTTTCCTTCAGGTGTGGAGTGTGTCTTCAGACTTTGGTATGTAAATATTATGTTATTATAGCTGGGGATTGACTGTCTGGAAGCTTTAGTTTTACCTGGGTAATGTCACTGGGTTGATAAGGCACCGCTGTAGAGGGTGTCCATGGTTGTTTCCACATTTCTGAGTGAAATCGTGTCACATCAGAAGAGAGAAGCCTGTGGTTTTTGTGGCATTGCTTTAAAAAGATTTTATAGAATAAAGCCAATATAATCTGTCCTAAAATGTCTTAAAGTTGAACGTGGAGTAATTCTAATTGAGATTTAGAGCTCACAGAGACATAAATTCTGTAGTCCTCTTGATCTTCTGTACAGAAAACGATGATGTGACACGTCCTTCGCTCCACCACTGACTCTGTTTTTAGTGCCTTGTATACGGTGAGCCTCATTTACAACTGTGATGGTTATTTGTCAGCGAGTAAAATGCCAAAACGGTCAAATTGGTCGGGGAACCATAGTGTATGTTGTTTCATTAAAAAAAAAGTTCACATGATGATGTTTGATATGAACATCTGCATGTCACCTGGAGACAAAGAAACTGGATCACATTGTCATTGAAAATGACGCCTTTCAGACGTAATAGACGACGCAGAAGCAGAGTGGCTCTTTCATCTAAATCAGTGTAAAAATAAATCGACAGCTGCGACACTGTCACATCAGCCTTTTGTCATATGTGTTGCAATGCTCTACGTATGTTCTACACCTATGATTGCTGTTGTTAATGTTTGTACTAAGACGTTTTTAATCATTTTACCTGGGTGATAAGTTACAGACAGTAGAAATCTGGAAACAATGTAATTCAGTCTTGTTAAGTAGGAACCAAAAAAACAATAAGTATGCATAGACTTTCTATATTTTTTAATAAATAATTTTGTGTGTAACCAGTGTAACAAAGTTTAACTGTGTAGTTACATTATATACATATTCAATATGCATCACATTCACCGTACCTTCAGATGGTCTTTCAACACGCTACTTTAGAAAGATAAAACCTCTAATATCATTTAAAAACCACAGATGAGTTTGAAATATGACGAAACAAAATAAAACAAAACTAAATGATACAGAACACACTGAATGAATGTTGATGAACTGCATACCCGTTTTCTTAATCCATCTCAAAAGCACTAACGCACACAATTGCACAATTAAATATATTCCTCACACACACAATTCTTTTTACAAAATTGCTTTGAGCATTTAAACAATCACTGAAAGCCCCCACCCCACTTCTTCAAGCTATTTATTCCAGATAGTGGCTCTTTGGAGTTTTTGATTAAACATTCAAACTGCTTGTCCGAGTAGGCGTCCGTTTTGTTCAAGGAGGCACTGGTGAATAAATAAAACCAACCTACGTGGATATTTAGTACGAAACGCATTAGAAATGGTGATGATGCACTTCCTGTTTGATCTCAGCCGACACTGCTACTGTGCTGAAGCAGCCTTAAGTGCTTTTCAGATCCACTGTGTTTGATCTTCTACTGTACTGAGTTGTATCTTCAAGGAATCCTCAAACTTTCCTATATGATCATCATTAGTAGAACAGCTCCATCTTCTGTGTTTAGAGATGGTTCACTGCATCAAATCCACGTCTCGGGATAGTTCCTGGGGCCCTTTGGCTTTCCGAAACGGTTCCCAAATCCTGGTGGAAGAAGAAGCACGTAATCAAAATCATTTCCGATGAAATGTGCCAAATATGTAAATGTCATAAAGAAGTACTGAAGACGCAGCCTTACCAAATTTGAACACTGAAGATGCAGCAGGCGGTGTTCCAGGTTGAGTAGGAGGCGGTGGAGGGGCAGTTTTAACTGGTGAAATAGTTTTTAGACATATTAGTCCTACTGTCTACTAATAATCGCATTTATTGAGCTAAATTTTAAATCACTCACGTTTTAGTTTGTGTTTGAAAAACTTCAGACTCTGGACAAAGGAAAGAAATGCACAGATTTAGCCACTTGCACTTGTAAATTTATTAAGAACTTGTGTGTAGCGAGTGTGGGGTTTTTTTTACCTTTGTTCTAGACATGCCCTTGTCGTTGCTTTTGTCTGATTTGTTTCCTGCTGTGTCAGAGCTCAGAGATGGCCCAAGGTTCATATCATGTTGTCCCACTTGCGCTGACAAAAACGGAAACAAGTAGAAAATTACATTTGGACTTGTCCTGACCCCTTTTCTAACCTGATACATCATAGGTTTTTGAGAAAGATTATGTGTGTATGTTATAGGTACGTATGTGGCTGAACATTTGCTATCTGAGAGGATGTTGTATACGTTTACAGTTGTAATCAAAATTATTCAAGCCCCACTGCAACTTAAGTATATTAGAAAAATTAACAAGCTTACGGCTATTTGCAATGAACAAATCAAAGAGGAACAATTGATTGTTTGATTGCATGTTTGAAATATGGCTAAGTCAAAAGAATTGTCGATGGAGGTGGAGACAAACCTCTAAGTGACTGCAAATGACCTGCAGTAAGACTTGGTGGCAACAGGCATTGAGCTCTCAGTTTCTACAGAAAGGAGCATACTAAATGCTGAAGGACTCCAAGAAGTACTCCACTGCTGACCCAGAAGCACAAGAAAAGTCGACTCTAATATGCTCAAAATCATAAATAAGCCACAGAAGTTTTGGGTTTCTGTTGTGTGGATTTATGTGGGTCAGTGGTAAGTCTGGAGCAGGAAGAATAAATCATACGCTGAAAAGGAACACCCTGCCTACAGCGAGGCGCGGTGGTGACTGTGATACTCTGGAGCTGCTTTGCTTCCTCTGGCACTGGAAACTTACAGCATGTGGAGGTTAAGATGGATTCAATTAAGCATCAGGACATCCTAGAAGAAAACATCTTGCTGTTTGTGAGGAAGCTGAATATATATATATTCTATATATATATATATATATATATATTGTGTAAGCTCTTAAACCTTACACTGTGTCTGTGTGCACTTACACAAGTGCCTTGACACTTACACAAATGCCTTGACATGACTTATGGTGTAAGTAAGAAATCCTGAAAGATTCTACAGTGGCCATCACACAACTTGAACCCCATAGAAAATGTTTGGTGAGTTTGAAGAAGACAGGTGCAGCACGCAAACCCAAGGATCTTAGTGAACTGGAGGCCGTTGCCCTTGAGGAATGGTTTAAGAATAATCAGGAACACTGACAGAACATTGTGTCTGGCTTTGCATCACATTCGCAGCAGGTCAGAACAGCAATAGGGTGTTCTACCAGAGACTATTGAAGTTTGTCATTACACAATTTTGAGACTGCAGTAGTCATTAAAAGTTGGATTTTGTGTTGAATTTGGAGGAACCACTTGAAACATTAATTGTAATTGCTCAGGTTTGATTTGTTCATTGCAAACAGCTGAAAGTTTGTAACTGTTGCTAATGCATCTAATTTGTAACGCGGGTTGAATAATTTCTTTTGCTTCTGCATTTAATACCAAGTATTCATGTGTTTATTAATAACATGTGTGAGGCTTCTGTGTAGTGTGAAGCTCTTCAAATGTTTGAAAAAACTCACCACTTCCTCCTCCAGCCTCGACCTCAAGCACTTGACTGAGGGGCCGAAATGCAGTGAGGGGTTCTGCAGCAGAAACACATTAATAAACTCCGTCCAGTATACAGACAATCTAACAGACTAATCATGAACAAGACAACAACAAACCTGATATTTTACCAATGAAGTTTATGTCTAATGTTTTTGTAAATATGCTTCAAATGGATTGATACTAACATAGGACTATATTGTATTTGCTGGGTGCCAGAGCTCCATTGTTGTATGTATTAAAAGCACATCAGTCAACCGCATTGTTGAACTAGAATTCATTTTGCTTCTTTATGACGAACATGGGAACTGAAAAGCACCAAATCTAAAACCTATGCTCGTTTCAAATGGGCTTGAGTACCACATGTGCTGGGGAAGTGGGAAAGTTTTAACAGATTTACACTGACCTATTGTTGGTTTTGGTCTTTTTGTGACATGAGTTGACAGGAAGAGGTAAAAAAACATATTATATACTGCATACATAGTATGTGCTGGCTGTAACCTCTAACTGTCAAGTCAAGTGAAGTGAAAGAGGAAGGAGAAGGAGTGTGCAGCGCAACATGCTTACCTTGCTTTGAACTTTTAGCTCGAACACTCTGGAGGGAACATTTGAAAGTAAAACTTTTAATGTGTCATGTTAGTCAATGAACGGAACAGCAGTGAAGGATGAGAGGATTAGAAAGTAGATTTTTAACCTCATTACCTTGCTCCTGGTCTTGACAACATCAAGGAATTTCTTGGGCTGAGAGGCACCATCCCACTCGGATGAGATGCCAACCCTCAGTGTGGGCTGGGTGCTTTCAAAGGGCTGCGGGCGCAGGGCAGCTGGCTCATGAACTGTTGGAAAAAGAGCAGAGCCAAACAAAACAGCACTTCATGAAGACAGCAAGTAATGCGGCATAACATAAAACCTTTGTGTCTCTGTGGCAAGAATGATGATGAGGATGAGGATGCACTCACCCTCGCCTGTGTTGAGGATGAAGGACTCTGGGCTTCTGTCAGGAAGTGGTGGAATCATGCTGTCCTCAGCTACACAACATAATAAATTATAGTTTATTTTCATGTGTCTTGTTGTTTTGCACATGTCTACACCTTCTCTTTAAATGACATAGACATGTTTTCCTTTTGTGCAACATTCTCATAGCAGGTTTTAATCACTCAGCCCGGTCAGCTTACTTTGAGACAGCGATGGTGGAGTCACTGGGCTCAGAGGTGGGAAGAGAGGGTAGAGGCTTGGAGATGTATTTGGTGCAAGCTCAAAAAGTGTACTTGATTCTGGTGCTGCAGCTATCACAAAAAGAAATGACACTATTATAAATCACACAACAATTTATCGTAATACATTGAGTCTACATGTGTTAAACAAGACTCAAAACATGGTCACATCATACACTATGTGCACAATTATTAGGCAAGTTGTATATGAAATATGAAACAAGTACAGCGCCATCAGTCAATCCAAAATGTTTATAAGCCTCAAACCTGAATGTTTTTCAAAGGAAATGTGAGTGTTAACATTCTCAGGGGAATACACGTGTGTGCACAATTATTAGGCAACTATTAGTGTGTAGAATTATTACACAACTAACTCACTTGTTTATTTTCATCTGTTAAAGTTAGGATAATAAACAAACAACACAAAATTTCTAAATAAACATTTCTGAAATTTAAAAAAAAATAAAAAATCTGTCAGTTTCTTGATCTGTTGCCAATCAACTTTATGTGCAGCAGCAACCACAGCCTCTCAGACACTGTTCAGAGGTGGACTAAGGGCCCATTCAGGTGAGGAAATGGGCCATATTACTATTCTTTCATCTTTAAGGCCTTTACTGTGATGGAGCATTGTCCTGCATAAAAATCATGGTCTTCTTGAAAGATGAAGACTTGAAGAAAGTGCATTGTAAAAACTGGCAGTAGGTTTGGGAGTGTGAGTCCATCTTCAACCCAAAAAGGTCCAACTAGCTCATCTTCAATAATACCAGCCCATGCCAGTACCCCACCTTCACCTTGCTGGCGTCTGAGTCGAAGTGGAGCTCTGTGACCGTTACTGATCCAGCCACGGGCCCATTCATCTGATCTGACAAGTGCCATTCTCGTCTCATCAGTTGTTAAATTCTTAAACATTATAAAAATCGGTCTTCAGATACTTCCTGGTCCAGTCTTGACGTTTTAATTTGTGTGTCCTGTTCAGGGGTGGTCAGGTTTCAGTCTTTCTTACCTCGGCCATGTCTCTGAGCACTGAACACCTTGTACTTCTGTGCCCTTCAGGTAGGTTACAGTTCTGGAATATGACAGCACTAGAGGATAATGGGTTCCTGGTTGCTTCACGTTCAATTCTTCTCAAATATTTGGCAGTTAATTTGCAACTTTTTTTCTCATCATGTTTCTTGCAAACCTGTTGACTATATGCAACAAAACACTTGATGGTTCTATGATCACACCCCAATATCATAGCGATTTGGAGAGTGCTGCATCCCTCTGACTTATCTGAGTCAGTTAAATCTCTTTTTTGGCCCATTTTGCCTGAGGAAAAGAAGCTGCCTAATAATTATGCACACCTTTATATAGGGTGTTGATCTCTTTAGGCCACACCCTCCCTCATTACATAAATACATATCACCTGATATGCTTAAATGAACAAACATTCAAGTGTATATAGCTTGGAGATGGAATATATGCAAAAAAAAATTGTGATATGGTCAAAATACTCACTTGCCTAATAATTGTGCACGCGGTGTGGATGCTATAGCATTAAATTTAAATTCATGGTCATAGTATTGCATACTGTAATTTGCTGTAATACTGCATTAATTATCAACAAATACATACAATACTGTATAAATATCATATCTGAACATTGTGTTCAAATACATCTTACCTGTGAAGGTCATTTTTGCTTTTAGACTCTACAGGAAAGAGAAGTACATTGCAGTTAGATCAGCAACCGATCAATTGTTTTGTGGTTCCACCTATCGTTCATTTTTCTCATGCAGACCACTGTCCACCACCACATGCAAACCACCCGGTGGTTTTAATGACCGCTGTGTGCAGATTTCTAGCAGTTTTAGTTATTCAGGTGCAAATGGCACTAAGTTGCCACTGAGGAGGCTTTATTCTTACCTTACTCCTCACCCATGATTTCGTCTCATTGTGAGCTTCAGTGGTTTCCTGTATTGAGTTACCGGACCATTCTGAGGACATTCCTACTCTGCTCAGGTTCACTGCCTGCGTGACATTTACGTTCTGCTCCACAGGAGCTGAAAGGAAATAAAGATTGATCCAATACATTATTACAAAGTAAAACATTTGACACAATGTCTTGTGTTTGATATAATGGATTTAAGATGTAATGTTTACCTTCATCGATGGCCAGTTCATATGATTCTGGGGTTCTCTCTGGAAGTGGGGGAGCAGGTGAAGGTGGACTGCCTGAGAATATGTGAATAAGAATCATAGTTTATTTTAAGTATTGCTCCATAAGAAAATATAGTATTATCGTCAGAGATGACCATTGCGACGGGTATTAAACAATTTTCTCACCTCCCAACTCCCTGACAGCCTCAGCAGCAGCATTAGGTGGAATGATGACTAACCTTTCACCAGGATCTGCATAAGACAAAATAATAACATGTTGGAGCCTTTTAAGTCACAGTCATTATTAATGTTAATAATGCTAATGTTTTATATTTAATTTTATTACACAGCAAATACTAACCTGTGTCCACAGCCAGTACGTAGGATTCAGGGGTACGTTCAGGTAGTGGAGGAGGTGAGTCCTTGTCTGTATGAGCTTCACCAGTATCTACAAAATGCACATCAATGAATACAAAAATCTAAAACTAGCATGTTGTCTGTATTACTTGTATGTGAGACTAACACATGCACAAATATGACAATTTACCTGCGACAGCAGAGTTAAGCTCCACACTCTGGTCATTCAGAAACAGGGAGGGAGCGCTGAAGACAGGGCTAAGAGTCCATTGTTTGGTGTCTTCATTGGAGTCCGTGGGTGCTTCCTCTGATGAAGGGGAGCTCATAGGGGTGTCAAAGTAGGGGTCCTCCACCATCAGACAAACAGCTTCTGACACAACTGGTGAAGGTGGACGGTTCAGTGGTGGTATGTTATTGCTTTCCTGTGTCTTCTGCTCTGCTGCAGGGGCTCTCTGGCAGGTATCCAGGAGTGTGAGTCCATCTTGTAGTTCTTGGGTGGTGCACAGAACAGCATCAATGCTTTGCAGAAGCTGCCATTGTAGCTGGTCCTTCTGCTTGTCCTTGGCTCTTAAGGTAATGTGATTTTCTGAAGCAGAAGGCAAGGGTGTGTGGTACTGTTTTAAAACAGTCCTCTCCTCTTCCATCAGGTGCTGCAGTTGTTGCAGCTGATTGAACTCCTCACTCAGGTCACAGCATTTGCTGTCAGGCATGTTAGCTGACGGGATCACTGTCACCTGGACAGATTAAGATAAGAGTGTGAGGCACAATGGCTTTTAAAATATGAATTCTGCCTTCACAGTCCCCTCCAGACTTAGAAATGGCAAGGTCAATGCATTTGTTTTTGCTTTTCAATGAAGGAATTTGGGTTTAAAAAGTTAATATGCAAATACAAAAATTGCAGCTTTTATTTTATATGGTATTTACATTATTCACCATAGTTTACCCAAATTTTAAGTGAGCAAAAGTATTGGAACATGTGAGTGACAGATGTTTTTTGTTACTTAGGTAAGTCCTGTAAAATTCTCTAGCTATAAATTAGTAGTCGTGGTTTTAGTCTTGGGTTTGACCTTTATGTTGTTAAAAATGATAAATCAACTTGAAAACCAGAGAGATGTATATGGGAGAAAAGTAAGACATGTTGAATCTGAGAAAAAATCAGAAAATCGGTGAAAGCTATTACACAAACTTTGTGCATAGCCAATATAACAATTAGGAATGTCTTTTAAAAGAAGTAAACCACTGGTGTACAAGGAAAATCCACAGAATGGGTCAGCCAAGGAGAGCAAGAGCTGAGAAGCATTGTGAGAGTCGTAAAAAAAAAAAAAAACAAGCACCAACCTTCACAGAACAGGGATGAAGGTGTCACTGTTATGGAAAAATTAAACATAATTGGTCCTTCAACCAACTCACCGTAGAAGATTTCATGAACAGAAACACATAGGTCATATCACAAGATGCAAACCCCGCAAGTATAAATAATATCCCTGAAAGAAAGTTTTGTGGTCTGATTTTAAGATCTGACCACGATTGACCTCCACTAACATGAGGGAAAGGCCAAAGTGTGGAGGAAGAAAACATCTGTACATAATCCAAATCATACAAACTCATCTGTGAAGTGTGGTGGAGGCACTAGGCTGCATGATTTGTGCTTGCATGCTGCTTCTCGAACAGGCTCACTGACACTTATTGATGACACAACTCACGATGTCAGCAGCAGAATGACTTCAGAAGTGCACAGACACGTTTTGTCTGCAATTTACAGAGAAATGCATAAAAAATAATTTAAGAAGCGTCATCAGGCACCAAGACGATGAGCCAAAACACACTGCTTACTCAACAAGGGAGAAAAAGTCTAAGCTTTGGGACTGGCCAAGTCAATCGCTAGATTTTAAAATAACAAAACATGCAGAGACTAAAGGAAGAAACCCCCCAAAACAAACAAGAACTGAAGGAATGTTTAGCAAAACCCTGGAAAAGCATCTCAAAAGAGCAAACCAACAGTTTGGTGATGTCAGCGAGTCACAGGCTCGATGTGGTTATTGCAAACAAAAGATTTGCAGCCAAATATAATATATATAATAATATAATAAGTTTTATTGTGTTTAATTTACTTTAAAACTATATACTATATTATGCTGTTCCATATTCTTCTATTGATCCCAATCCCAAATGTCTTCAGTGTACAGCAAAAACAAATGAACTGGCCTTGCCATTCCAATTCTTTTGGAGGGGTGTGAAATGTTATACAGCGTGCAAATTACAACTGAATAAATTGATATTTATTTGTGTTTAGCATCAAGTGAAACAGTAGGCTTATTCACAATCAACCACATGCAACTGCATTTTGATGATTTTCCACTCAGATCACGTGCTCGTGTTCTATATTAATGTTACTGAAACCACAAGAAAGTGTGCCACAGCTGCTGTTTCTGCTTTGCTGATCGTGATAGCTGTGTTTGTCAGTTGGTGTCAATGGAGCACGTATTGTACATTTCCACTCTGTCTGTGTAGTGCACTCACAAACGCGTTCTACTGATTACTCACCTCATTATTGTAAGCCGGTGCATCAATGGACTCCAAATATCGCTGAAACAATAACCTAATAGTCCTGTAGACCAGCTCGTATTGTTCCTGGGGTTAAACAACAAAAAAAAGTTGTGTTAGGTGACACAGCTCTGGGGCATGATGCACAAAACATGAATCATCAAAAGTTCTTAGAAAAACAGAAGCTACTGATAATAACAATTGCTAGAAATGTGGTTCTGCTTGTTGCCAAATTTGTTATACGTGATGCATAGTTTAAAGAAAAACAAAAACTCTTCAGCTACCTTAGTTTGAACCACTGTGGGTCTCTGGGTTCTCATGTTTAGTACTAAGTCAAAGATACTGAAATTTGGAGGGATCATCTGAAAAAGAACACAATACAGTTAAACCTTGTGTTTAATGTTGATTCTTATAAAAAAAAAAATGAGGTAAAAATTTCTCACCTCTTTCTTCAGAAGATTCCAAGTATAATCAATGACACACAGGACTCCTGTTCTACCACAGCCAGCACTGCAATCACAGCAGCAAAAAGCAAAATCTTAAACAAGGGCATTTCAACATGATTACTCATGTAGGTATTGTTAGCATGGCAACAGATATGATGGCATTTGCAGACAACAGATTTTTCAACCACTATTGTGATGATTGCTTTAAATTTCTGCCAACGCCCAAACCTCACCCATCCGTTTTTAAAAGCAGATTTAAACCTCACTTAAAGAACCGGATAGTCATTTTCTATATATAAAAGTTAATCTCGGTAGATTTTCTTGAAATGAACAACATTTAAATATATTGATAAATACATGTATTAATATATTTCAGAATTTGACTCAATACCTGAAAGTAAACTGTATCAGGTTTTTGCATGGAAGAAAATGTATGAACTGATACAGAGGCAATTTAACTGAATTTAGGCTGAAAAGACAACAAATACAGTGAACTTAAGATATCAAGTAAGAGTCAGGTTGTGAAGTCATTTTGTACCAAATCAGTACAAAGATAACAGCCGTTCATTAAGTTCTACTGGAAGTTGAATTTAACATTAGCTATTATGGTTCTCACTTTTTTGACATCATGAAAAGAAG